>WBMZ01005251.1:0-79614 GCA_013400975.1 Atrichornis clamosus | reverse complement strand
CGCCCCCCGGGCCGCGCCGCTTTGTTGCGCCGCCGGTGGGCCCGGGGAGACCCGACGCCCCCTCGGCCCCGCTCGGCCCGGCCGCAGGCCCCGCTCCCCGGGGATGTCGAGCGGCCGGGCCGGAGGAGGGGGCGGCGGCGCAGGTGCCGGGGGCGGCAGATCATTGTCACTGCGCGGGCACCCCCCCTCCGGCTTTAATGCAGGGGCTGTGTCGGGGCCGCGGCGAGGGGGGACCCGGGGGAAGCCCGGGGGTCGCGGCGGAGCCTCGCGGACGCTGGGCCGCTCCGGCCGCCTTTGTTGTGACTGGGGCGGGCGGTTTTCCCGCGGGAGCCCCGGCGGGATGCGGGAGGGGCCGCCGGCCCCAGCGCGGGGAGGACCGGCAGCGGATTTGGGGGGGTTGCCCCGGGCCAGCGCGGGCACTGAGCGGCTCCCGGACGGGGGGTCGGCTCGGCTTTTCCCCCTTCGTTTTATATTTATTTTTCGTGCGGTTAGTGATTTTGGCGGCAGTCTCGAGCTGTCGACCCCGCGGTGCGGCAGGGACATTGAAGTTACAGTACCCGACAGGTTTGTCCCCGGTGCGTCCCCGGGGACAGGGGGGTTGTGGCTCCCGGAGGGTTCGGAACATGATGTTGGGGGGATTTGCGGAGGTGTTGAGGTATCCGGTCCTTGTCTTCAGCGTGGGTTTTGCCCTGCAGTTCTGGGAGGTGATCCACACAAATGGAGAGTTTTGCGTAAAGACCAGTCAGTAGTGATGGGTGCTGAGACCCTGTGTGTTGTTCACCTTGAACTCTTAGGGCCATAATTTCTAGCTGTGCCTACGTGTGCCTTCATAGGGAAAGACTTATGGAAGAGGTGCACAGGACTAGGTGTATTTATTTTGCCCTGTAGTTTCATGAATGGCCTAATTGAAATTTCTTGGCTAACTAGAGTAACTTGCAAGATTTCAGTGTAGACCTGTGAGTCCCAGTCTTATTTTAATGATTGAATTTTGGTTTCTTGGCAGTGTAGGTCTGTGCATGTCCATGTATTGGACGATGAAATTTTCCTACGAAAAACGGTGGGTTTCCTGTTAAGAAAAGTAAATTTTGCATGTTGTAGCAAACAGAAATTCTTTTTCTGTACCAGAGCTGTGTTGCTCTCTGATGCCTGTGCATGCCCCTGTGCCCAGTTATGGCTGTACAGCTGTAGGATGTTCCTGAGCACACAGACTCCTATGGATCCAGTCAGGCTCTGCAGAGAGCCAGCTTGATTGCATCCTTGGCACATTTTGGTGACAAGCTAGCAGTATCTTGAAGTAGGCTATGTGAACAAACTGTACAGTTTGCGTGAACTGGCATTTCTGCAGTGTTTCACTCATCCTGTGCAGTCTTGGTAGACTTACAACATTTGCAGGGATGAAACTTACCTGCTATGGGAAGTGGCCAGTGGCACTAAGCCAGCCAAATCCCTTTCTTTGCTTTTAGGTTTTAGGCAGGGAGCCTAAATTGTCTGCTGGAAATGTGTGTCCTTGTTAATGTGGCATTGTTCCTTTGCTCCATGATCCTGGTCAAGAAGTGCTGGTAATCTAACTTTGGCTGCATGTTTGGACGATGAGTGGGTGGCTCCTCCCTGTGTGGTGTGGGTCTGTTGAGCTCTACTGGAGCTCAACACTGTTGATAACAAGGTGTTTTGGGTGGAAGAATCCCTCAAATATCAGTGGTGGTAGATCAGAGGATGGTGAATGGTATTCTTCAGCTAGGAACTGGACACGTTTACTTGTCTAGTTTGTTGGGCAATTTTAGGCTGCTAGACTTGGAAGAAAAATGTAGTATGTTGTGGATTTCATGGTCAGATTGCATCTCTTAGCTAGCTGATTATCTAATTGAAGCAAGTTAAGCACAGTGCTGCTGTGACTTTTAATATCTTCAGCACCCATTTAAAAATGTATTACAGCATTGTTATATCAAGGTTTAAGTAAAGGTTGGTTGGTTTTGTTTATTTGCAGTTCAGCGCATCAAGATCGGCTACTTGATAGCACTGATATCACACAGTGTCATGGGAAAGCAACTCTTATTTTTTTCCTTCCAAACAGTAACAGAAAGATGCTAAGTAAAAAAAAAAAAAAAAAAAAAGTATTTTTAAATATTTTCAACCTGGAAATAACAAATTTCATTCAGAAGGCTACATTATCGTGTTGCGTCTTAGTGCATGAGTGGTCTGAGAAGGTAAGGTGACAGCCGTCTGTGTGGCTATTAAAACCTTGGTATTTAGCTCTGGTTTACTGGAGCTACCCTGAAGAAGTGTGCAAGGCGAGCAGGTCTTCAGGATGTATGGATTTGTGTTGCTGTTAGAGGAATTCAGCAATGCGTTTCACATCCACCAACCTTGCATTAGCTATTTCACAGTTTTCTGCAAGTGTTCAACGGGAATTTTTAGCATGCAGAAAACTTCAGTGGTGCTTTATGTGCAGGGAATGGGGGTGAGTGTGGGCAGATGTTCTGCTTGCCCTTTGAAATGCTCAGGACTGTCATGAGATTGTTTGGAAACTTTGCTGTTGGAACTGGTGTTTCACTTCCCAAATGTCAATATTAACTGTTTTGTGGCCGGGTTCTGGGCGTTCACTTGGGTTTCTGAGGATGTGCTAAGCTCAAAAATGTGAAGCAAAGCCAGTAGTTCCCTTTCTGATTAGAAGGACAAATCTGTATATGCTAATTAGCAGTTCCGTTCATGTTTGTAAGTGATTTTAAGTCCCTATTGCAAAATAGTGGAAATACTGTTTCAGCAGTGGCCTTTGACTTGCAGGATTTCCTGCCATGAGGAAGTCTTGTGTCATTTGTCCAAAATAAACATATTTTTAAGAGGGCAGATAAAGTATGCTGTGAGAAACCACACATCTAAGTCACTATTTACTCCCTGTTGCTTGCTTTTCTGATAGTTAGTACCATGGAAGTCTATTCTTATGATATGTTACTAGAATGAAATTTGGATTTTGTAATGGGATATAGAATTTTTTGTTGGTCCACAGTACAGTTTCTGGATATATGTGTAGGGAGAAAACAAATTATTTCTTCTTGACTTTAATACAGAAGCTTTTAACTTCACTGATTTCCTTCTTGATTCCTTTTTGGTGGTGGTGCTGTTGCGACTGTAATAGTGCACCATTTAAAATGTCCAGGTTGTGACAAATGCTTAACAGTATCAGTTTCTTTGAGGTATTTGCAATGCTGATTGTTTTAAAAAGTACTTTTTTTTTACTTACCATTCCTGGGTGACCAACAGCTCGAGTCTGTAAGCCTTCACGCACCCGTCAGTGTTGAAGGACCGAGATGCACTGATGTAAGATTGTCACATCTCCTAGAACAGCTCACTTTAACTTTGTAATTTGGTTTACTGTTTTCATCTTGTAATAAGGAGAGCTGTACAAGAGTGAAAGTGTTTATCTTCTATTAAAGACTTTGCATCCTGCTGCTGGGCTGTTCATACCTTGTCCAGGCTGGGCAGGAGAACACAGGACATAATTATAAGGTCTCTGTGCACATTTGTTTTAACTGGCTGTCCCACAGACAGGACAGAAAGTGTTGCCATACCCTTTTGTTGCGTACAAAATTCTGCTGGCAGCATGTAACATTTTAGCTGAAGTCATTGGTGTGGATGTGAGAGCAGCTTCTTGGCTCAGGTGAGAGCACTGCAAGCTTTGCAAGACTGAGTATGCGTTATTGGTGATCCAGCCTTGAGAGCATCTGTTTGGCAAGCAACCCACGTTTTGTGATAGGGTAGTGCAAGCTTTTGCTTTTTGGTCACATCTCCTGTTCTTCTGTGATATTAGAGGTAAGTGTGTACAGCACCTTCCTTTTTTTTTTGACAAATAAAGGTAGCAGAGTATCTATAGACTCTGTGTTTCGATCCCCTCTCAGATGATGGGGATGATTGTTTAAGCAACGTTTAAATAATTAAGCAAAGATCTGCAGCACAGTTGTTGCATATCTCGTGCAATCCTTATGCTAAATCTGTATCAGAGCTTAACAGGTGAAGAAATAATAGGAAATACTGTTTAAAACTATTGGGTTAGTATTGTGTAGCATTTTCTGACTCAGTGACTTTAAACCCTCTATGTTGAATTGATATTTACCTGTAATTAAAAGGGGTTTTTGTAGGGATGGTGAAGGCAGAACAACCTTTGGCTAACTTGATTGTAGTACACATGCCTCTAAAGTCTTTAAATATGTAACTGTAAGGATTGAGGGAACTTGGCATTTCTGCTTGGTCCTTAGGGAAGCTGAATGGCATTGGAGAGTTTTTGGTTATTTCCCATGCCCCTTGCCCAGCTCAACATACCTCCTTTTTCATGAGGGTTAGTCGGAAAGTAGCAAAGAATGCTACTTGCTCAGCTGAAATAGGGTTTCTTTTACACATTGGGCACCTTTTCCTTCCTCTCTTTCTCCAGAAGCTGATGCAAACAGGGACTTGGTTACTGCTGTGAGGACTAGATAGCAACATCTTGCTGAAGAGGCTATGGCTTTGATCTCAGGTGCTGGTGTCACTGTTGGGGGAACTGGCTTACACCTTCTAGGAGCTCTTGGCTGGTACTGAGGCTTTCAAAACAAGTGCAAAGTGCAGCTTTGTCCAGTCCAAAAATAGAAGAATAGGTCTTGTTCCTTGTCTTTTTGCTTTGTTCTAAATAAGCAGGAGGTATTTTTTTTATTTCCCTTAAGTCTTTTGTGAGTGAGGAAGACCTACATCTTCTGGTTTTTCCCGTGAACAGCTCTGGGGCAAAATGTTCTGATTTTAGTTCGGTGTGGAAATACGCAATTGACATGATTTTTGACAATTGTGCTGATGTTTTTGAAATTTTGAATGACTGCAGGAAATATTTTTGGCACCTTTTTTTATGGTGTAATTTTTTCTTTTTCTTTTTTTCTTCCTACCTGTTGAGCAGAGCTGTGGTTGTGGAGTGAAACTGTCTGTATTGAGATTTAGGGGGGAAAAAAGTTTGATGTTTCTTTGGAATTTCTTTTTTCCAATGAGAGCTGCATGTCATCTTCTGGGGTCTTTATCATTTGAGGGAAAATGGTTTTGACTGCTTTGCTGGTTTTGGTGTTTCATCACTATCCTGTGATGGATTTCTGCCTGTCTTAAGCATGTGACTTCTGATGCTTCTCACATATCACAGAATAGGAAAAGATTTGCAGAACTTACTGTAGCACATGTAAAAAAAAAATCTTCTGAAATTCAAACACGGTAGAACAGTGTTGTGCTAGGAAAGAGGGAGTTGTGTGGGAGCAATAAACAATCAGGGATGTTGAATGGTATGAAGGCAGATAGCTTCACATTACTGGGCAAATATTAAGAAATGTCAAAGAAAGATAAGATGGATGCATCTGAATTATAACAATCAGGTATGCATTAATAGAATGTTTAGTTCATACACCTTCACAAATATTGTTATTTCCATGCCATGCATTTTTATTAGAATACAACAAGGAAAAAGCTTTGATCAGGTTGACTAACTTAGTGTACAGACAATAATAAATGTGAAAACACATGGAAGAAGTGGATTTTCTGGGTGGCTTATTTATCCCTTTCTCTCTTGCTCTACAGATACTTTATGTTGCACTGGAAGCATGTAAGAGAGAAACTCCTGCTTTTTCATCAGTTACATGGGTAACTTAAGCCTCTTATTCCAATTCTAAGACATCTACCTTAGAGAAGTCAGACCTTTTTAACTATAAAGATGATCCTTCTATTGAATCATCCATTTTCTTACTAATGGCCATGCCAGTTTTGGTTTTGAGTGTGCATTTGAGGATTTGTAGTGAAGGATTCCAGAGTAAAGGGGGAGTTACCAAAATTAATCCCTAACTTAAAGCAGCTATGTCAAATAAGCAAATGGGGAAAAAAGCCCCAAACCTTCAGAGCTGACAGTTCAGTAGTGGTGGGATAGACACACGGCTAGAAAGTGAAGATACTCCTACATCTTCCTAGGTGTTTTGGGGTTTTTTGGGGTCTCTCAATTTTGGAATGTGATGACTTCAATGAGAATGTGTATCAGTAGCTCTTGAGAAAAATGTACACCTGGCTTTCTATTTCACTGCAGGCTTTGTCAGAATTATCATCATGCACTGGCTAGGAAAGGGTGGCTCTACCTGGTGTTACTTTTCTCACTATCATTCTGCCAGGTGGAGTGTGGGTGCAACTGAACCATGTTTTATGTTCTTATATTGCCAGATGATTTATTATTTTCAGATGAAGACGTGGTAAAAATCTCAGTATAGTCCAAAGCAGGATGGTTTAATTTATGTAAAGCAGTAGGTGATGGGACGTTGCTTCAGAAAGTGGAATGTATTTGAATGCCATGTTGTTTCTTAGCCCTAGTTCTTGCAGAGAACCAAAATCTGAGCTCACAGATGGGTTGTAATAGGAAGAGGGGGTTTGTACAGCAGAAACTTTCTAAAGGTTGTGTTTGGTTATTTGGCACTGTAAGCGTATCCTGGATTTTTTTGTATAATTGAGATAAGGGGAATAAAAAGAGAAATTGCAGGGCTAGGCAAATGCTTAGGGTATCCAGAAAGTATGCTGTTTAAAGGATACGGAGGGATGAAATTTGACAAAATATCACCTTGACTTGAAAACAAAACTTTCTGAAGACTTTTAAAGTGCCTGGATGATGGGCAATCCTGAAAGGGAGGAAGACTGTTCAGAATGCCTGAGGGAGGGTAAAGATGGCTAAGAAGGTTAATCAGATGTACGTGCACGTGGCATAATCAGCCTCAGATTTTGTCTGAGGTTTATTAGACCGGTGTGGAGTTGGGTTGTTCGCAGTAGGGCAGCTGTACTAGGGGAAGCTTTGTTTTCATGGTACGGAGACTCCAGTGGCAATACCAGTTCATGTGGTTCCTGCAGCCAAAGTGTGCAGAGCAGGGGACAAGTGATGCATGGAAGTGAACTCAGAAATGATACTGAACTTTGTGGGGAAAAAACCCAAAAAACAAACCATCAAACAAACCAGCCCCCTAAAACCCCAACAAAAGACCCCTAAAGCAAAACAAAAAAGGACCTAAGCACTTGTCTGAAGACAACCAAAGGAATAATGGGAACCAAAAGATGGGAATTCACCACCTTCATAGCATTCAGAGTGCCATTGGTTGTCTTGGGATTTGGCTCTGCATTTGTATGCTTGCCAAGACGTGTTTACTTCTAATGGGGTTTTATGGAGGTCTTTGGGCCTTAAGTGAGAGCCAGGGACTAATCAGGGCCTTGGTTTGTATTTGCATGAGTGCACGGAGTACAGAATGTATCACATGACAGAGTGACAGGCAAAACAGGTAAAGAGTGCATTTCCTAATGTAAAAGTTGAGCCTTTTGATGTTCTCAGAGCTGAAATGTGATGGTGTAGGCCCTCAGTTGTGAGATTGACTCAAGTTACAGCTTTTAAAGCATTGAAAGCACAAACCAAATTGATTTATTTTTTAATTTTGAGCCTTGAGCATGCAGTTGTCAATTTTTTCCCGCAACTGTGAGTGTTGCAACAATTTTGGAATCTTCATGTAGCAAAATGCTCTGAGCTGGAGTGCCACAGAGATGATGAGATTGAGAAAGCTGTGATCAGAGCTGGTAATACTCTTGTCAATACTGGTTTCCTGTCTGATGAAGTGACCGGAGAGGAATGAAATTCAATTTATTTGGGAGTTTCTTTTCACTTGCAGAAGAAAGGGTGCTTCTCCGAACAGGCAGAACTAAACATTCTTTATAAGCAGTCATGTGGAATAGGCATAGAAACAGTTTTGGTATTGCATCACAAG
Organism: Atrichornis clamosus; assembly: GCA_013400975.1. Lineage (NCBI taxonomy): Eukaryota > Metazoa > Chordata > Aves > Passeriformes > Menuridae > Atrichornis > Atrichornis clamosus. The sequence continues at coordinate 71,836 of WBMZ01005251.1, read as the reverse complement.
TTAAATACTAATACTTGAGTAGCAGTTCAGCAGTGAGCCACAATATAAATGTAAAAACATAGTCTCTGTGGATATGATCTAAGAGAATGCTAATTTGCTCGTTAATTAGATTTGCAAAAGTTTCTTTTTAACAGTTCTTAGCAGTGAGCCTAAGCTAGCTAAGAATACTTAATTTAGGTTTTGAGTGGATGTAGTAACCAGGGAGTATCTTCTCAAGCTTTTCAGTATTAGAGTGTGTAAAGGCACAGTAGCAACGTCTTACTTTGACTGTAGCAATTTCTGGAGACAAATGTTTTGCTTTCAGTTTCTTTCCAGGAACATAGCCATGTTTCCATCAGTGTTGGATCAGGATAGGGGAGACCATGGAGGACATGACACAGAACAAATACGACACCAAAAGGCTTCCTTGCTGTGTGTTTGACAGCCCTTGCAATTTAACTGGTGGTATTTCTGTACAGACAGGACTCTGGATGTGCTGTACAAGTAGCAGGATTTTTTTTTTTAGTTACTTGTGCAGTGTCATGGTTTATCCCCAGCCTGCAACCAAGCCCCTCATAGCTGCTTGCTCACGTCCCTACTACCGGGAATGGGGAGAGTATCCAAAGGGTAAAAGCTGGAAAACTCATGGGCTGAGATCAAGTTTAATAAGGGAAGCAAAAGCCACACACACAAGCAAAGCAAACCAAGGAATTCATTCACTGCTTCCCGTGGGCAGACAGGTGTTCAGCCATCTCCAGGAGAGCAGGGCTCCATCATACATAACGGTTACTGGGGAAGACAAATGCCATCACTCCAAATGTCCCCCACCCTCCTCCTTCTTCCCCCCACTTTATGTCCTGAGCATGATGTCACACAGTCTGGAATATCCCTGCGGTCAGTTGGGGTCACTTGTCCCAGCTGTGTCTCCTCCCACCCTCCCAGACACCCCCAACTTCTTTGCCAGCGTGGCCGATACGCAAAGCAGGAAAGGCCTTGGCTCTGTGCAAGCCCTGCTCAGCAATAACAAAAGCATCTCTCTATTATCAACCCTGTGCTCAGCACAAATCAAAAACACAGCCCCATACCAGCCTCTTTGAATAAAATTTACTCTACCCCAGCCAAAATCAGCACATACAGTTTCCTGATGTGAATTGGGATAGCCTACTGATCAGTTAAACCCCCTAAAGTTAAAACCTGTTCTTACTTCAGTAAAGCACATGTATATATATTAAGTGCTTCAAACAAACATGATGATATGAATGTTTAGGTTTTTGTTTTTGTCTGTAGTTGGGGGTTTTTTTTCCTTTTTATTAAAAGGAAGCACAGGAGGTGTGTGTATTGCCAATAATGTATGTGAAAAAATCTATTTCATCTAGCTATGTGTCTTTCAGTTGTGATCCTTCTTTATAGAAGGAGATCAGTAGAGTTGATGTTTTTCTGAAGTAGCTCAGATTGAGTAGAGAATATACCAAGGTGAGGGTTTAGGTTACTCTGGCATAGACAAAAAAAATTTGAAAGACGGAAACTCTCTTCCTCTTACCTGTCTATCCTCTTTTCCATCATCCTTTGCATGATAGAGTTGAACTTGCTGCCTGAATAAGGATGAACATTTCAAATGAAAATGTGACAGCACAACATATGAGAATAAGCTTATTTAAATAGTTTAAAAGAAAGGATACCATCAATGGTAGATGTTCATTCTGTGTGAAATTCAGTTTAGATTTGTCTTGTTGCATTAAGCTGAGGGTTGTGGTGATGAAGTGGAAATACCTAGGCCTGCTTGTTGTCTGCCTTCGTAACGCTCCTCACAATGCTACCTTTGCGTAGGAAAGTGGAGCACCTCAAACTCTGCAGGGTCACAGTAAATTGAAATACATTTATTGATTTTGGTTAAGTTCCCAGTAGCTCCACATTAAGTTACCAGAGAAGTTAATAAGCCTGTAAATGTGTGTGATGGAGGGCCAAATGTTCTGTGTCCAGAAACCAGTAGTCTCTTTTGCTCTCTGTTATTTGTAACAGGATAAAGCTAACTTCTAGGAGCTGTCTTGAAATACGGTACTTTATTTCTTTGAACAGTTAATATTGTGACACGGAATTCAGCTGTGGTTTGAGACTGTTACGGGAGAGGTGTGTGTCTCGAGAGGGATGGATGGATTTTACCTTCACAGTGTGGGTCTGCAGACTTACCCTTAACAGTGCACTGAAAGAGGCGTTCATTTCTCTAATGCTCTGAGAAAGGCTCTCCAGTATCTATCCGGTGTATGTCAGGAGCATGCTGAAGGGTTTGTTCTGTTGTTAACGACAGGGCAAGACTTGGGTTCAACAGACTAGCTGCTGCTGTCTTTGAATATTATGTGATGTGAAGAAGGACTCATCTTAAATTTTTAGTTCACCTAGGACAGTTTGAACACATAAGAGATACTTTGGTTGGGAGGGACACCTGTATTGCAGAGGTGTTGGAAGCATGGGGTTTAGAGGCCTGATTTTTTACAGAAAGACATAAGGATATGGGGCAGGCTTGTTGTATGCTTCAAGCAGCTATGAAAGTACTGGATATTTTAATGTAACTGTTCTATTCAAGATCAGTCTTTTAACTGGTCTGTTGCTCAGACTTCTCTGTTTGCTCTTGGAGTGGTGGGCAGCAGTGATGTGTCAGCGGCTGTGAGGTCCAGGCAGTGGCTAGGGTAAACTTTGTTGGAAAGTTAGCACACCATGTGGAGGGCAAAGCAAACTGCGTTTGTGAATTTAAACAAATTAATTATAAACAATAAGTACCCTTTGATCCTTCTGCTTGGCTTAGGGTGTATGTTCAAGGAAATGAGCTTGCACTTAATCAGGGGCAGAGGGACAGGAGCTCAATCAGGAACACCCTGACTTGACTGAAAGTTTATTATTAATTTGGAACATGGAAAGAACATTGGTCAGAGATCACACTTTCTTGTTAAAGCATTAAATAGTGTTTGAAAACAAGGGTTTGAACAACCCATGTTTTTAAAAGAATTGCATTGTTTGGGATTAATGAATGGTCTTGATATTTAAAGAAGAAAAGTAGGCAGACAGTGTTGCATTTTCCTGTTAACATATGAAGACTCTTCTTGAGTAGTTTTCAGTATAACTGTTTCAGGAAGACAGTTTTGTCTGCATGAATGGAAAATGGAGGCCTGATGAAGAATTGTATTTTTTCTATGTTATTTTCTCATTGATACAAGTATTATTGATATTTTTTTAGTCTGGACAAGAGATACTTGTCTGCAGGTATCTTGAATTTCATAGAATTCTTTTCCCCATCTATTTAATGACTACTTACATGGTCATGTCCCGTTTGGCAGTTAACAAGCAAATATCTACCAATAAAAAGTAAAAAAAGCAAAACAGATCCCATTCCCTCCTCCCCCAGTTTCATCATGAACATTTAAGTAGAAAAAGGAAAAAAAATCAAACTTGGCAAACAAGACATGAGGATTTTGTTTTGAGCAGTTTACTGTGGCTCTGAGTGTTGGGGTAAAAAATAAGTTTTCTGTTGCACTCCAGCTCTCCCCTCAGGTACTGTTAGAGTAATTCTTAGGCTGCGTTGTGTGGACCATGTGTACTTACAGGTATTGCATTAATACTGTGCCTTATTCCTCTCTTACAGAAAGAAATGGTATTCTCACCCTCCCTTTCTTTTTTTCATTGCTATGCTTAAGCATTTTGATATTAGTTTATACCATTTGTAACAAGTACTCTTGAGATGGGATTCCTAATACTTAACAGGATGTTAAACAGGTCTGGGAGGATGGCAAAATCTCTTCATGAGCTCAAGGCTTGTATTAAATATGTAGGCTTGTGCTACTGTCTCAAAATTTTTACCTCTTAATAGGTTACTCTTGTTTTCTGCTGTCTGTTTTGAAACATCATGTTGATTAATCTTGAAGAATAGCTAGCCCAGTCTAAATTAATTTTTATTTCAATAAAAATGCATGGAAAAGGAGGAGGAGAGAAAGAGAAAAGAACTGAGAACATGGGCGTTCCAGAGTAGTATCTGGAAAACGTGGCATTACAGTGCCTGACATCTTTTCTCTCTATGTGGTGTCCTTTCTCGGTTAAAAACAACTGCCTTTTGAAGAATCTGATACTTCAGTGGTGGTCTTTGAATGGACTGTAATGTTTTTTGCAGTAAGAAATGATTATTCTCATAAGCAGTGCTGCATTGGTTGCAACATCTTTTATTTGAATGGAGATGTCTTCTGAAAAGATGTTCCATGTAATTAATGGCTCTGAGTTAGGGGGAAATCTTACGTGGTTAGTAATGTATTCACCTGGCCAGTTACCACTCTCCTAAGAGGTTTTATTTTCATCCTGAAAATGAGTTTGCTCACCTTCCAGTACATGTTGTAATGCCGTTTTCTGCTCGGTCCAAGAGCTCTGCGCTGTGTAACTACGACCTGCGTGCAGAGAAGATGACCCTGGCTCTTTTTAACTTTATCTTGACCTTCAATAATAAATGTAGCTTTCAGTAATAAATAAAATATTTTTAAGTGTTTGGTAGTCATTATTTGTATTCTAGTTTCTTTCTCGAGCTGTAAGAAGGCTGACCTTTAGATGTCTCAGAGTAGTCTGTTGGCATTCTGGTTTGTGGAGTAATATTTCTTGCTTGCTTTGAAACCCTCCTTCCCCGATTTGGGGATGCCTCCTGCTGCATCCAGGGGTCATGTAACTCGTGTTGCCATGGGCTTGCTGGTTGTTCTTTTGGAATTTCTCTTCTGTGTGTTCAGATCCCTTCTTCCCGCTCTGGTTTCTAGCACACAGCCAGGCATTTCAAGGTACTAAAATGGATGTGGTTGGATGCCCTGTCTGCAAAGAGATCCAAATAATTTTATTGGTTAGCAATTACCACATACTCCCCCAGTGTGCTCATCCAGGTGCATGAACTGTTGGCTTCTATTTGTTGTATTAGCTGGTGTACTTTTAATGTGATTAAAGGGAGGTTGCTGAGCTGAAGGTATCAGTTTAATGATGCTGAGCAGCATGTGCCAGCTTTGGTAGTGAATGAGTATATTCATGTGAGGATACCATGGTCATCTCAAAATGATCAATTTACTAATGTGGGTGAGATAGCAAATATAAATGTCTTTGAGAAAGATGTCTGGTGAATCTGAACTAATATGGCTTGTCTAAGTAATGTTATTGTTGTCACTTAGAATTCAGTCTCAAAATGGTAGAAATGTCGTTACTCAACCCAGTAGGTGAGGGCTTGGAGGAAGTTGGGATTTTGTGTCTGTTTTGTGGGGGTTTTTTTGTTGTTTTGGTGTGTGGTTTTTGTGGTGCTGTGTTTTGTTTTGTTGTTGTTGTTGTGTGTTTTTTAGTTTTATTTTCCCACAATAGTTGCGGCACATCAGATGATTTCAGAATATGGGGTCCTCTCAGTGCTAAACCATTTTGGCTTCCAGCATGCTGGTTGTGTTGTCAACAGGGCAGGGAGATGGAGACAAAGCAGTGCCATTTGTGCCGCGGTAGTTCTTGGAAGACAGTTTCTCTTCTAAACTTTCTAGAGAATCTATCTTAATAGATCTGCAAGCCTAAGAAAGTTGTGTTGCAGTCATCATGCAGAACTCTTTTTCTCATCATCTTTCAGTTTAGGAAATGGCACTAGTCAGTCTTGTTTGGACATACACAGATTTGTCTCCTTTCTAATTGGAGGAAAAAGGTTTGGTAAATTTAAGAGGGAATATTCCTTTCCTACCTCTGACACTGCTCTTCAGCTGCCCTGAGTTTTTGTTTCTACTCCTTGTTGTCTTCCTTCCTTCCTTCCTTCATGTGGCTGCTTGGTGACACCTTGTTACCAGTCTCTGTTGGGCACCTGGTGCTGGCTGGTGGAGTTCTCCCTTGGGGTGTCACCACTGGCTGATAGAGGAGGAGGTGCTCCCTGAACGTACACACTACTTTATCAACATGGCTATAAGTTTTTCAGCCACTTCCAAGCGGAATGCTGACAAGTCTGGGCAGGCAGACGGAAGGAATGTGTCAGCTTGCCACAAGTAAGAGAACCCAGGTTAGTGACCCATCTCTGTTTCACTGGTAGTGTTTCTCTTGAAGTGTAAGTCTGGCACGTAAGTGCTACTGTTGCTCCTGGGAGTGCTTTAAATGAAACAAATGCGTTAATTCAATTTCGTGGGGTTTTTTGGTTTGGGTTTTTTTTTTAATATTTTGCTCTTGCAAAAAACACTGCTTATGGAAGTGAGCAAAGGACAAGTGTGTGTGTGTGTGCGTGCTGGTTTGTCACAGCATTCATTTATCTGTTCTGCTGTTTTGAGGGATTTTTTTTTTTTGGTGTCTTTTTTGTGTGTCATAATCTCAATTGTATGCCCTTCCTGATCTGCTCTTGAAAGAAAATTATGTTTGATGGACTTTCTATGGGTCTGTTGCTGATCCAGTCTGCTGGGCTTCTGTTTTAAAACAAATGCTTTGGATTCATGCCAAAATATTGCTTGGAGAAAGATTGCTACAGAGAATTCCTCCAGTGTCCTCCTGGAAATGCGTCAGAGCAGGGGAGAAACCACAGATAGCTGCCTGGGGCTGATCCGCTCAGACTGATCTCAAAACTTGCCCCTCCTCCCTTTATTTTTTTTTTTTTAATATGAAGATCTTATTAATTATCACTAAAAATCAAAGGGAGACTACACAGAAGACTAAATATATTTTTTCTTCCCCTTAATTGCTTCTAATAATTTCAGTTCATCTAAATCCAGGATATCACTGATGTTCTAAATATTACTGCTTTTTTTAGACAAATCATTTGCTGTTATTTTTATTCTGCATATACGTGCACAGGTAATTTGGGATCAGCCTAATGGTTTCTGGTTAATGGAATCTGGATTGGCTCCCTTTAGTCTGTAGGATTTTTGATCAGTGAGTTAACTTCAGTTCTATGCAAGATACGTAAGTCCTAATTTTGTTTCTTTGTGTTCATTTCATGTTGACTGGGATGATGTAAGGATGAAAGTTTTGTGGTTTTTTCTTTTGCTGGGCAGGAGAGTAGTTGTTGAGACTTGACAGGTTTAGGAATTGGTATGTTCACGTTTGCGGGGTTTTTTTAGGCCAAAACACAGTAAGCTTTGGGATTTCCTAGATTATGCTACTGACAAAGCAGGCAAAAGCCTTTTAATGACTTAAAGAGAAAAACAAATGACAATTATTTTCATTGTTTTATGCTATTGTTGCTTTCATTTTTTGACCTCTTCCCAAACTAAGCTTTAGGGTTATAAAGTGGGAATAATCAGATCGAACATCTGCATTTGAGCCTCTAGTGGTTTAAGTACATAGGTTTCCAGGACTTGTGTGCCCACAAAATTGTAGTTGATCTTCCATTTTGCATCTCCTTCATGTCTTCTGGATATATCTCCATTTTTCCTCCTGCTTCCAGAACTTGCCTGCTCAATTTCATCATTTTTTTCCCAAGTCACTGGTAATTGCCTTTTGGGGTTTTTTTCCTCTTTTTTTCTAGTTTGTTTTTTTCCCTCTTCCCCCTTTGAAGAAAGAGATAGATTTAATTTTATGGGGAAGATTTTTCAGGACCCAGAATGAGTCTCAATTATATTTTTTGAGGCCTGAGTGTGAGTTAGTTGTCTGTTCGTTCTTCATTGAAAAAAGAGATCATGATAGACTTGAAGAATTTTGTAGTGGATAGTGGGTGATTGAGTTAAAAAAAACTGCTCATCAACTGAGCTGCACGGAGGGGGAATTCACCTCCCACAAGTGTGTGGACCCAGCTGTCCAAAATCAAGATAGAGTGTAGAATGCCCTTATAGCCTTGGGAGGAAATAATTGCTTTTTGCAAGTACTTGATTCCCATTACCGTAGATGTTGGTTTGAAGATCATACTTTCAGAGAGCTCTTTAATCAGAAATTATCAATTAGAGAGCAACCCTAGCCACCTAAGAAGTGAGTCATTTAAGTCGATTGTCTTTGTGATGTGTAAATTTACTAATAAGACACATTTTTATGTGAACCATTTCCCTGTGCATTAGAAAGTGGGTAGCAGAGTGAGGAGCACTGGAAGCTTAGCTGTGAGCTTTACTACTTGGTTAGTTTTTAGCATTTAGGTATCTGTCTCGTAAGTAAATTTCTTACAGTGCCAGATTTTTCATGTTGGAGTCCTGGAGCACTTCATGTTGGTGTTTTTTTCTCCTCCTGCCCCTTATCACCAAGTCCAAAAGGAATGGCAGAATGGGTGGGATTTTCAGATCTTGTCTTTTCCACAAGGAAGGACATCACACTCTTTATCCACAATAGCTGTCCCAGCGGCACTTGGATTAGTGTTCAGTAGTGTCCTGAGAGTTGCCTGAAGCTGCTTTACTCTTTGAACAGGTAAAATGGCTCCCCTGAGTCCTGAACATGAGAGTTGTTTGAAACATTTGCCAGGGCCAGGAGGGGAGTGAGGGGACTGCTGATGAGGTTGGTGTAAGGGGCGCTTGTTGCAGAGCAGGTCATTAATCAAAATTCTGGGTTGTTGCAGAAGCATTAGGAAAGGTAAGTGGCTTACTTGATTCAGAACTGAGACATTATGGATAAAGCTATGCTGCTTTGTAGCATATTCACAGTAAGGGGTTTTAAGGATTGAATTATTGCTATCTGCAGCAATCCCCGATATGGAGAATAAATAAAAAAGAGGTGGAGTTGGAAAGTGGTGTTCTCCTGTTAAGGTGGTTGCTAAGGAAATGCTGCTGTGACCTGGCCCCTGCTTCTGAAATTGTAACTGGTCAAGACAGTCTGCTGAGTGTAGTGAGGCTGGTGTGTCAGAGCAGCATCTGCATCATTTTCCTGAGGCAAGTTCAGCTGGAGAGTTAAGCAGAGAGGAGTGGGCCTTTCTGTATTTGCTGTCCCTCAGTATCTTGGGTTTACAGAATCAGCACATGACTGCATATTCCTTTGCCAAGGCTTTCAAGTTAGCAGCTTCTTTCTTTCCCTTGGCTAGAGATGGTGCCATTCTCATTCTGTCTACTTATCCAGAAGCTGACAAACTGGAGTGGAGGTGAGGGGAATACAGGTTAGGTGGCTCCCTTCCTTCAGAAATTGATCTGTGCTTTCACTGCAGTACACATCCTGGAATTTCCACTTCTCTTCAAAGGGAGCTGCTGATTCCTTCAATTGTTTCTGGAAGTGGTGTGTGCTGAGCACAGGCAGATTGGCATTGTAGAGGTGGGTAGAAGAGTGAATGTTTATTCTGTCTTTGTACAATCAGTGGATTTTGCAGTTGTTTTAGACACTAGCTAGAAAATAACAACAGGACATAAAGTGTCAAGATGGCCATCTTAGTGTCATTGTTGTGGTTTCTAAAATTTTTTTTCTGAAATGTCATGGGCCTCTGAGTTTTATCTGGATGGCTTTCAGGGATTGGCAGCAATGACACGTACTTCCACATCCAAAGAAATTCAGGAATATTGCTGCATCATGTCTTTACTGATTCTGCAATGCAGTAGCAACGGGCTGTGAGCCCAAATCATGGTGAAAAGATACCAAACTTCTGACCCAGAGGTAAGAAGGACCAAATGGACAAGACTTACAGCAGAAGAGAGATAATCACAGGGAAATGCAAATTTTAGATGAGGAGATAGAGCTTTTGTTCTTTTGGCCCAAGTCCTTAACAAGAGAGCTATAATTAGGCTAGAATTGTCTTTATGGATTCAGTGCTGGCAAACTAAAATTCAACTGCCTCTTAATTAGCATGCAGTATCTTTGTGGTCTGTCATGCCTGAATCAAACCTCACTTTCACTCTTTGTCCAATGCCACAGTGAACAGGTCTACATTATACGTGACCACTCAGGAAAACCTATTTCCTGCTCATTCTTCAGTGATGTGTCATTCCTTGTAGGCTGATTTGTCTTCCTTTCTCTTACAAATACTATGCCAGTTCTACTGTAAGTATCTGCAAAATATCCAATTAGAGAATAAGAATTGTGTTAGTCATTGGGAGTTTTTGGTAGTTTATGATTTTGGTTCAAATGTCATGATAGCCCCAGAGTTCATAAAGTTCTGCAGCAACACGAGAGATCACATGTCATGCAACTTGGCCTTAGGGACAGCTTTCTCCAATGCACACATGTCTTCTGAGAGCAGGGCTGGAAAAGCCAGGTGGTAAATTCTTGTGGCTTGGCATTAGGACATGTTGCTTTTAGGGGACATAGATGTTTTTAGTAAGGGTCAACATACAGTTTGGTGTTTAATGTTTCAGTAAGCTAAAAAGTAATGTTTGAAACTTCAGAGCTCCTTCTCTTTAGTAGGATTTAACACGTGGCATTTCATTTATTACCTTTTGTGTCCTGAAAAGACTTTGGTTGCTTATTTGTTTTCTTAATGACGAGAAGGGCAGACATTGTATAACTTCTCAGGCAGCAGCGATTATGCAACTGATCCTGTTATTGTGGAGCCAGAGTCCTTCCTAGTCCCTGAGCCAGCTGCTTGTGTTCTGGTTGCTGCTTTTTTCCCTTTCTTTCTTCTCCTCTGCCCCCCCCATTTGTTTGTGAACAAGTTATTTTCTTTCCCGTGTTACTGTTACCTTCCCTTTCCAATGCCAGTGAGACAGTGGCTTGTTTGGGTTCGTTCTTCAATTCACTGTGCTGCAAAGTCAAACTGCCCTTGTATATCATGGGAAGTATGAAATGTATGGAGAATAGAATTGCTTGATACTTTATGGGTATATAAGAAAAGGCATTTGCTTGAATCTAAATGAAATATTGCAAATGGCCTTTGTTGGAGCCAAGGTCAAAAATTGCAAGTTCATGTTCTCATGATACTAGAGACATGTAAATAACTGCTGTTTGTTTAGGTAGTTGGGGTTTTTTTTCCCCTTCCTTCAAAGGGTGGGCCTGTGAGAAAATTTAATTCTCCCCCCTGGCCCTGCCCTGGCATCACCAAATAAAATATAGTACTCCTGTGTATAAGATGAGGTAGATGTAAATCTCATGCTTTTACAGCCAAGTGATCTCACTGCAGTATAATAAAGGCAGTTAATATATTGTAAAAATGCTTGCCCTATTCACACTTCATTTTCAGTTCACAGTTTTATGTCGTGTTATTTCCATTTTGTGTTACGTGGCTTCACGTGAGCGTAAATGACCAAGGCAGGCTGTTCTGATCCATGCTAAAACATTTGGAGATGGGACAAGAGATGGCAGACTTTTAGTCTGCAGTGCTGTTCCGTGCTTACAGATGAACTGAGTATACCATCTACAAGTCCCAGCAGAGGAAAAGTAATAGTTGATCTGTGATACCACACGGCTGCACTGCTTGTTCCCATGTCAAATGTGATCTGCATCAGTCAGAAATAGGCTCTAGTGCTTAGTGTCCTATATCAGGAAATAAATTGGGGTTAAAGGTTTAAGGTCCTTATTTAGTTTGTAAGTCTTATGCTAAGGAAGTTATAGGGAGTGTAAAGGATGCATTTTCTTGCTCGCAGTGTCAGTACTGTAGATTGGGTGTTTGGAGAGGTGGCAAGGTGCTGGCATTTGTATGAAATTGTGGTCCTTTTTTCTGAACTATTTTTGTTGGAATTTCTTTTCCTTGGGTGACAGTATGCCTCTGTCTGCTTTCGACAGACCAGGCATACAGAAGATATTCTCTTTTGCAACCAAAAGACTGGATGTATAGCATGTATACTTCAATATGTCTACTCTTACCTCTACCCTCCAATTTCTCATGACAGAGACATTGAGTTCTGGCTGAGGAGATACTGTGTGGTGTAGCCACGTTTGTCACAGAATTGAGTATTTCCATTGCTGATGAAGATTCTGCTAGAATTCTTTTCTCAGCCCTGCAGTTCTGGCACTGTGAATGCCAGAATGTTGTACTTTATCAGAGCACCTGGTACTGGGGAAGCCCAGAAAGTAAAGATGAGAAGGGAAGGATTGTAAAGGTTTTTCTGGAAAAATACTATAAAAACCCCTTTGATATCATGGCTAGCTCTTTGTCAGCATGGTGGTGGGAATACCCTGGTCTAATGTAGAGTTCACAAAAACAGTTCTTATGTAAGGCAGAAAACTTCACTGGGAATTTTGAAATTGCTTTTCAGACCTTCTTAGTGAAGTATTCTGTGGTCCTAATAGCACGGTGTTCCTGGAGTATTTCTTGTTTGCCCCTATGTCTCTGCTTTATCCATGTGGTTTTTTCAATTGATTCATCTAGGGTTTAGGTGATATGATCCTTGAGAAGCATTTAACAACTTTTTAGCTGTTTCAGTGAATATGTGCATAAATCAGCGTGTGACTCTGGTTGACGAGGTCTGGTGTAGATTGATAACTTGAAAAACTTCTTTCTTACTATAGTTTTCAAAAATAATCAACAGTTGAGTTAGAAATTTTAGGAGGATTTAGGAGGAAGGTGTTTCTTTGCTACTTCAGATAAAAGATTTTTTTTTTCTCTCTTTTTAAATCTGGTGGTTTCTTTTCCAAGTTGCAGTTGCCTGAATCTTCCCTTAGTGCACTGTTGAGTTTGATTATTGGAGAGTTTATTTTCTGTTGAAGGCAATGGAAGATGATAATTCTACATGTGCTTTTATCGAATTGCAGGTGAGGTTGGTACCGATTTACAATGGTGTTAGAAGCATACTGGAAATGAACAGCAGCTTCAGTGATATTCTTGAAGAATTTCTTTTTCAGTCCAGTGTCTCTGCTATTAAGTGCTGTTTGGATTTTCTAATTAACTGCTAAGGACATATTCATGAAATGTTAATTCTTTTAAAAGAGAGTTCAAACTAATCTGTCCATTGTACCCTTACTCTTACAAGAGGTAAATCTCAATAGTGTTACCTGGTAAGGAGAAACATGAGATGAATTTTGATCAAGAGTGGTACTTGATCACACTATTTAAAGACCGTTTACACTTGAAATCTAGATCAGGAAGATGACTGAGGTGATAACTTTTCGCTGCAAATACAGCAGAATATTATTGCCTAAATTGATCTGTTTAAAGAAACTGATTCCAGCTTGACATCTCCTGACAGACCTTGGTTGCAATATGAAAATCTGTCTTGTTAGAAGTTGACAATGATGAATGTCTAGTATCTTGGTTAAGTATTTTTTTTTTAAAGAAGAAGAAGTGAAGGCCTAATAAACTAGGAAGGTGATGACATCAATAAGCTTAATGACTTGTCTCATACAAGAGAAGTATATATGGTGTTTCCTTTTTCTGATACCTTCCTTGAGCTCCATTTAAAGAAATCTCAGTTCTTAAATGTGTTTATTCTGGCACCTTGCAGTGTTCAGCAGTGCTTCTCATTTTGTCAGAGCAAACCTAAATATTTCTGATTGTGTCATGAAAAGCGGAATTCCTTCAAAGTTATACCACATGAACTTTAGTTTGTTATTTAATGACAGCAAGCCAAATGTGACATTTCTTTCCAGAATTAGTAGGAATCTACAGTCATCAAATTATGGTTACCTGCTGTCACTAATGACGTTTTTCAAAGGGACTGTAAGGACACTTTTCCCCTGGAAAAATATATTGAAACAGAAGTAAACAACAGTTTAAATAGTGTTAACAGGTAGTTTGTATACTTCACCAGTTTTTAGCTTTCTTTTTACTTCATGTTCACTTATTTCTTGTGTAGTAGAGTGATAATGAAACTTCGTCCTTGGGCTGAGGTTTGGTTCGTTTTTTTTCTCCATTATGGACATATTTCTTTAGACACTTTGGTATGACACAAATCGTTTTAGCCAGAATTGTGTTTTTCTTGTTTACTTTGATAATTATAGTGCAGAATTTTCAAATAGTTTCAACTTTTCAATAGGAAAAATAATTATGACCAACTTAGATTGCATTTAGTATGGGCAGTAGGATTTCTTCATTTGGTAAATACTCCAGATAGATAGTAGAGGAAAAAATTGGAAAAGAATTATGTTGCTGGTAGCTCACAGGCAGAGGAAGAGTAAGTTTTTCAAGTTACATTTGCAGCAAGTTGAGTAAGAATGTGTTAAGGGCAAGGAAGGGTCAAGACGTATCATCAAGTGACTGTTATATTCTTCTTCCTGCATGTTGTCTCCTTTCCCTTCCTCAGCAAAAAACCCTAATTCAAACAAAACACCCTGCTCCCAAAAAAGACTAAGACAAAAATCCAGATGGAAGCATAAGTTTCATGCATACATGAACTCTGTAACTACAAACCTGTTAGAAATATTTACTAATGAAGATACAATTCTGTGCCCGTGTAACAGGGAGAGTTGGATAACTGTGGAAATTAGTTGAATTTCTGATCTCTTGATACTTCTCTAAAGAGTTTTCTTTATGGTTGGTCATGCAGATCACTCAAGTATTGAAGTTACTGGATGACTGAAGAGACATTGTAATTTCATATTGGCAAGTGACATTTCTTAAGTCGTTCAGTGTCTTTAACTTCTTTTTCCTTGTGTGTATTAGAATTTACCCATTGGAAATGGTCTGGATGAAATTTGCATCCATGTCTTTTTATAGGTCTTGTGCTTTGAACATTCACCTGTGGTTTTTTTGTATAAAGACATCATGTCTGAAATCTGGGCAGGACGCTTTTTGTATAGAATACGTGCTTGGACAGAAAGAAAACATGGAAAACTAAATGTATTATCTGCATTCTTACACTTTCAACTTCTTAGGACTGCTAGGCAATACATCAAGTTATACTGTGAATTGGAGGATAAAAATGGGTATTACTTACTCGCCTGAATCTGATTTTAGTTAAGAATGATCAGGAGTGTGTATTATGAGATACTTTTACTGGCCTGTGATCTTTCCCAGCTCTGACATCTCAGAAGAAAAGGAAAAATGAGTGAATGAACTGAGGAATGAAGGGATTGAATAGGGAGACACTCTTGAGAACAGACTAGCAGGTTTCGATTGTGAGTGCTGTTTTCTGAAAGTACATGGCCATAATTTTTGCAGATGATTTTAAGAGTGACTCTATTTAGACACTTCTTTTTTCTTGTAGGACTTGTTCTGCAGTACCTCAGTTTCCCTTTGGTTCAAGAAGAAAGAAAAGTCAATTAGCTTAGTTTATTAAGCGCCAGTGATGAGCCACGTGGGGAGGTGTGATCCCCATTTGTGGGTAAGTGCCTGTTCGACTTGGGGGCCACTAAATGGAAAGGTGGCTTTTTACTTTGGACACTCTTTGATTTCATATTGCAGACTGAAGCAGTTATTGGGATATTCAGTATCATTTTAATCTGACGGTGTTTGTTGGGATTTTAAAAAATTTTATTTCTAACACTTGTATTAGCTCAAGACAGGAAAAGTTTGATTTAAAATGAGATCCCTGGCAGCTGCCAAGAAAGCAGAACTCAAATGTATGAGGACTTTGCAGGAAGGCTGCAGAACAACCTCTCCCAGGAACACAGTAAATGATCTTGGACGATATTCAGAATATCTGTCTTCTGTCAGGATGGCAGTAGAAGTTCAGTGGATTTCTTTGTTTCCAGATAGTTACTAGATTAAAGCATCGTCTCATTTACTATAAGGTGCTGGTAAACTGTGCAGTAAAATAGGCATTTGTGGGAATTGTTGTCTTAATGTTCCTTTTCTGACGTGCCTTGTTACTTCATTTGAATTAGAAATTTGAGTTAGAGAGAGCTGTCCAAATGTATACTTAGCCTTGCAAACTTGCAGAGTACGAACAACTGGTTGCAGATGGGTGTTCAAGGAGCTGAGTAAAAAGGCTCTTCTGTGAGATGAGAATCAGAGTTCTGCAGCACTCTTCTGAGGTGAAGGTTGTCCAATTGTGGTGACATGACTAGCAGCACAACAGCTACGAAACATTTTATAGCTGTATATGTGCCTTGGAAACAGACTCTGGGAGCTTAAGATTCATGGTGTAGCGTGTGATAGAATAAATAAATCTTTATTATTAGGATTTATGTATACCACCAACTTTGACTTGTTCAGTTGCAATGTTGAATAGAATCTTTATGTTATTCATAAACATTTAAATACATACTGATCTGTTGTTTTGGTGGACAGGCTGCTTATTGCCTTAACTCCATCTTAGCTGGAAAAAATTCTCTTTCAAAAAAAGCTGTGACCCTCAGACCTTCTCAGAACAGTAACATTTAATTTAACAGCAAGGATACAATTTATTGAAATTGCATGTGCCCTTCAAGGCTTGGAGTTGAAGGTCATTGACCAGAATAGAGTTCTTGTAGAACAGAAATAGCTACCTGGAAGCCCAGAAATGGAAGCTCCCCTGCAAATCTGTCTCCTCTGATCCCTGGATATACCTGGACACCAGCTGTGCAGCACACAGCCTAGAAATTGTGTGTTGAGCCCAGGGCAGAAGCACTGGTGGGAAGTGTGTGGAGCCTGGCTGGCCAGATACCTGGAAGTTGGCTTGCTCTCTGCCAGCTGCCCTAATTTTCCTTTCTCTTAACACACTCTGAGCAAGTGGCCCAGTGCTGTGCGTGTTGTGAAGCCATGTCCAAGGATTTTGGATCAGGACACTGTTGAATGAGATGCATGTAAGCTAAAGCTGCTCTCCAGGAAGCACAGCTACATCTGCATTATCTCTGGGACAATTTCTCCATGTCACAGATGGACAAAAGCAGATATTCACAGATACAAGAATTAACGTGATGCAAGACAGCTCTCGCCTTTTATGAAAATATTACCTGAAGTATAGCACCATGCAAATAGTTGTCAAAGGCAGCTCACCAGGATAGCTGCTTTTGGGTAGTACCCTAGTCTTGACTCCAGGTAGGACCACCAAAATGTCACCATGCCAAGATTCTCTGTGATCTTTGTTAAGGAAGGGTTGCTAGCACAGTTCAAAATGTTGTCCCTACACTGTGGGTGCTGGAAAAAACTTGTCACAGGACTCCTGTGTTGTACTAGGTAGAGCTCTTGAGGAACCTGCTTGGAACTTGTAGTTCTGGATGTGAGTCAAATATAGAAGACTCTGCCAGTCAGGAGCTCTGTATGCTTGGGGAGGGCCTGTCCTCTGCCCAGCATGTTTTATAGTAATGTC
The DNA here is from genome assembly GCA_013400975.1 of Atrichornis clamosus. Lineage (NCBI taxonomy): Eukaryota > Metazoa > Chordata > Aves > Passeriformes > Menuridae > Atrichornis > Atrichornis clamosus. The sequence continues at coordinate 54,899 of WBMZ01005251.1, read as the reverse complement.
TGCTTTCTGTTCTTTTCCTCCTGTTTTTCATTTACTGCAGACTTAATGACTGGTTTTTCAGCTCCCAAGTAGGTACCTGGAGAGAAAATTTTGTCCACTGGTGAAAGGTTACCTTCCCTGTTGTAAAGTGACAGAATGGGCAGGAAGCTGAAAGCTTCAGAGTGAAAAGAATCCATGCAGTTGGGAGGTTTGGGAAAGCAGAACAGTAAGTCAACTTTGCACATTAAATGTTAGAATGAGACACTGGGATTAAGTCTCACTAGATACATGACAGTGGGGAAGAGACCCTCTCAAGATCTCTCAGGTTGGGAAAAACCCTTGGCAGGCCTGTAGTCCAACTTCCTCCTCACAGCTGGAGCAGCTGTGGGATGGGACCAAGTTACACTGGACTTGATCCTGTCACGTCTTGAAAACCTCCAAGGCTGGAGACAGCACAGCTTCTCTGGGCCCCATTCTGCCGTCTCCCTGTCCTCAGTGGGGGAATAAAGCTTCTCTTTATGTGCCATCTGAACTTCTCTTGTATCAATTTATGTCTGTTGTCCCTTGTCCTCCCACCATGCAGTGCTGTGAAAAGCCTGGCTTCGTCTTTGCTTTGCCAATAGCCTGTGGCACCTTTAAATATAGGTCAGCCTTCAGTCCCTGTTAGGAAATTGTAACTTTGTGATTAATTAAAGTAAATAAAAGTGAATATGAGCTTGGAATTAATGGCAGGGATAACATAGTGATATATTGATTACATTATGCAATATAACATCAGTGAGTGTAGCTATATTGAGCAAGCTAGCATGTAGACCCTAATTGAGAGGGAAAAATCTTTATTTACTTTTGAGTGTATTGTTTGCAACAACTTATACACTTCTCTTTGTAAAAGAAACAACCATACCCCCATCACCAAGGCAGTTGAACATAATACTTAAAATGGTGTTGCAGGCCTCCAAATATCAAGGCAGCTGATCTGGTGTTAGGAATGCCAGAGCATCTGTCCTTCAGGCAGGTATTTGACTTTTGGATTTCAGAATTTTAGATACCAGTGATTTAGATAATCAGGGTTTGTCTCTGTATCCAGAGGGTTTTATTCATTCCTGTGGAAAACTAAAGAGCTACCCAGGCATTAGCTTCCTGAAATAAACATAGAACCCCTCTCTATTATTCTGGTGAATGCAATTTGATGCATTGGTGATGAATTTGATGAAATAAAATGTTATGTGTCTCCACGTAGGTTTATTTTATTCATTCATAAATAAAATAATAGCTTGTATAAAAAATACGCCCACTATTTCAATGTGTACTTGACTGATCTGACTTAAGGCCCTGTCCTTGGATATTTGATCAACTTATAAAGTATTTGTATGGTCACTAATCTGTATTTCAGAAGAGATGACCACTGTAGAAATTTTGACTACCCTTATGTTCTTGGACATGCACAGGGATGAGAGGCATTGGACACCAGGAGCACAAGACCAGTTACAACTAGGGTAAAAATTGATACCATGAAAGTAAACAGCTGAATTGGTTTCCCAAAGGGATAATGGAATTTCCAGCCTTGGAGATGCTCAGAGCTCACCTAGACATCTGAGCAACTTGATCTCAACTGTCCCTGTGCTGGGCAAAGGTTAGGCCACACTGAGCTTCATAAACGTCTTCCATTCTGTATCATTCTGTACTTATGTGCAAACAGCATCCAATATTTCGGTGGCAGAAATCTATGCTGTAACGTAAAGACCCAGTTACTTAATTTGAAAACCTCTATGTAAAAGACACTGCTTCTTACCAAGCAATATAATGAATGAAATTTTATGTCACAGGTGACCTGTAGGTTGGTTCAGTGTGTCTATCTAGGGAGCATCTGGAGTTTAATGCTGACACATTGTGATTTATTTCCACAAGAAACACTTTTCTTTGCTGTTAAGAGTAGGAGACTGTTTATGGGTGACTGTGAATTAATGCATCCTTGGCAAATACTTTTGCAAGGTGAGGATTGAGTACAGTAGATGAGAGTATTCTGAATACAACTTGAAATAAATTTTACTAATCTATTTAAATGTACATGGGTTTGATGGTTCATTTGGAGAGGGAATTAGCATTTATTTCCATTTGGAGCATCAACTTATAATAGTAGATATTATCAAAGCATGCAAATTTAATTAGGGAGTAATTAAAAGGTGAAGTAACATGAAGCATGTATGACAATTTTCTTGTTCCTTTCTCAGACTAATTTTGGCTTTGACTTAATATAAATGCAGTATATGGAGCATTTCTTCTTCTTTCCAGTGGCACAGAAATCAGTTATTGCATTAAGCCTTCCTGACTCTTCCAAGTGACTGCAGTTACACTGAAGCAAGACTTGAGCTGTCTAACAGAGCTTGCCTGCAATTAATGAGACTGGGTTTATTGCCTTGACTTCATTGTCTTGCTTTAAAAAAGCTTAAATTGTTGGTGCTAAGCTTCCCTTGCTTTTGAATTCTACCTAGTGCCAGACTGTTGAAGTTCTTTTTCTGTGTTCTGCCTCTCTTTGTAGAGGATGCTGCTGGAGGAGATGTGAATGCAGCTGCAGCTCAAGCAGTTCCTTTAGAGTGATATCTCCTTTTATTGTATCTGGTTGGCAATTTGCATATACATCATCTCAGGCTTTGCTGTATTGAGAAGAATGTGGCTGAAATGCAAGACTAGAATTTTTTAGGTGAGGAGGAACTATTGTTTGAAAGACGTAGGAGTGCATCATGCCTGAGAGATCTGTCAACGGCTCTGTAGTTTGATTGTGTTTAGCACTTGGATGACTTCAGTGAAGAGGAGCAACTTTTAAGAGATGTGTGTAGTAGGGTAGCTGTAATGGTCTGTCATTAAGACCCCTTTCATGAGGGTCCTCCCCTTTGCTCTTGAGCATGATGATGTTTTGAGGTTTGGCATGGAAGTGGGCACGTTGTTGCACAGAGTGGGGTATTGTAAAATTTTTCTTTTTCCAATTTATTTTTTTTTCCTTTCTCTCTAAACATGATTAGTTGTTGAGATTATATCTTCTCGTCCACCTCCAGTAAGTTGTGTTTAAGGTGTGGTGGTGTTTCCTCCCTGCCTGCCACTGGTATCATCTTTCTAGTGTTTCTAAACTGTGTTAAACTGGGTCTTGGGGACAGCAAGAACACCAAGTTATGGGTGATTATACTCTAAGTTGAAATGGATGGAATAATAGTTGGTGAAAATTTTTAAGCAGTCTGTGGACAAGTGTCTGTAGACTTATGTGTATCATTTTTGCTGTTTTCTGGTGTGAACCTCTGGGGTTAATCTGTGAGAAGGTGCAGTGAATGCCTTGATGCATTTCCTTCATCCTTCTTGGGCATGAGGACGTTAATGGAGTCTTCACTAGGAAGCATGCATTCATTTGGAAGTATGGCAAGAATGCTGAGAGTTGGGTTTACAAACAAAAAGCAAAAGAATCCAGGAATACCTGTGAGGAGAAGAAAGTTGCTGGAGTTGTGAACTTCATTGAAAACAGATGTGGGTACCTTTACTTATTCCTGCATGCAGTTTTACAATGCTAGAGTTTGTTTTAGCAGAAGTAGTGAATAAGAAACAGTAATGAAAAGAGTGTTTTGGAAGAAGCCAGAAACTGAAGTGTTTACCTGTTTGAGGTTTTTGTTTATTTGTTTTTCACAAATGAAGCTGGACTCTTATGTTGGCTTTTAAGGTCTTGTCTTTGTCAGAGGGGAACATCTGGTTCTTTCATCCTGATCCTCCTGTTAAAACAGCTGGAGGTACTTAGACAACGTATTCCCCCATTTGTGTTTCTTCTCTCAAATTTTATGTACAGCAGGAATATATTGTTATCAAAGTTAATTTTTCATCATAGTAGGCAGTGTGAATTCAGATCCAGGCTCCTGCTGGTCTGTGGTCCTGACCTCTCACCTCCTCTGGCTAAAGACAGGCTTTGTCATCACATCCCTTGCAGTGCGTCTGAAAGTGCACCAGTGAGCTGGAGAATGCATGCTAAGCACACGTCTCTACTAGAAAAGGCAGAAAATGTACTTGATCACATAATGTTTATGATTCCTTTCATATCTTTCTGTCAGAGGCAGGATTTTATTGGATGTGGAGTAAGTGCTAGCGCTCAATTATTGTAACGCCTACCAACAACTATCTTGGGCTTTAGTTGGTGTGGAATGTCTTCCTTCTCTTTGATGTAACATGTAAGTGAGTCTTCTAACCTTGCAAAACATGGAAGCAGGTAGGAGAATGGCTGGTGAGCTCTGAGTAGGTTTCTGTTGAATACCTGTGGTGTGTGGCACAGAAGAAACCTGGTGCTCTTTTGGGGCTTTCATTTTTTAATATTCTAATGCCACCAGTATGGTATGCATAAAGTTGATAAACACAGTTTATCCACAGGGGATTACTTGCAAAATATCTTAAAAAAGGGGAAAGCAGCTAAAATGGTGCAGATTTTCATGGTGTTACTTTATCAGTTTTCTTCTTTGCAGGAGCCAAGTGGTTTGTGATTGCTGAGATTTTGTTATTTAGCACTTTTTGTATGGTGTCTGGTGAGGGTAGCAGTCAAATTCTATTTGATTAGTTAAGCTCTAGATACAGTGAGTACTGAGATATTGAAGCAAAACAGAAATGGAGACCTAAAACTCCTGGTTGAATACCTAGTGGGATGCTGGTCTGCAAATGTTTATTACAGCAAGCAAATTATTTAAATGACAAGGACAAAGGAGTAGTTGTATCTAAGAGAAGTTATTCGAGTCATGAATGTGTATTATTAGAAATTGGTTTAAACCTATCAGCATCAGTTCTGAAGAAGAATGCTTGGATAAGAAATAGTTAAAAGTTCAGTTGACACCGAAACAAAAAAGTTTATACAAAAAAAAGAAGTTTTATAATAAAAGGGTGCGATTATTATAAAATGCATGTTGACCAATGGACTTTACAGTTAAAAAGCCAAAAAGCTTTTATTCATATGATGGAAAAATATTTTTAATTATCTTATGTAATTACATGAGCTACATAAATAAACTCTTCAAGAAATGCCTGTAGATTGAGACTTGTCTGAAAAAGAAATTGTCTGTTAAATTGATGTTAACTGCTGTGAAGTGTCACTTAGGTTTTTATTGGTTACGCTCAAGCTGGCCACCCTAACATTATGTTTTGAGAAAATGTTTGCAAATGACATGTTCTAACTCTTTGAACCAAAGGAAAGCCCTTCAGTGCAGCAGGGAGCTTTATGTAAGCCATGGGTGGGGGTGTTTTTGGTGGCTGAGGCTTGTTTTCTGAATGACGCTTGAATTCTGGAAAATAATGGACGTGGCTGCTGCCAGAGTTCAGTGGTGGGTCATGAAAATGAGGTGAGGCAGGGCTCTGCTGTGCTGCCCTCGGCTGAATCAGATGCCGACTGTGCGTGAGGCGTGCGGTGTTCTGGGGAGGAGAAATCACCCACCTGTTTGTTTTGCACTGCAAGTGGAACCACAGTAGCTCTCGGGTGTGTTTGTTACTTATGGTTTACTTTTTCATGAGGTAATTGCCACTTGAGATGCTTTTGAAGTGGTCACGAGTAGACATCGGATACGGAATGGGCAGCTTGGTTCTTCGCTGTGCTGCTCTTCCATTATGGGTTTCAGCAGCCTCTGGATGGTGTGCAGTGTGCAAATGGGAAAGCCATTAGCCAGAGAGAAAGGTGCTGCATGTCTGGAGATGTGCAGTGTGGTTCAGGGTGAACTTACATTCCCTTCTGCACCCTTTCAGTGGACAGAGATTGGTAAGGAAGCCTGTAGGCAGCACAGCCGTGGAATACCACACTGCCTCCATGCCACCAGGAAGTCTACTGTCCCTGAACCTAGTTCAGATGGAGAGGGTGAATGCACTAAGAAATCTTCTAGGAAAGCTAAATTTGCATCTTGTTTGAAAAACGTAGATTCTTTCCTTGAAGAAAGGTTTTGTTTTCAGTGTTTAATATGTCAATCAGTACTATTCCCAGAGAGATTTCTCCTTAGGGTGGAGACTCGATGGAGAGGGAGGTGACCAAGCTATGCCACACCCTTGGCACTGACCAGAAATGGTTCTCCTTTCTCAGGACTTGCAGCAGGGCTTTTGTTGGAGAGTAGCATGGTTGAAGAACACACAGTAGCTGCCACTTCTTCCTGAGAAGCTTCTGAGCCTTCTCTAGGCAGGGGCATGTGAGGAGACAGGTGTTGCTTGAACTGTGTTTTGTACTTCCAGAGTTTTGCTGTTTGTGACCAGTGGGTTCAAAACTAACCTATTTTGTCACTTAGTTTAGTTATATTTCTTTGGAGGATGTGTTTAGGATATTCAAGGTTGAAAACATCTTCCTCTTTCCCATTGCTACAGTGTAGGTGTTGTGTGCTACTGGTTTTGCAGTCACTTTTGCTAACTGATGACCATAGGGAGAATTAAAGCTTGGGCAATACTAAATATTGGTTGATGTAATTAAAGTAGCTTTATTTTTTTGGCACCACAGAAGGCATTTAGTTCTTGTTAACCATGTTTAAACAGTACCTCCTGCTTCCCTTTGTTTATTGGTTTTGAGAGTGCAAGTCAAAACAATTCATTTTGTGCAGATGCTTTTGATAAAGTCTCTCTCAAGCTATTGTGACCCTGACAAAATATGGAAGTAGGATAAATGTAAGGGAATCAGGTCTTAGAGACAAGGCATTCCAAGTGTACTGTGGGAATACAGATAAACTATAGATCAGCTTTTGGTTCAGAACCAAGTAAATAACACATATAAAGAGAAGTGCAAGCTGTCTTCAGGGTTGTACTTCCTAATGGTGTTTTTTGCAGTTTTAGCTGGAAAAGATGCTGATAATACCCTTTAATTTCTGCTCAAGTAAGCTTGTGGTTTTTTAGTACTTGTAGTGTAACTGGTCATTTGAGTTTTGCAAATATAGTAAGTGTTAATTAAGTTTAGCACAATCACAGTCTGATCTGATTTGGAGCCTGAGACCTCCACTGCCTGTATTTGAAAATAAAAATCTATCATTCTGAACCTGAGAGGTTGTTGGTCATATAATAGAGTGAAATGCTGAAGGTAGCTGAAACTTCAGTTCCCTATTTGAGTTAAGTTTTACTGCCAAACTTGTCCCAGTAACTGTTCCTATGACAAAAGGATCATTTGTTTATCTTCTTAGTTTAAATATTTACTTGCTTCTGTAGAGGTAAAAATAAAAGTGCTCTCCCTGTTTCTTGTATTTCTGAGTTCCATGGCCCAATTTGTACTGTTTCACATACTGTGCACGCATGTGGTATTTGGTACTGGCTAGTGGCTCCTTATTTTTCCCAATGAACAGGTGAAGGTGAAGAGAGATGGTTTTGTGGCCATGGAAGCTGGAGTTAGGAAAGAAATTCTCCTTTAGTTGTGAATGCTGAACTCTTGCACTTGCCAGCAAGTTACTGACGTTTTTAGAGCATAAAACAACATTGTAACAAAATGATGTATTGTTTTAAGCTCTGCAGCACCTCTCTGAGCAAGATTTTCACCTTACTGCCATCTCTCTTACAAAACCTTTCAAAGGTACCTGATGCTGTGCTGCTTTTTTTTACCCAAGTCAACTTACCCCCCCCCAAATCTTTTCTGCTCCTTTTAATGTACAAAATAATAAACCAACAAATGATATGAATTGTATTACAAAATTTCTCCAGTTGCGTTAGGTGAGCCTGTACTGTGTAGTGCACTGTAGTGTAAGAGCACCTGTACTGATAGTGCCAAATGGGGCTGACTGGGCATCAGAGGTAAAATAATCAGGTCTGCCATCTCATGGCTAAGTAACCAAGGTGCAGCATGTCATCTAGTTGTTTGCCGGGTCCTGCTGTAAGTAGTGTGGGTTTTGCTGCCTGTGCCACCTGCCTTGGGTTAGCTGGAGAGTGGTGTTGTGATGGATTCATGGAGTCGTGCTGAAGTGAGCTCAGACTCAGTACCCCTTGTTGCCTTGTGTCTGTCCACGTGCAGATTCTAACATGAACGTTTTACAACTCTGAAAAAAAGAGGCAGACAAACTAGGGGAGAGGCCAGGGAAAACAGTGCATTCAGAAGCTTCATGGTTGCTCAGTGGGGTTGGGGTCAGTGTAGCTTAGTCCTTATTCCCCTGCTGTAATGATGGGAAATCACTTGGTTCCTCAGAGGGATGCTCTTGCTGATCAGGGGCTGTCAGTGCATTAATTACTGAGCTTGCACTTTGTATTAACTCTTTTAGCAGTTCATGTGCTCTCAGTGAGTATCATTTAATCAGAGAGATACTGCTGTGTGCCAGTTTCTGGTTTGCTACAGTTCCTCTTCCCAGAGCTATTTAAAAGATTTCTTAGTTTATGAAAGTCCAGTTGTCATAGGAATGACTCCTCTTCCATTTCAGAACAGCAAAGCACTGTGATTTTATTGTCACATTTCTATTCTAACCTTTTTCTCTTTTACCTAGTGAGAGAGCAGCTTTGGTGTTGAAGAGAAACCTCAGAAAGGAATGGGCCCTGTTCTCTTGAAGCTGTTTGCCCTGATCCCAGGAATGCTGTAGAGGTTAGTGACGTGAATGCTGAAGAGCTTTTGTGGAAATTGCCTTTTGATTTGTAATTGGCACACTCTTCAATAAATTCAGTGTGAAGCAGTTCATTTGCCTGTCACAGAAAGAGAGTTAATTCAGGCACTGTCAGAACACAGTCAGCTTAAAATTGCTCTACCCAAACAAAATTTAGGATTCTGTTTATCTGTGTAGATGCTCTGGAAATACATAGCTGGGTGGCCACAGAAGTTTGTGTGGGTGTGATGCATCTTCAGAGACAAGCTGCATTAAACTTGAAGGTTTTAATCGATAGGTTAAAAAAAAAAGGGTAAGAATGATCATGGTACATGAGATCGTAATGCACGATTCTTCCTTGAGTTTCTCAAGTCTCTCATTTTTACTTTGAGAGAAGAATACTCCTGCTCTTCAGTAGAGTTGACAGGCTAGGGAAGGTCCATTCTGTATCCACACATAATGTTACTTCTACTTCTGCCTCAAGTGACTTGTGTTTTGGTATTACATCCTAGTTTATTTGGATTATGTACAAACTGTATGGACTGCTTGCTGTGAGTGTTTTTCTTGGGAGCTGTATAGTCCTGCTACAAATATGGCCTACCAAGAGGCTTCCTCTTGCAAGTAGACTATTCAGTCTAGTTTACTTTCATGTTTTTTGGAAAGCTAACAAAGATTAAGTGAATTTATCATCCAATGGATTTCTTTTTAACTAGTTAAGTAAAAAAAAAAGTTTATATAACTATTACATTCAGTAATGCTTGGTTTTGCTGATGAAAAATGAATGTAGCAAGTAAAATTTGATGGAGTAGTGGGAGGGGGAGGAGGTAGGCCTGTTGAAGTGCTCCTAATCAAAGAAGTGAATTACCATAGGAGCAGTTGAATTAAAATCTATTAAATGTGTCTGGATTACTGTAAAACATTGTAATCTTTGTTAGCTTACTTTACAAGCGTAGATGTGTGTGGTGTGGCTACTGAAGAGTAAGGTGTCCAAGCTTTGCCAGGACACCCTTTAACATATAGAGCCTTTTGGAGCAAAAAGAAAAACACAGTAGAAGAAAGGCTGCAGTGTGTCACAGACACAGAATGTGAAGGGGTGGCCCAGTGGGAAAAGACTTGTTAGTACAAGGAGATGCTAGTTGGCAGCATTCTTTGAGGCACGTCGAGCTCAACAGCTGAAAGTGGTGCCACTTCTTGTCAAGAGATTTAGTTATTGATGTGTTCTTACCATCTTTATCTTGATTCATACAAAACTGAGAGTTGTAAAGTGTTCAAGGGGAGGCATCACTTCTAATTTAACAAAAGCATACAGAACGACAAAAACCCCAAAGCACATCCTTCCATGTGAAATCCTGCACTCCAACATCAATGCTTTCATTCTAGCTCTGTACTGCTGCTTTTGTTTCCAATGTTTTATTCATTAATGGAAAAAAAACCCTGTCCACAAGGGGGTGAGACAGAAATATGTCTTTTTTTACTTTAGTAGAAAATACCTAGCTCCCTTCAACCTGCTGTGTTTAGGGTTTTTTAAAAATACATATATTTATATATTCTATTTCATGGAGAAAAAAAAAGATGAAAAGTTCATCCCCTCTCTTGTTAGTCTCCCTCTTGACTTAATTGTTTTCAAGCAGCCTGCTGAATGCAGATTATGTTGTGAATCTGTGAAGACTGTCTTATTAGAGTCATGATCTGCTGTTCAGATATTTATGTAGGAAATACTTCCTTGGCACTTCATGCATCCTGTTCTTCCAGTTCTGAGGACATGCAGGAACTGGCAGAGTTTAAGAGCTTGGGTTTGGAGTTGCTGTGGTTATATTCCTTTCAGAGCTGCGCCTGCTATGTTTGATTTGGTTGAGCTCCCCGTGGGGCCACGCTGAGTTTCTCTACAGCTGTGGCATGACTTACCTGCAGCTACATGGATAATAGTAAAAATTGTGATGCAGTTTATGAGCACATAGAAGATAATGAGATAAGGGAAGACAGCCAACCAACATGAATTTGCCAGGGAGAAAATTGTGTCAAACTGATTAGTTTGCTTCCTTGACAGATGAATTAGATTAGTGCATAAGGGAGGGAAGGGATAGAAGTGATACAAATAGAAGTATGTAAGGTTTTGAAGGATGTTCTTTTGAGTGTAACACATGTAGTGTTTTGGGTTTTTTTAATGGGATCTTCCTTAAATTGCTATATTGCAGGAGCAAAATTTATTAGAAATGGTTCAGTGGAGCAGTTAATAGGGATTCAGAATCACTTGGAAAGGCGTTTGAAGTAGACTTCCATAGTAACTTGTCATGCCTGGATTTGTCAATGACATCCATGATTTAGGTCACAGAGTAGAGTTTACTTACAAAATATGCAGGTGATGTCAGTTTGGGAGTAGTCAGTATGGGCCGCACACAGTCTTGGTATGAACGTGTTTGTCATTGGTGTAAGCCAACTGTGTGTGTTGGCCTGACCTGACTCACCCAATGTTTATTTGTTTTACTGCAGTGGCTCAGTCAGTGTGTATAACCTAATTATGCTGAGTTTACTGGGTTGGATGGCTTCTTCCAACACTCACGGCACAGTTTGTGGTACTTTTCTATCCTTTAGTAAAGCTGCAGCACTGAAACTTAGAACTTGAATGAAAGTGTTTGTTTATTTGTAGTACTTCCTTAGTCTGCCACAGAGAAAATGTGTGAGTAGGGAGGGAGGAGTGACCATGTTTTTAAAGAGCTTTTGTAGAATAAGATATGAAATATGGAAATAATTGTCGTCTTGGGATGGTGTTGAAGAAGGCTGACACACTGCTTTGTTTAAACTCCCTGTGACAGAAATGCATGTTTATGTGCCATGCTTTTGTGTACACAATGCTCTTCCCATAGTTGTCAGGTTATCATGAAAGACTATTTTCCTGACTCCCTTAGGAGTAAACACCAATATTTCATGCTGGGTCAGTAATTTTTGCTAGGAATAGATTAATACCTGAAACTCCCTTTGACATGTTCCCATCTATTGGTGATGCCGTAGTTTCTTACGGATGTGAAGCATAGTGAGGGGAAAAAAAAAAATTAGGTTATTTCTGTGGAGATGCTGCTCTCTGTTTCTGTGATCCCTGCTGCTTTCCTGACTTCTTGAAGTATGGCTTTCTCTTTGGTATCGTAGCAAATGTTTTTCTATCAAAACTACAAATTACGTTGATAATAGCTACGCCTTAGCAGCAGAGACTGGTGCACCAGTGGTGTCACTGGAAGAACAAGAGTGCTGTGAAAGTTTCATGCCACATCTTCTGTCCCAAGGAGACAGAGAGTATTGGAAGAGCCACTACTGATAAGTGAAAGGCAAGCCTTAGGCAGTCCCTTGGAAAGACTCTTGAGTCCCAGAAATTGAAACAAACTGGAGGCACAGTAAACCTAGTTTTAGAGCTTCCTCTTGTTTGATTTTAATTTCAAGAAACTGCCTCGGAGAAATCTCAAAGGCACATTCCTGTAGATGCAGGAATAACTGTTCAAAGTGCTGGGAGATGAAACTGATGTGCAGCAACTTTTATAAGTGAGGAAATAATAATGCAGAAGTGGGCTACCACCTGGCTGTGTTGCAGTGAGAGTATGTTAGAAGTACTGTTTACTCTTCAGTGTTGCTCAAAGGTCACCTTAGGGGAAGACAGAGATGTAAAATCAAATTAAAGAAAGGAATGTATGACAAAAATGTAAAGGAATATATGCATGTATAAGAAGAAGCCTTTGCTAAAAGGCTAAATCCTTTGCTAAATCCTAGTATTGAGCATTTATTTCCCTAATTCTTTAATGTGTCTTTGTCAACATATTGCTGGGTTTCACTCTGTTTATTACATTGTGTTTTCTTAAAAATAATCGAGACTAGTTATCCTCATTCTGTGCACTGCTTACTGTCAAAGCTTAAAAGGGACACAAAACCAGAGAAAAGGGGTGGTACTGAAAAAGTCTTGTTTTCTCTGTTGTGGGGAATGAGTTCTGTTCCCAGGGTCTCTGCATCCAGAAACAGCCAAGCACTGTGCAGGTCATCTAAGGGAGCCCATACGCTTTCAGAGATGCACTGCAGAAGCCAGGACTTGCATTAAATAGCTAGTAAGTGATTTCCATAGCTGTAGATGGCATTACAGTGCATTTGATAGACAATTACTGTCTTTTTTTTTGTTTTATTCTTGATATTTATTCCTCTAGCAAGAAGTATATTTCCTTAGTGTGTGTATGGTGGATATTTGTAGGTGAATTTAAGGGGAGAATGTGAATGAACTCCTCCTCAGTAGAGATGCTTTTACTAAGTGGATATTCAGGCTCTTTTCTGGGATAAATTTAGTTAAAAAGCAGTGTCCACTGTAGTCATTTTAGCATCCTTCTGGGAGATTTTTTTTCAGAGACCTGCAGCTTCAATCCTAATTTGTCTTCTGTACCTTTGATTATTGTTGGGGAAAGAGGCAGGTTTAGTGGTGAGACATAACATGCGAGTATCTGTGGTTATTGATAATGGATTTCCTCGGAAAGTACTACTGCTTCTGGATAGTTGTTATTGAAACAGAACATCTGGTGGTTCTAGATTGTATGGTGCTGTGCATGAAAATAGCATTGCAAGCTAGAATAGTGAACAGTGTTAAAAATACCCCCAACTAAAACAGCCCCCCTGCAAAAAAGCAGAAAAGTTAAGAAAAGCCACATTGCGTCTGATCTAGATTCTAGTAAGGAGTGTCTCTTCTACTTCTTTTATTTTCTTCCCCCCCAGAGTAATTAGTTCTATTGTAACTGAAATTGAAATACATTTACTTTACTGTGAGATAAGAAAAGCTGGAAAATGTCATCTTACAAATTCATTTGTAGGCCCTGATACATAATTCTCATCTGCAGTGACTGTATTGCTGACCAGATGTCTTTTTGCTCCAGCATACATCTTGCTCATCTTGATCTGCTGCTTGTGTGATTTTGATTTACTCTTTGTAAAGCAGCTGCGTCGGTTACTGTGGCCTGGGCATTGCAAGGCGGGAGGAGGGTTCCCTTCCCTTCATGTCCCAGCTCTCCGGGAGGGAGCAGCTGCTCCTTGCTCACAATCACACCCGCCTGGGCGCTGGTACAGCCGGCGCTGGGGGATGGCAGCGCAAAGCTCGGGAGAGCCGCCTGACTGCTCTAGAAGGATGTTTACCAACCAAGGGCTGGCAGTGGCTTGTAGGCACGGGAGCTTGTCTCCTATCTCTAGTATCTTACAAGGAGAGGATTTGGAAACTAAGATGCTTGCACTGAACTTCAAGAATTCAAGGTAGGATGAGACCTAAGTGAATCCCAGCTACTCTTATTTCTTTTCATAATACTCTTGTACTCCCTAGACTAACATTTAAATCCATGACTCGTGTGAAGTTGTGCCTTTTGTTGTCAGACTCTTCTGGAATTGTACTTGCTGTTATAGGAGAAACTGAACCAAATGACAAGCTGAGATTTAGTCAAAGTATAGTGATATTTTTGAATAACCTAGGTGATGTACCTGTGCATAATTTTCATAATTTTAGGATGTTGGCTGTAGAGAAATAAGTCAAAAATAGGTAAATTACATTTGTCATTCCACCTAAGGAAGAAAATAATTGATTTTAGTTTGTCACATGTGTAGTTTTTGAAACACAGCGAATACAAGCTTGTTCTTGAGCACAGTAGTTCTACTGTGAAGCAGGCTTGTTATTGAGTTATGTTAGACCTGTTCTTAGAAATCTAACAAAGTTGGAGAAGAACATATTAAAATAGTATTTTCCCTGTCTGAGTGCTATAGGCTTCATTTTTTCTCTTTGAATAAGAGAAATTCACTTTCTTGGAGATTTCTAGCTGTCCTATTTAATCTTGTAGTATAGTGCAAATTTGTGTTGAGAAATCATTTATTCACTGTGAAATACAACTTTTATTTTGGCACTATTGCCAAGGAGGTCTAGAACGTGGGTGATGAAGAGAAAAACAAAAATAGTTTTGAAAGTACTTATGGTAAATAATAAATACGCCAAACTCTTTACTGGCAAGCAAAAGTAAGCTAAATAAGTATGGATTTATTAAAATGTTGCATCTTTGTCCTTGTATGAGAGACACCAAGTTTAATGTACCAGAATATCTACACACACTTCAGTCATTTAATAAGTGTGCCAGTGAGCATCAGAAAAAAAGTTTCACTGAAGAACTGGAAGAATGCATTCACTTGAGCAATTTTAGCCTGCTTTGTAGGTTTGTATTTATGGTGGGGTTTTTTGTTGTTGTATGAGGTGTTTCTTCTTTTTTTTCCCCTCTTTTACTTTTTCCTGTTTAATCCTTTATCTGACACATTCATTGCTGGGGGACAGAAACCTTGTAGCTCTGATGGGGTAGTTCTAAATCCAGACAAGCTCTATCCTGCCTTGGTTCTGCCCCGATCATTCTCTGCAAGCATGGTAGCCCACTTGACAGACTCTACCCAGTGTTCTGGGAGCAGTAGTCTCTTGTGTTCCAGGGGAGCTAGAGCTGTTTTCTCTAAGGAGGGATTCACAGTCAGCTATCTTGTCTTTACTCTTCGCTCCCCGTGAGGCTCCTGAGAAGTGTTTTTGTCTGCAGTGCGGTGGAGCTGTATCCAAAGCCAGGCTGGGAGCCCAAGGTGAAGTCTAGCTCTGCCTGAAATCCTCAGATGTTTGAAGACTGAAGATGAGACCAAAAGGGGCTGAATTTCTTTTATCTGCAATTTGTGACTGTCATCCCCAGAGGATCTTCTGCCACCCAACAGAGGAGGGTCAGGGGAAAAGGAAGGAGGAGCAGAAGAGACAGAAGGTGAGGAGAAAAGGCTGTACTTTTCTCCCATTGTTGCAATACTTGCTTAGTTACACAAAGCATGGGAATAGACTGGTTTTCCCAGCATCTCACAAGGAGCAGCTGAGGGAAGTGGAGTTGTTTAGCTTGGAGGAGTCTCAGGGAGGACCTTATCGCTCTCTACAGCTGCCTGAAAGGAGGTTGTAGTGAGGTGGGGGTCGGTCTCTTCTCCCAAGTAAGAGGATGAGAGGAAATCACAGAATTGTTAGGGTTGGAAGCCATGTCTGGAGATATCCATTTTAACCCCCCTGCCAAGGCAGGATCACCTTGAGCAGGTGATACAGGGACACATCCAGGTTTGGACTGTCTTCAGAGAGGAAGACTCCATGACCTCCCTAGGTAGCCTGTTCCAGTGCTCTGCCACCCTCAGTGTAAAGAAGTTCTTCTTCATGTTAAGATGGAATTTGTGTTTTAGTTTATGGCCACTGCTCCTCATCCTGTCACGGAGCACCACCAAAAAGAGTCTATCACCATTCTCTTGACATCCACCTTTGAGACACTTATATTGATGAGATCCCATCTAAGTTTTCTCCAGACTAACCAGGCCCAGCTCCCTCAGTCTCTCCTCATAAGAGAGGTGCTCCAGACCTCTCATCATCTTTGCATCCCTCTGCTGGACCCTCTCTCCAGTAGCTCCTTGTCTTTCTTGTCCTAAGGAGCCCAGAATTGAACACAGCACTCCACACTTAGCCTCACTAGGGCCAAGTAGAGGGGCAGGATCACCTCCTTGACCTGCTGGACACACTATTCCTGATGCACCCCAGGATACAATTGGCCTTTCTGGCCACAGGGGTACTGCTGGCTCATGGTCAACTTGTCACCCACCAAGACTCCCAGGCTTTTCTCATCAGAGCTGCTCTCCAGCAGGTCAGCCCCCAACCTGTGCTGGTGCTTGGGGTTATTCCTCTCCAGGTGCAGGACCCTTTGTTGAACCTCATTAGATTTCTCTCCGCCCAGTTCTCCAGCCTATCAAGGTCCCATTGAACAGCAGCACAACCTTCAGGTGGATCAGCCACTCCCACCAATTTTGTGTAATCAGCCCTCAAATGGCCTCAGCTTGTGCCAGGGGGGCCTTGGTTAGGATATTAAGAAAAATTTCTTCCCAGAAAGGGTTATCAAGCGTTGGAAGAGGCTGCCCAGAAAAGAGGTTGCTCCAGTCGCCCTCCCAGGAGGTACTTAAAAGGTGTGCAGATGTGGCACTTGGGAACATGGTTTAGTGGTGGGCATGGCATTGCTGTGTTAGTGGTTGGACTTAAGTGCCTTCTCCAGCCTAAATGGTCCTGTGATTCTGTGGTGTATGGTGTGCAGCACTTTGTTCCAGTGGAGCTCAGTGGATGCCCGTGGACCATCCTAGTTTCAGGCAGTAGGGATGTGTATGCAAGTATTTCTGCTGCCTTTCCATTCGTCTCTGGCCTGAATTGCTAATTACAAGGTCTTCTATTTTGCACTTAGGAATACTATGAACATGCAGCTTAAGACATTGGGATCATTCACCCTTACTTACTCCCTGTTGCTTCAGAAATAAACAAGCATTTGTGCTCAGAGTTTAATGCTGATTTAAATGCTGATACGCTGCTGTTTTTGTTGCAATGTCTCTGACTCGATGGTAGGAGAGAGAGGAATTTTATTACACCAGCCAAACATGTGCTGGTAGGATCATTTTGTTGTTTTTCTTATCCGTGTTGTTAGAAACAAGGGTGGCTCCATGGAGACAAATTTTGCAGGTAATGGGCTTCTCCTTACTGCTCCTCATATGCAAATTTCCAAAAGGCAGAAGAAGTGTTTTCTTTTGGGTATTTAAATGGCTGTTTTACATAGCTGGAGGAAGTTCATGCTTTAGATTGCTGTTGAGAAGAAAACCCACTACCACCAGCACCACAAATGGGGACCCACTTTGCATGATACCATGATCATTTAAAAAAAAAATCAGGTGGCTTTTTTAGCTAGATATCAGCACTGTGCTTAGACTCATTGTTGTCACTACTGAATGTCCTGTTTGGGGGTGCATTGCTTCCTGCATGGCCTTACTGCTCTGATGTACAGGCTCTTGCCTGTTCCAGTTTTGCTGGTTTCCTTCCCCATCTGCAACACCGCACACCCCCACCCTCCCCATTACTTGGAAATGCAAACTGACCCAAGCACTCTTCCCCATTCCTAATGGTGGCTCGTTGTTTTATTATTGATTCTAATGGAGTAACTTTTCTAGGAAGGCTTTTTTACTTGTTTACTGTGAATGCAAGAACCACCCTCTGGAATAGTGTTTTTTCCCTACACGTTTGTTGACATCTGCATGCCAACCAAGCACACATTTGTCTCTTCAGATCCCAGATTATTTTGCTTTTTTATTTGTTTTTCACTGTGTATTCTTTCCCCTTTCATCCCCTCACCCTTTTTTTTTTTTTTTTTAATCAGAGGCTGCTTAGCAGCATTTCCTCCTGAATTGCATGGTTTAGTCATTGCCATGCAGTTCAGGTTGGCAAGCTAAAATTTCAGTTCTGCTCTATTCCCAGTGGGCTGTAACTAGTATTCTGTTTGTCCAATTAATGCAAATCAGTTTATTTAGGCCTTTTGAAAACAAAACCAAACCAAAACAAGAAAACCAGCATGCAGAGATACTCAAGATATTTTATCATGGAATGTTTCAAGAATTCAATTAGAATTTGCTCTCCAAGAATATTAAGAGCCAGCAAATAGCCTCTTCTGTTTTGGTTTGGGTTTTTTAACTAGTTGTTACCTATCTTCATAGTATTCTGCATATTCTTCCTGATGCTGCATAGGTTAGTTGGTTTATAAGATTCCTTGTATGTATTATTCTGATTGATTCCTCCATTTCGGATGATTTCGCTGCGGTGCAAGTGTTTGAGGTGTTGCAATTCTTCCAGCATATGTTCAAAACCAGAAAAATATTTCGGTACTTACTTTTCCTCGATATGATTTTCAGCTCTAGGCGTTTGCAGCAATATTGAGGTTTGCAGGATAATATGAATTTGCTGTCTTGCCAACCAGCAGGTGTGAATGGGGATCATTCACACCACAAGTGTCCTGTTACAAAATTCCAGATTAACACTAATCTGACAAATTTTAGTTTCCAAAAATAATCTGCTGTATTTATACTGTATGCATACTGGTAACACTGAAAAATAGCATTTCTGTTCCCTCAGTCCAAAACCTGTTAACATACTAGGCATCATTTTTCTATAAATAAGTGTTCCAAAAATACATGTTGGTGGAGAAATGTCTCTATTTCTGTCGTCTTTTGTGTCTGTTCCAGCCAAGTTGGATTTTGCTTCTGCCTGTCAGGATTTTTGTGTTATACATATTTTTATCTCCTCAGTTACCACATTTCTCTGGTAAACAGTGTCCTTTGCACTCCTTGAGTAGAGGAGGAATTGTTATGTCCAGGGCTAGTTCAGACTTCGTGTCAGTCAGAGCTGGATTGCTGCCTTTGAGACCACACTGGGACAGGTCAGAGGAGTGGAAAAAATGCCATAGTGGTATGATTGCATAAGCATGGGCAAATAGTTTCTTGGAGCCAGGATGTCTGTGAATGAGCCACCTGAATGTGCTAATGCAGGTGTCTCTTTCTAACATAATACCTGTAGAGAGCCCAGTACTTTGATCTTCACTGTAACCAATGATTAGGTTAATGAAACATGGCGAGATTGATTTATTTTGTGGAATGACCATTCCTCACCTAGTAAAGCAAAAAGGCTGCTTTTACACTTGAAGAGTTTTATTTGGTCCTCAGCCCTGCGGTATAGCAGTATATTTTGCCTTGCACAAGTTACTTAAAAGCTTTTTCTGGTATAAATATTGCCTTTTTTCTCCAGCCTAAAGAGATACCATGGAGTGAGAACAGTTTGAGGTATGAAATTTCATACTTCCTTGATGGCTAGCAAACCCAGACTGGTTTTTGGAGATCAGATCTGTGTTTATATGGAGATGAGGTGGTTTAAGACTTTGCATTGAAATTCAGAGATGAAGGTGTGTAGAACCCAGCAGTTAAATATGGATTTTGGGTAGCCTTAGGGTTGGGTAGTATTTCTTGGTCATGTTTTGTGAAGAGATGAAGGACTGTCTGTTGTAGGTACCTTAACGATGAGGTTTTCTACTCCTCCTAGTTGGTTGTTGATGGAATAATTATTACTTGCCACCTGGCTTCTGAAAAGTCAAAATTACTCATTCAGTTCCCGTGACCTTTTTCAAAAGCTGCTTTTGAACAAGTGGTGAATGTAGCTATTGAAATGCTTGAAATAGCAGATCTACCTTTTGATTCTCAGGGTCGTGTGTGGTAGGTCAAGACAAAATAAGAATTCATCTTTCATTTTAGTTGAAAAGATGTAAAGTGTACAAAGGCAGAAACCTTAAATGAATGTGTGGTCAGTCTAAATAGCCTATATTTGAGCTTTCTGGCAGTTTGCTTTGTGGGCATTTGCAAGTCTTTAGTTTGGTTATCAGTTGATTATTGAGCTGAATAAATTAAAGTCCTTAAAGCTTGTTAAGGGCTTCCTTAAAGAAGAGCTGTACTGAGAATTGGGTTCATGGTGGTGACAGATCATAATGTGTGCTAAATAAAGATGTAAGAAGCAAATTTGTCATCATCCAGCCAAAAATCACATTCTAGATGCAGTGTGGACAGATTTGTTCCTTGTAGGAAAGGTGGCACTCACGTTTGCTTCCTTGTGCACTGCCTTTGCTGTCTGTAGAAGTAACTTGTAGCTCCTTTCTGTTTTATCAAGTTGTGAGTTTTGAACACCATATCCAAATGTCTGTGAACAATGCCTGCAGTGACGTCCTTTGCCTCCACACGTGCATTGATACTCCTTCATGCTAGGTAGCTCTCTAAGAAATGAAGTTGAAGCAGACTCTTCAGTCCCAAGGACAATATGGATGGTGGGTCTGCACTTGAGGTATTGAAGCTGTCTGTGCTTTTCTTGTACGGAAATAGAAACAAAGAAAATTGATGCGATTTGAGCTGTGGTTTGAGGAGGTACTGCATACTGTTTTCAGCTGGTGTAGGATTTAATACTTTGGTTTATGGGCTTTATTTTTTGGACATGGTGGAAGAACTGTTTGTAGCTTGGAAATATTTTGTTATAGTACTGCAGGAAATTTTGGGAAATGTGGTTATTAATTAAAGCATTAGGAAATGCAGAGACAGTTATTTTCTACATATAAACTCTACATAGTAAGTCAGGAAAAGAATAGGCTATTTGCAGAAGTCAAAAGCAGCACTTAATTTTCTTATTTGAACAAAATGAAGTGCAAAAGTTGATACAACTAAAGGTCATTTTTGTTTAAGTTATTACTAAGTAAGAAATACGTTCATTGTTAGTCTTTAGTGAGACAGCTTTCCTCAATCCCTGCAGCATAGGTCAAAAGTATCACTGTTATTTAATTGTTGTCCTTTTACACTGAATATAAAACATTAACCTTCAGGAGGGTACAAACCACAGGAAATCTACTCTATCAGCAGTTGCTATTATGTGTCATTATCATGAATAATTTGTGGGAAATGGAAGAAGACGACTGATAGTCCATGTTTTATATCTTTAGCTTTCTCAGTAGACAGTTACTAAAGTTCTTCATATTTGTTGAAGCATTAAGAATTTTTGTTTGCTGAGATTTCAAGGCATTAAGGTCAGATTGAGCATAAGAATAATATTTCTAATGTTGCAAATAACAAAGGAATCATATCTTTATCTGTCATCTGATTGGAGTTCAGAGAACAGGAAAAACATGTCCTGAGTCAGGATAGCAAGGGTTCTTTTTTTTTTTCTTACAGGTGTTAAAGCAGAAAATAGCTGCATTTAATTCTTGGGTTTGGACACTACCTGTGAACTGAGATGCTTCTGTAAGCAACTCTTCAACCTGTAGAAACAAACTAGTATTAGGTTGGCCTCTGCACTCTTCTATCCATCTAAAAAGGCAAGATTAAGTTTTTAGGTAGCATAAGGTTCTGTGGGGTAAGTTTTAAATTATTTCAGTGCAAAGAAAATAAAACCACAGAAAGTCATGACCCTGAAATAATAGTGTGACCTTGCAACTCCTTGCCTGCCCGCCTTCCTTAAATAATGATGCTTAGCAATACAAACGTTGGAGTGGGAGTTGATGGTGTTTTCCTTTGGGGGGATTTCTCATTGAAATAGTTCCTATTTCAACCAGATGACTGTATGTTTAACAAGAGAAAAAAAACCATAGTGTGGGAATAGGCACTTTCATTACTGGGACAGCAATGGGATTTGCTTCGGGCCTGTCTTACAGGGACCAGGCAACATTCCCCAAACACGTGTGTGCCGGTTCAGTCCATCAGGGAGAGCTCATGGCATCCTTTTCAGCAACACAGTTTCCTTGTGCATGATTTTCTTTGTGTGTAAGTTGTTGTTTTGTGTTTGGTGGAAGGGTTGTGGGGGGTAGAGGGAATGGGAGGAAGTGGTTGTGTTCCTTGCTTCCCCTCCTGTGATGTTTTTGTCTACAAAGAGAATTTTTTATCCCTGCTCAGTTCTAAGCACAAATGGATGTGTATCTAGCCAGTAACAGCTCTTTATTGTTTCCTTTAAAGGCCAGACAATGTCCTTTTGAATAGTGCATATTGGTGATCATCTTCAGAATGTTAGTATTAACTACATGGGTAGGGAATCTGAAATTCAGGAAAGAAGTAACAGACTTAGTGTGGAGGGAAATAACAGGTGTGGAATTTATGGGCTTCTGTGATTCATTATAGCAAGAAGACTTAAATTTCATTTTTCTGAGGTAGCGTGGTGGTATGCATTGGTGTCACGTTGTAATCTGCAAAGAAAGGAGTTGATTCCTGTTTCACTGCTAAGCTGCTGATGTAATACCAATACAGTGCCTGGAGAAACACTTGTGGCTGTAATTACTAAGCAGATAATTACCTAGCTGCTTATTTAAATAACATCCTTTAGGAACCAAATGCACAGCTCGGACCTGTAATAGCTATTGTGAAAATGAGTGTGTCTCATGCAGCTTCTGTCTGTCTTCTTTTTTTTCTTCACAAATGTTTTGATAGCTCTAGGAGTATTACCCGTGCATTATCATACCCTAACTTGTGTTAATGAGTATGTGCTGTTGTATTTTTCTTGCAGTGTCTATCTTTGAGCTTTGTAAGTTATTGGTATTTTCTGTAACATAATTTACAATCGTTTAACCAACAGCTTCCTCTAACAGTAGAAAACACTTTAAAATATTTTGAAGGATAGAAGTTACCTCTTGCACTAACTCCAGTGAAAATTTTTGAGAATCTCATGGTTTCATCTTGTGGGATTCCCATAAAAATTCAACAGAAGAGTGAAGAACTTGGTGAATGGCTTTGTATCAGAGCTGCTTAAATGGGTCAGCATTGCTGATGCTCATGGGGAAATGTGCAGCCATCTGACAGCCAGTGGAAGAAAACAGAGGACTGTTTTTAAAGTGAGGATGCTTATGCTATGCATTCACTGCTTGCTTCATTTCTCTTCACGTGGACATTGTTCTGCGTCTACCACTAGGAGAAAAAAGTAATGTTTGTTACAAGAGCAGTGGTTTTTTGTGCATGTTTGAAATTTACTCATCCAGTGTCTTAGTTGTGGTCCATACAGAGCATGATGCTATGCAACTGCCATTAGTTCTCATCTTTAGCTCTAGAAGCAGAAGATGGATGAAACAGGTTGAACTGCTTCAACCCTCCTGATAAACCATGTGCCTGTCAGAGTGAGGCTGTGTTACGGAGCTTCCACTTGCTTCGTCTGCTCTTTCAAAATAACCTCTAACTTCTTCCTCAGCTTAAAAAAGCCAAACACCCAACAGCTGGAATGTCCAACTCACAGATTCCCTGTGAATAATGTGCCGGCTTGGGCCTACTGAGGGGAGTAACACATCAGGGCTGTGGAGTAAAGAATGTGTGGCAGCAGTGGGCTGTAAATGCTGGAAGAGGGAGTGCATGGCAGGGAAGAGCCACCTGTCCTGAGAACAGGTTTCTGTCCTCGCCACTTCCACAAAACTCCTCTTGAGGTTTTTGGAGCTGCCCTCTAATTGTGTCCTTTGTGTACTGGGTGTTTAGCTTCGAGATCACAAGCTGAGAGGAGAAGGACATCAGCTGGTCTCTAAGGGACACAGCAAAAGCAAGCAGAAAGATTCAAGCATTACAGGATGCCATGTAGGATTAGCTGCTCTCCAGAGTACCCTCAAATAAACATCCAGATTATTTGGCATCACCAATTTTACCATAAGGCGGGTGTGTGTGTTCATTGTGTGTGTAATTGTTCATTGAGGCTGTTAACGTGCCTGTGCTGTGGGGCAGATGTTTGAAAATAAGTTGGTTTATTAGTTGTGATGCACTCTGATCTGGCAGCAATGAGTGGGACAAAAGAATCCCTGAGGAAATGCATCGCTGGGTGTGCAGAGCAGCCTTTCAGTCTGGGATGCAGGAACCAAGGTGTAGCACCAGGCTCAGAGGGTTGAAGTAAACAAAATACTCAACAGCTGCTTACGAAGCATCTGCAGAGAGAGGCGGGAGGCTCTTTGGGGACTACAGGAAGTGAGTGTGCAATTTAACACTGAACTGTAATGCATGTGCAGAGACAGGCCAAATTCATGCTCTACAATCAATTACAACATATATGTTCCTTTACTTGTGAGTTTGCTTCTCTTAATTGCTGTGCAGGGTGCCTGATTGTCACGTGCTATAAACAAGTAGTTGTGAGCAGGTGACATGGCTGTTACTGAAAATACTGGAATCTTTTCATTTTTGCCATTAGGGAGACTGCCAGGTCTTAATGCTGAATTAAAGTCATGTGTGGTGGTTGCAACTGACTTTGAAAATTGTGCAGATGCTTTCACTTAGTAGAATAGGGAGGCCCTTTCTTCTAGATACTTTTTGTTGGTAATACAAGGTTTAGGGGTACTGCTTTCTCTTTTGCAGGCCAGTCAAAATATTTATACAGGACAAAGTAGCAATATGATAACACTGTTCTTTCACTGTTCACTTTTACGTATCTAAGGTTTGGGCCTAATGCTGGAGCTCAGAAGCCCACAGCTCTCTTCCACGTATTTCTGTAGATAATCTGTGCTATGAAAATCAAAGAAAATATCACTGGATTTGGACAGGCAAAAATAAATCACAGACGTTCTTTCAGCTTTCATATACAATATATTTCAGGTGACATTGCATGGAGCCCACTAGCATTTTGTCCAATAGGAGAGAAACACAGTAGGAGTCAACTCTGGAGTAATTCCACAAGTAGTATCTAGTCTGAAATTTGGTTACTTCTGGAGAAAAAACCCCAAACATTACTTGGGATGTTATTTTTACTATGTACGTCCTTTCTCCCACAGCTCTGCCCAGTCTTTTGCACTGAGGTTGAATACCTGTTTGTAGTGGGGAATAGACAGAAGGAACCATAACTGTGTAGTTGTTCTCTGTATTTGTCATCTCTCTGGGTTAAAACTGCCCCAGTGGAGGTAAACAGATTACATCTGGCAGATGCTGTCCCAGTAGGCTCCCCTTACACTAGGAAAATAGTTCATAACAATTTATTTGGACTTCTCTGACTACACAAAAGTTGTCTGATCTATAACTACAAATGTGTGGCTGAACCAGTGCAAATTCCTGTTTAGGTGTGTTCTTAGGCTGAAAAAAGCAATAGGATTTAAAACAGAACTTGACCACACTAGCAAAAGTCTACAGCAGTTGTGGATTCAATGGCAGTATGTGTTTTGGGTGTGAATTTAAAGTTCTCAGCATTTTGTGAATCATAACAAGAAATTTAAAATACTGTCTTTAAAAGATTTTATGAAAAAGAAGATGTAGATGTTTTTGTACTGCTTAGGCAATGAAGGTTTGGGTCTTTGAGCTCAGGTGTGGTATTCTGTTAGTTTACATATTGTTATAGCAAGAGAAGAGTTCCCAAGCTGAGGAGTTTGGGAAAAGCTATGGGTTTCGGGAGGAAACTGCTGTTTCATATTTAGCTGTGTGATTAATGCTAATTTGAAATCCTACCTGTGCTATTATTTCTTAGGGATGATACACTAAAAGACAGCATCCAGTTCTATCTTACTTTTCTTCAGTTGTGGACAGCCAGTGCACATGTCCAGCATGGGCTGACAGCTGCTGACTTGTACATTAGCTTAGCTTTTTTGATGACTTCTCATTTCAAAAATTGATTTTTTGCATTTTTCCAAAATGTTCATTAGCATCTGTTCCTAATTTTTCTTACGTGTTAGTAAAATGCTGTTTTATGAACACGGTCCAGAAATGTATCTCTTTCTTGGGTTAGAGAGACAATATTTTTCTTTTATTAATGCTTGTCACTATTAGTTAATTACCTTCACTTTTACAAGCGTAGCTCCAGTTTGTTATTGATGTTACTCTCCTGGGTTTAGTATCTAACTACCATCTTTTATCGCAACTTAATCTTTGGGTTTGAGTTCTTCAGTAATGTCTGTTTTCCCTCCGTTACTCTAATCACAGCACCTTTGGAATCATCATTTCTCTTTTTAATAATTGACCCTTCATGGTAGCCTCTCTTTATGATAATTTAAATAATTAACTTCTTTAAGTTTCTTGCTGCAAGGCATTTTCTGCTCTTGAATAATTTTTATAGCTGTTACTGACCTTTGGTTTTTCAGCTGTGTTTAAGCAGAGAGTTGTGGGCATTACAATTCTGTGGAGTATTTCATTGTTGGTGGTCTTTACTTTGTATATGGGGCTGAAACAGTTTTCCTTGTATTCCCCTTACTCCTTCCCTTACTGGAGCATGGTTGGGAGATTGGTGCCTTTTCCTGCAGTATCCAACTGGCTGCATCTGTTTTAGGGATTTATCTGCTCTGACCCTCACAACTCTTGTCCAAGGTCCTGCCTGATAGACTTCAGTCTCATGTTCGGAAGACTTGGTACATGTTATTTTGAAGACTGAGGTGTTATTCTGCAGACCCAGTAGCTGAAGTGTAGGATGAGCAATGGCACCATTGGATAGCTTTGTCTGTTTGCCATAGGAAAGTCAGGAAAAAATTTAAGCATGTCTCTGTATGATAAAGTCAAAAGTCTGAGAGAGTTTGAAGGTCTTGTGCGATTAGATTTTAAAGTACTGTTTTTATTCTAGAATTAATTTGAGAATACTTGGCATTATGTAGATAACACGGTGGTAAATGCTGTGGAATGTGCACCAAAGAATCGTACAAATTCTCTAATAAAAAGTATCAAGCTTTTTGTAGTGTTCAAAGCCTGGCCAGCCAAGCTTTCTGCTGAAGAATTTCAGATGTTTTTCTCTTTCAAGTCGTTGGCTTTAAATCCTCCAGGCACATCCTAATCAATGCCTAGCATATAAAATTAGCTAATGCTCTTAACTGCAGTGTAGTACTTACTGTGAGAGAGGGTGCTATGTATTTAAAGGCTTTGATGGAATAATGCCTCAATCTCCTGTACTGAGTTCGTTTTCCTTTCTGAACAGGATACAAGGGAGCTTCCAGAGGTCAGTCAAGATGAATATGGTGAAGAGGATCATGGGCCGGCCCCGGCAGGAGGAGTGCAGCCCGCAGGACAACGCGCTGGGCCTGATGCACCTGCGTCGCCTCTTCACGGAGCTCTGTCATCCTCCACGGCACATGACTCAGAAAGAGCAGGAAGAAAAACTTTACATGATGCTACCGGTGTTCAACAGGGTAAGCCAGAGAGTCTGCAAGAGGTGTTGTCTTCGTTTGAATTGACTGCTCATATTTTGTATTCCCAACACTTTTTGGTGCTGTCCACAGATGCATGCAGACTGTCACAGAGCTTTTCTGCAGAGCTCACTGTTATTACAGTCATCTGATTTCCAACCTAAACTATGGTAGCAAGTTCATACCCACTTTTTTTGCCTGACAGCACTGTCCTTGAGTCTAAATAACTCTTCTCCCTTCTTTGCGTTTATGGTACTGATGCATATTCAGAGATGACAATCGTAGTATCTCCTGTCAACTTGGTTTTGCTAGGCTACGTGAGCTGAACAGTTTTAATCTCCTCATGTGATATATTCTCTGTATTCTCATTACCCTTGTAGCCCTTTTTGTATGTATCGAGTCTGAATCTCCCTTCATGGACAAGGGAGATTTTGAACAATCTTTAGGAAAGATATGGTAGTAACTTGTACAGTGGCATTCATGTTTCACTACTCCCTTGTGCTTAGGCACTGAGATTTTGTTTGGAGGCAGGACTGTGATATCTGTCACTGGAATTAATATGTCCTAATGTCTTATATCACTCAGTTACACTGCCAGTTTATTGGGAGTAATAATTCTAATGGTAGTTTTAGGGTCTTGAAAGATCTGTAAGTATAGATCTAGCTTTCTTTTTTTCTCCCTGCTGTGACCTGAACTCTTACTCCTGAAGTTCTTCGTGTGTTATAAATTTGTGCTTGTATATGCTACCACAGAGAACTGGAATAATCCAAAAACTAAAATGCAAAAACTTCGTGACAAAATCAATACAGCTTTCTCTATTAAATTGATGTTTTGTTGAAAGTATGGCTTATGGTGGTGGTAGACACTGAACTGCTTGTGTGCTTGTGCTGGTTTTGGCTGGGATAGAGTTAATTTTCCTCATAGTAGCTAGTATAGGCTATGCTGTGTATTGTGCTGAAAATAATATTGAATATGGGGATGTTTTAGTTTTTGCTAGCAGGGCTTACACAGACCCAAAGCCCTTTTGCTCCTCACCCCCAACCCCAGCAGCAAAGAGACTGGAGGTGCATGTGGAGTTGGGAGGAGACACAGTGAGAACAGTTGACCCCAACTGACCCAATGGCTATCACACAGATATGATGTCAGACTCAGCGTATAAAACAGAGAGAAGAAGGAGAAGGAGGTGGGGGGATGTTCAGTGTGATTTGTCTTCCCAAATTGCTGTTACGCGTGAGGTGCTTTCCTGGAGATGGCTGAGAACCTGCCTGCCCATGGGAAGCAGTGAATGAATTTCTTGTTTTGCTTTGCTTGCTTGTGTGACTTTTGCTTTACCAATTAAGCTGTCTTTATCTCAACCCACAAGTTTGCAGGCTCTTCTCCTTCTGATTCTCTGCCCCATTCCACCTGAGAGGATGCGGTGCTTAGCTGCCAGTTGAGGTTAAACTGCACCAGTGCTGTGTAGAAAAATTAATCCTAATCAAGACATAGTATTAATAGGATTTTCAGTCTGCTAGGTAGTGTGCTCTAGTGGATAGATCTCTAAATGCCGTTCTGTTGCCCTAGGTCTTATTTCTACTGGTAACCTGTTGTGTGACTTTGGGAGAAGTAAGCTCAGTTCATATGCTTCCTCTTTAATTTATCTGCTTGGATTATATGCCTTTTAGTTATAGACTTTCTTAATTTGTTTTTACAGATTAGCACAGTGGAATCTTAATCTTGCCGTGAGCCCGTGAATGTTATTTTGATGCAGTTATGCTTAGAAATCTCCCTCTGGTGGTTACATGAGGATGATGCTTCTGGAAAAAGGGATGCCCCCACTAAGCTGTTCAGCACTTAGCTGTGATCTGCAGTTGGAGAAGAATTTTTTTTCTTAGCCTTTGTGGTAACTACTGGCAGTAGCATTGTACCTATAGAAATTGCAATTGGTGATATTGCTTGCTTTAAGTAAAATTAGTGTAGCAATGCATGTCCTATTTCAATACAACAGTCTAAGGGAAGACTTCAATTAGACTTCAGAGATGAAGAAGAACAGTTAAGTTTTAATTTCTCCAGTGTTTTTGCCTTTTCTCTTTTCCTATTTTCTTTCTTACTACACTTTCCCCACACACACACACTCTTTTGCACCACTTGCTGGCTTTGTCCTAATTCTCAGCCCCTCCTCTGGACTCTGCTGAAGCCTAGTTAAAGTTACTTCATGTCTTTGCACCATTTGTTCTCCTCACTGACCTTCATTCCACTCATGTGTTGAAGCATTCTGAAACAAAAATCAGTAGCCCCAAGTTTTCTTTTTACATCATCAGAATCAGCTCTTGCCTAGGTAGTCTCAGGTACCATTTAGATTCTTGAGAAGACCGATGGTTTCTGTGATTTCTACCTGTGTGAATACATCTTAGCTACTCTCTTCCCCAGTTTTTCCCTTGTTTATAGCAGTTTTTCCTTCCCCAGGTTCCCCATGTCTCTTTTTTGTTTACAGACTCCATCTAGTTTTGTTTATGAGCTCTTTTCTTTGAGTCCTAGAGACTCTTTTGTATCCTTCTTTACTAAAGTGAGCTTTGTGCTGAAGACACGCATTCTTAAGTGTTTGCCAAATGTTTTGTTTTTCAATCCTACCTCTGGTTGTTTTCTTCCTCTTTCCTCTTTTTTTCCCCCCCTCAGTTTCCTTGATTTTAACATCACTGTTCTCAAACTTTAGCTGCTTTGAACCTGTGAGCTTCTTGGAGTTGTCCTTCATGGCACAAATATAGGCTGTTGCCAGATGTTGTCACATCAGTTTTCAATTTCTAAGATCTGGATCATAGCTCGGCACATTGAGGAAAGCAGGTATTGTTTCTGCTCTTTCACTTCATTTCTCTCGGTCCTTGATAATAATTATCAGTCATCAATGTAGTGTAATGCAAACAAAACTGATTTTTCTTGGTCAGTCAGGTCTCAGTCTGTTGCTATTATATGGAGGTTTTTTCCTTGCATTTCAGGTAAATGCACTCTTGTTTTCCTGCGTTCAAGAGGCTGAGTTGTTGTGGTGTCATCTATTTCTGCTTTCACAGTTTATCACTTTAGATTCCTGGTTAATGCCATCTTCTTCTTTTTATGTTTGCATATAAACTGCTGTGGCTTCCTTGGCTTGTTGAGTTTTGTGTCTTAGAGAGTGTCAACTCTTTGTGGTACAGCTTGTTTTGGAACAATCATGCTAGCTTAGTAACTTTGCAAGTCATAGCAAGACAAACTCTGATGGGAATAAAAAATAGTACAGGAGAAGTATTTTCTGAAGAGTCTTGGAAGAGATTTTCAGTGGCAGATATGGTAAATCTTGGTTCACTCTAAGTTCTGACATGACATTCCTCTGCGAAAGGGAACCTCTGCTGTCAGGAACCACTAAAACATTGTTAGAAGTTCCTTTCTAAAAAGGGTCATGTTTCTCAAACATAGTCCTTGGCTGCAGATGTTCTAAGTGATCAGTTAATAACTTGATTCAAATTCAGACTCCGAATCCATCAGTTACTTTGCATAGTTATCTTTATTTTGTTGAAGATTTGAAGTGTGATTGAGTACTTTTGCTGTTACTGCCTTAAGCAGAGATTATGATGGTGTATCATAAAAGCATTATCTGTTAAAAGATTGGGATGTCTGTGTTAGGAAGAGATACTCCAAACAAATTGTGGAGCTCAGATCAAAACTTCTCTGCCATACTTTGACATACTCCAGAACGTGTCTTATACCAGAGTAGTGAGCTGTTGGAAGTGGGAGCTGCGTGTGTTTGGCTGGAATCAGTGTGTGTGTGTGCACAAAATGCATTAAGTAGTTCTAGAAGAAGCATTATTTTTGCTGAGTGCAGAGGTTTAGAATGAAGAAGTTAAGTCTGCTTTGCACTGGCACCCAGGTGACCAGCAGCAAGCAGGCAGTTAACCAGTGTATCCAGGAGCTCTTTTGAGGCTTTCTTGCTTAACCGTGGGGCTGGGTTTTTTCCTCTCATCAGAGGTATCTCAGGTTTTGTGTGAAATGAAGTTTCATTTCCTTTTTATTTTTTCATTTTGAGGGTTATTAACCAGTAAATGCAGCAGAGCTAAAGCATTCTCATTTTGTTTATAGATAGAACGTGTCTCAAACGTGCTGTAGGGAAAACCCTCTTGCTAGTGCTGGTAACAAGTCAGTTTTACAGACCACTTCTGTTTCTCTATTGTTCAGGAAGGCTTATGAAATGATGAATCACGTAGTAATGAAAAGCTAAATTAGTGCATAATTAACAAAAGTTTGGCCCCGTGGAAAAGTACTCAAAGGGCTCCTTTCAGAGTTCAGTGAGTTTGTGGAAGCACTACTGTACCGATGTGGTAGTAAGGCTTGTGCAGAATGTGAGCAAAGTGGATGGAATGATGAAGGGGCTGGGTTTTGATAAGTGGTACAGTGTTTACATTGTCTTGAAAGAGCCTTGTCTTTCCTTATTAAAAAGATGATTTACTGGTAAAATGTCTTCCTGTTCCTGGTTTTTACTACCACTTTTAGTCAAAATGTATATAAATGTCCAATGGAAATGCTTATTCTACATAGTGCAAACTTGGTTATGGGACAACTAATTAAAATCCAGTTGACCTCAGTAAACCTTTTACTGTAACTTTGAACTCTGCATTTCCTGGGAACTGCTGACAAATCTGAGCAAGCTCAGGACAGGTATCAGGGCCATTAGTATTTCCTCTTCCATTGGTCTGGGTGAAAGCTTTAAACATTTAGTGATGATAAGATATTCTGCCAATGTGTATTCTGGTCTAGATAATCTTGCTTATGTTATATCAGTGAGCATGCAAACCTCAAGGCCTTCTTCCCTTCTTACAGCCTTGTGGAAGTTAGAGGCTCTTGAAAGAATTGTGAGCTGATGCAGACAACTGCAGAAGGAGGTCATGTGAAATATTTAGGGAAATTTGGATTGTCTGTACTAGGTATGTTGTGTAGTCTGTAATCCAAATAAGAGGTGTTTTTCTTGGTCTGCAGAAAACAGTTGTCTGCCTGTAATGTCTTGTCTCCCATTTGCTTGCTTTATTGA
Source organism: Atrichornis clamosus (assembly GCA_013400975.1). NCBI lineage: Eukaryota > Metazoa > Chordata > Aves > Passeriformes > Menuridae > Atrichornis > Atrichornis clamosus. The sequence continues at coordinate 22,887 of WBMZ01005251.1, read as the reverse complement.
TAATAGTGGTTGAAATTTCCTGTATGAGAAATACTTATGCCTTTGGTGAGAACTATTTTTATTTTGAGGAAACTGAGTATTCAATTACAATGTTGTATTTTCAGCTACATTTCATCTTGACTCTGCAATGCAAGTAGACAGGAAAAATATTTTTGGCTATTTTGTGATGTGCCAGAGCAACTGATACTAAGGGGAGTGAGAAGTCAAACTTAGAAAAAAGTTTAAAAGTGCCTTTTAAGTTTTCTTCAGTGACTTAGGGGTTCCAAGGTAAGTTGGCACCACAATTACTGTGCATCCCTGTTGGCTGTATTCATGGATTTCACTGGATGTCCCTGGACTTGAGAATGACCTCAGCCAAGTATGTCAGCAGCTCAGCTGTAATAGGATAACTGGGTCACTCAGAGAAAGGAGACACGGGCGAAGCAGCTGTTGAGTCCAGATCAGTTGTACTAGAACACACCCTCCTCCTGAGAGGCCAATATAACCTGTTGAAGTTAAGTTTGACTAGAAAAATACTGTCGTCTTTTAATGCTTCCTGGCTCATTAGTGACACTCCTGAAGGTTGCCTAAATAGCTACAAGGGAGAAAATGTAAACAGGCAGAGACTGTTCAGGTGTTGAGCAGGCTATTCTGTTTCTTCAGCACTGACACAAGTGATGAGACCATAATTTGGATTGTGTGCTTTACCTTATAATGAATATTGTGGGTTTATTGTGACCATTTTAGTGCCAGTTTTACATGGGAGGTGTGGATAAAGACTCCTTTTGGTTTGCAGTCTTGAATGAAAAATAAATTATTGCAGCAACAAGCCATTTTGAGATGTGTTCATAACTTAGTGCAATACCACAGAGTTAACACACTTCTCCTTGTTGTGAGCTAATACATTATTTAATAATGAAATCAATGCTTAATCATGAAGAATAAGTTACTAGAATTAAGTGAAAATTTATAAAATCAACCCCTGGTGTTATGTGCAGGAGGATCTCAATAGAGGAGAGTAAGTCCCTGGGATATCAGCAACGTGGTTGGCTTGCTGGTGTTGTCAGTTTATTGAGGAAAGATTAATGTAACAGGACAGTTCTAATTCCTAGCCCCTTTTAAAAGATTTGACATGTCATTCTGTACATACAATGCACCCTTGTGTGATGTTTACATCCAGCAGATAGTAAAGGAGTTGCTCTTAAAAACAGAAGTCCTGTAGGAGAATTTGGTCTGCTATCTAATCTTTACCCCATTAAGTGTAATCTCAGCCTTTTGGAGCTCTGTGGGGTTTTCATCTCGTAAGAAAACTTACAGTTCTCTTTTTCCTCCCTCTATTCATCAGGTGTTACCTCCCTGAATGGTGTCTTAGTTCCAACTATGAATATCTTAGAGCATGCCCTGTGAAAACCAGTGCAGTGATGAATGCTGCAGCGTGAAAGGAAAACTTGTAATTCCATAGGAAGATTGTTCATGAAGGAACATGGTAGTTCATAGTGATGCTCGTAGGCTGAACGAGGGTTTAACGCATCCACTTTGCTCTTCTTTTAGGTGTTTGGAAATGCTCCTCCAAGTACAATGACAGAAAAATTCTCTGACCTCCTGCAGTTTACTACTCAAGTGTCACGATTGATGGTGACTGAAATTCGACGGAGAGCATCAAATAAGTCCACAGGTATTGCATGGGGCACAAGGTTGGGTTTTTTCACATCTGTGCATCGTGGTTTTCAGATCAGTCAGAATACTATGAGCTGGCATTCACAGCAACTGTGCAGGTTCAGAAATCAAAGTTTTAGCAATGAAAATGTGTTGTCTTTTGTTTCTTTGGACTGAGAGAGAGAGGAGGAGGGAAAGGTTAGATGTTTCCTCTCTGGCTTATGGAGAAAGCTGAGTTCCACAAACCTGACAAAGGATCAGGGAGAGGAGTGAGCTCAGTTGTATGACCAACTAGGAGAGGAGGCCAAGAACATGCATGTGGACAGCTGCTCTGTCTTGCCTGAGGTGCCTGTTGGTGGTGTGTTGTGTCACTTGGATATGCTAACATTCCAAAACCATGCATTTTAAATTAGCTGCTGGCCTGGAAGCTAGTAAGATCTGAAAGTACAGCAAGTTCCACATTAGGACCAACACTGCCAGCCCTAGGAAAATGTTAGTGGACTCCTTTTCAGATCATGAAATGTCAGGGTGAGATTTGGTTCTGTTGAACCCTGAATGTGTCAGAACCTGAACTCATATTGAGAATTGCATAACTGAGGACAATGCCCTAACGGGGCATGTTTCATTAGCTTTCCTCTTAGACTTCCTTTTCTGAAGAGGAGTGCTTCCAAGAACTATCAAGTCTTTGCCTACTAGATAATTTTAAGATCTGTGCTGTGTTCTCAGTTTGGATTTGGTGGTAAACGAGGACTGGAAAAGGCTGTGAAAATTATTATGCAGGAAGTCAGGAGTCACAAACTGTGCCAATTACAATATATTTCCATTTTAAGTAGACTGACTAACAGTGAAACAGTGAAACATTCCAGATGGCTAAACAGATATCATAGACAAAACCTGTTCGCTATGGGTAAACAGGCACAAAATGTCTTTTCTTTGGCTATTTAGGGGAAATAAATGTCCAACAGCCGTGCTGGCAGAATGGTGGTGTTCGCTTGACCTTTTTTCCTGAGGAACATCTGTTATGCCTGCTAGTCAGGTGGATTCTGCTGGGAATAACCATTTTTGTGTGTTTATTACTTCAGCCATACCTCCGCTTGTTGCTCCAAGATAATTCAGTTCTTAAAACCTCACAAGTCAGAGGTAGATTTTTGGTGGTGGTGGTAGGTTGGTTTGGGGTTTTTTTTTTTGTTGTTGTTGTTTTCTACCCCACTTGGACACTTGACCACAATGACTTACAAGACAGTTTGGTGCTCTTCTAAGCTTTAATGTCATGAGTACCAGTGTTTCTATTAAGACAGAAAGCAGTCATTTTTCCTCTGTTATCAGGATTGCTGCTACTCTGGTCAGTGAACCCTTTTTAAACTTCATGTAAGAAGGCCTGATGGGTCCATGTTCTACAATTGCATTGTGACTCTTGGTGGGACTAGCGAGTTGCAGTTTCCTCTCCAGAAATAACCAGTGAACAAGCTGTTAAAACTCACAGTTCGTAGACTTCTGTGTTAAAGTGATTAGAGCTAGGTACATACTTTCTGTGATGCTGATTTAAAAAGATAGGAATTACTGGCTTTTTAGAATATGTTTTATGTTAAGGACATCATATTGTGTCTGTGGATTTTGAAGACTCTTGCATAATTATTTTTTTTAACTTGCATTCTTTTTGTGTCTGAAGCAAAAAGATACAGCATATCTTAATAGCTGTTGACAGGTAATTATATCTCCTAGCATGTTTTTAAAAGCAAAATACTTCAGGAACAGCTCCATGCAGGAAATGTCTCTGGTAATATACAAGTGCAAATTCCTGATGGTGTGAAGTGCTCCATTTAAGTCAGCAAAATTGCTGAGCCTGTTTTAGAGACAAGCTTTCCCTACAAGCATAATTAAAAGTCAACTTTTGATAGTTAATGACAGGGAAGAAATTTTACAAGAACTTGATTTCTGTAAATGTGTTGGCATTATTTTACAGTGGGGAATGTGATATGGTTAAATCTTACCTGTCAGTGTGTTGTGGCTGGGTTTGGATTTTTTTTTTTCCCTTCTCTTTATTTTCCTACTCCATCTCATAACGGAACACAGGGCAGTTATTTTCATCAAGCCTTTGAATTTTTGCTAATAGCTATGTGAGTAATGCCTGCCATCGTGGAGGCATATCTCAGTTATTCTTGGCAAACGGTAGTAGTTTTCTCAGAGTAGTGTTTTGTGATTCAGTAGTAACTGTGCCAGCACCCTGTTGTAAGTGGTCTCTTAACATTGCCATTGTAGTTGTCTGTCCCACTCCAGTTTCAACTGTCTTATTTCTCTGGTAGGGATGTAATCTTAGAATAAGAAAGATGAAACAGTTAAATCTGAGTTAAATTATCTTGCATGTTTAAGGCTTTGCTGTACAACAGTGATGATTTTCAGGTGACGGCAATAACCATATCTGTGAGGATCAGTGAATAGTTTCCCTTGCCATGGGCTATCCAGCCTGTTTTAGAAGATGCTGGGCTCATGGGTGAGATAGCTCTGTACACTTGAAATTTTTTAGCTGCCACATTTTCCACAAATAAGTCCAATTTTCTGTGTGAATTGATCCAAAAGTTGTGGTTGTAGTGTGTAAAATGTATGTTCAAACATCTATTTCTGGTGTAGTCTCAGTTCTGAAATGAACCTTTGTTTTGGGAGCAAAGATGGGAGCTCTGGCTCAGAGCTGGAAGCTAAAAGGGACAGGTACAGCTGGTATCTTGGTAAAATAAATGTGGTTACTATTGGCTACTTTGGCTGGAGGGGAAGCAACACTTTTGTTTAATGTATTTTTCTAAAGACATGCGCTGGATGCAAGTTCTGTAATTTTGCAGATATTCCAACAGCATGTCTTTTAAACTAAAGTTGCTGGGGACAGAATATTCTGAGGTGGAAGGGACCCACAAAGATCATAGAGTCCAACTCTTAAGTGAATGGCCCATACAGGGACGGAACCTGCAACCTTAGTGTTACTAGCACCATGTTCTAACCAACACCTCTCCTCCACTCTGAACAACTTCTCATATTTCATCAGTTGAGGGTGTGCAAACCTGTGATTTGGCACCTTGGAGTGGTCATTCCATTTTTACTAAAATTGGTTTCTAACTCAGTCCTACGTTGTCTGCATCTCGAGCACACCAAATGACATACAGTCAGCTCTATTTTTTGATGCATTAACATTTATCACAGGGAGATTGAGAATGATTCCCTTAGTGATGGGCAATCCTGCAACCTGGAAGGTCATACCCTAGTCAGAATATGAAAAAGTGCTTGTAAGGACAATCTGTGAAACTATGCAGAAGGGTAGAAAATTGAACAATGAGAAAGCAAAATAGTACATCACAGGGCTTTCTAGCCTCCTATCAAGGACGATTTCAAAAGTTTGGTTGTTTGTTTTATGATTTTATGTGTGCTAGTCTAGTCTACATCACTGTTTTGTGCACCTTTCAAATTCAATTTAGATGTGTCTTCGTTAATTTCGGTCAATGTTTCATTTCATATTTACAACATTTTCTGTATGTATTTGTTCCAGTATTTACTTTTTAATGCTAAATTCATTTTTACAATTCTACTAGACTGTTCAGCTAATCCTTCTTACTTCCAGAAACAACAGTTTCAATTACTGTTTATACCCTCTGAATTTTGTGGTGGTTTGGTCTTTTTGTAGGGGTTTTTTTTGTTTGTTTTCAGCTTAGTGGGTTTTTTCCCCTTTTTAGTTTTTTTTCTTTTCTTTCTTTTTTAAATTTTTTTTTGTTTGGTCTTATTTTTGTTTGGTGGTGGTGGTATTTTTTGTGGGGCTTTTAAATTTTTTTTTTTAGTTCGTGGAGATTTTGTGGGGGAGGGATTCTACCCCCTGCTTTCTTTATTTTCCTCTTGATTTCACGGATTTTCTCAAACTGTTTCACCACTGAAATGCTTTTAACCTCTTTAGGCATTTCTCTGACTGATCTGCTCAAAGACTCATTATCTTATCTTCAAACCACTTTGGGGAGATCAAATTGATAAACATATCATCATAGTTTTTACCCATTTCAGAAAATCACATCAGTGGTTTGTGTTTGGCCTGTAACAATGCCTACCTTTATTCTTCTTAAAATTCCATTGATCTGCAAACTCTGTTTTTATTTTTGCAGTTTATCTCTACCACATCAAGCAGAACTAATTCTAGTTTTGTCGTAAATACACAAAAGTTAGTATAATTTGTTCAGATTTATTTTGCATTTGAGTGAGTTATAGATGATAGCTGAAGGAATCTTCTCATCTTCTACTATTAAACAGCCTTTCGGGCTCCTCCCATAATGAAGTCTGAAGTTTTCCTGATAGTAAGGATCTTTCTCAATATAATAAGTGGACTTAGGGTCTGCTTTCAGACTTTTTTTGGTATGTTAACTTTTCTCTGCTGAGAAGATACTCTGTTAGAAATGATTTCACATGCTGTGACTAGGTCTTGTTTTTTTCCTGATATATGTATGTTTTTCTTGTCCTGTGGGTGACTGCTTTACGGAGTGATTCTGGTTTGAATTTATTGAAATTGCTCTGAAAGAGAAAAAGAAGTGTTCTATCATCTACTATTCATCAGGAGCCAGTTCTGATCAATGACTGCTATATCTTACCACTTTCGGTTAACTTTCTGTTTACTTTTGGTGCTTTCTACTAGATCTTATGCAAGGTGAGTGTAGTGCAATATAGAGCCTTTCCAAGAGATCCTAGAAAGCCTGTTCTTTTATCATCTGAATTAGTGAGGCTAAATGCTGGCACGGTTGAGTTGTTTTATCCTTGGATGAGCAGCCCTCCATTTCTGTGCACTGCAAAGGCACCAGCCATTTGATATCTGTGACTTGTGATGACAGCCCGACACTGTTCCTGGTGTTTGAAGGCAGAACTTTTGTCATCCTGTTTTTATTTGGGTTGATACTTCTCTCTAACTGTCGAGGTGGTTGGAATTACTTGTATTCTCTAGCTCTCGGTATCTGACTGTGTTTACAGGCATTCCCCACCAGAAGTAGTAGAGACTTCTGGAAGGCTCCAGTAGAGAAGGGATCCCTGACTTCAGTTCACCACTCCCCAACATACCCAGCTGTACCTCCCACTCCATGTCCCCCCCACCCTTGGCACATGCACAGATTTTTTTTTCACTAATATTCCATTCTAGAATAAGCTATACACAACTCTGATGACACTATTATATGCTGTTTATGGTCCTAGAAACATCTTAACTGAAAGCTTCATGTACTGAATTTGCCCTTAGTGCCCTTTACGACATTGCTGCAACAACATTTCTTGTAGTGCAGTGCTGATTTTTGCAACTCATCTGAATGAGTCTAATCCCATTGCTTTCTACCTGCTGTTTTTTTGAAGTCTAGGAAGCAATGCACCTCTTACATATGAAACAAATCTTGCAGTTTTATTCTACCAAGCCTCTATCCCATATACACTGAATCTATGCTGAAAAATATGACTCCAGTGTATTAACCATGTACCCACATAATTGTGGTCATACTTCCATGTACATGTGTGCACAGTTGCCCAATTAACATATTATTTACATACTATTTTATAGGTTTTTCTCTTTGCTTTTTCCCTGTTTTTATTAGCTAGCATATTCCAGTATGTTTTTGCTACCTAGCATATCCCAATCCCGGACTGTTTTTTTTCTGCAGCAGAAGTTGAAGGGCTAAGGACATCTGAGTGGGGCACATAGAGGATTTTATATTAAATGATGACTTGGGCACTTCTAAACCAGGGGAATGGTACAAGAAATAAATTAAGACTAGTGCTGATGATAGAAGTTAATCTTAAATGATAGCACTATCAAATTTGCTCAGAGCAGATGACAAGAGAACGTCTTCCAGCACTTAAAATGCTGTCTGTGTTTTAGGTAGTGCTTAGTTAAGACTGACAGTTTTGAAACTGCTATTTATAGTGTTCAACTGCAATGCCATTTAGGATGCCAGCAACATGACAGCTTTTTCAGAAGCATGGACTTAACCCCTGAGTCTCACTTTCAAAGATGACTAAACGAGCCCCTGTTCCACAGGTGGCTTTGGAGACTGCCAAGAGGAGGCCATGCACACCCAGTTTGGTACCAGTCTTGCAGTCAGAGACTGATTGCCCAGCTCTGTCTGTGATGGGATAGAAGGAGAACAGGCCTACAAAATCACACCTCATGCTGGGCTGGTGGGGCACTGTCAGTGTAGAAGCAATGCATGTTTTAGACATGCTTGAATCTTAGAATTGAGGAAAAATAGCTTTTGTCAGGAATTTCGGCATTTCGCCTGTGCTTTTAGTGTAGGAAATGCAGCTGTCACAGCTGTTGAGCTTTCTAAGTTGGTCTGCTCATAAACCCAACCCACTTGACCAATGTTTTGCACTGATAGTTTTGGAAAACAAAGTGCCCACCAGGTATTTCAGGTCAGCATGATGGGAAATGGCTACTTGTCCGCATTTGTGTGAGTTTTAAAAAGTGCCTTACCTTTCACCTTGGTATCTCAGGCTTTGTTTTATCTAAGTCTCATGCAGGGAAGTGTAGGGGCCTCTCCTTACTTTAGCACTAGAATTGGAAAAGCCAGTTGTTTGTACAAAAGTCTATTATGGGAATAAGTCTGCAAAACAAAAAATTGAGAGAGGAGCATTGCACAAATGAACAAAATCTGCACAGCTTACAGTGTGGTGCTTCAGAAAATGATCTTAATGTAGTTGCTAGAAGTTTGATAAGTACTTTGCCGTATGAAAAGTGCTGCCTTTCAAATAAAGTCCTTCATGAGTATGTTCTGGGGAAGCTTAACAGCAAATGAAGCAAACAAGCCAATATTAAAATTGGATTCTTCTTCAGTTGCAGATTTATTCCTCCCCTAGTAATTCCTTTGTAATTTCTTCTTTAAGTGATACTATTCACCTTCCTTTTCTGTCCTAGTTGACACTAAAAGCACCAAAGATGATTGATACGCAGTTATTAATGAAAAATGGTTTTAGCTTTCTCTTAAAGGTAATGGGCAGTCATCATAACTGGCATTATAGACTTCTTAACATAAGTGTGTATTCAGACAGCAGTGAGAGATGATTGCATTTTCTCTTGATTTATTTATCGAGGCTGATAACTTTTTTACTAGGCTGAGTATTTGTCTTTGGCTCTGACTGATATGGAATAGCATCTGATCCAGAAGTGGTCCCCGGATCATAAGTAAATGTAGGATGGGGATGTGGAAATTGCTGATCTTAGTCTTAATGTTAGGTTTTTTTCCTGTTTTTTATTCCTTTTGTCTTTCTGCACTTTTCCTTCCTTTCAGTCTTTTCCCATTATCCTCCATACTGTCGTTTCAATGCAGTGCTTTTTTTCAGAAATTTCAGCTATTTGTACTGAGGCCACTAAGTGCTGGTGGCTTCATGTCTTTGGAAAAAGTGTATTGTATTCAATAAAGCAAAAATATTCTAGCAAAAGTTGTTGCATGTTACTGACGTGTCTGCTGGTCAAAGGATGATGTATGACCAAAGAATGTACTTTTTTGCAGCCTTGCTAGTGTCAAAGCCAAGTGCATGTGGAAGACTGGAATGTGTGTCTGGAAAGTGTAGGCCTAAGCCTAGTCCTTTTTTTTTCAGGTAGTGCTGTAGAGGTGAATTTGTGCTCAGTGCTTGGGTCTGCTGAGAGGATGTGTTCCCTTCTGTAGACTACCAGAATTCTTACTGCTTTTTTTTTTTCTTTTTACTGCCCTCTACAGAGGCTGCAAGTCGTGCCATAGTCCAGTTTCTGGAGGTCAATCAAAGTGAAGAAGCAAGTAGAGGTTGGATGCTGCTCACCACAATCAATTTACTAGCTTCATCAGGACAGGTTAGTCTGTAACAGCAAAGCTAAAAGTTAATTGTGGGGTGGGAGAGACAAAGCAGTAATACAATGAACTGCATGAACACTCACCAAAAGATGTAACTATATTCTGCTTTTCTGTGTTAAGATCCTCTTTCTCTTATACTGCCACAGGACTTCTGTTTTAGCTCCTTGTGATTTCAGTTGCCTAAAAAAAATAATCGTTTTGAGACTTTAATTTGTAATGTTCTTTTGAATTATGCATGCAACTTTTATTGCTACCCAAAGGCTTCTCTTGCATGCTGCTGTTTAGTGCTCCATGAGATGCATAGAGCACCTAAATAGTTCAGACTTTGAACTTTGGACACTTCACTGGAGGAGGGCAACAGCAGTTGCAAAAAGCAAGGGCAGCAGCAGTGATGAGTGGGTGGTATTGTGAATCATTCCTGCCTCTGCCTCTGGTGCTGCCCTCCACCAGAGAGCCATCTCTGGCAGTATAATGGACAGCTGCGTGGTTTGTTATTTCTCCTCTAATCTGCCTTTGTAATTTAGCACATCATCTTATCTGTGTTTCAGTATGTCACCAGCCTCCACTCCAGTTTGTCTTTTCTTCCCACTGATGCTTTCATTTTTTTTACTACATGGCTTCTTATGGCTGCTTACACCTTCTTGCCAAGTGAGAGCATAAATTGAATAGTCCTCCTCCCACTCCCATTTCTACTGCTACAAAGAATAGATAGCTGATGAGGGCTTGCCTGAAGCTCTTGTAATTAACTTGTTAACTTCTGTTGGCAGAGATTGACAGGTTTTGTTTCTGTCCTGTGCAGTGACTGCTCTGAACTGTGGCTATTAGATGCTGTTGTCATGTAAATAAATTATCCTATTTTAAAAATTACTGTTTAGCTAGGCATTCAAGAATAAATGGTGAATTGGTACTGCTGTGTGAACACCTCACCAAAGGTGTGAGAAAGAAAAACCAGCATTTCAATCAACTGCATCATTATTGATGTTTTTAATATATAATATGCTGAACTGGTGTTTTTCACTGTTTTCTTCTTCCTCAGAAAACTGTGGACTGCATGACTACAATGTCAGTGCCTTCCACACTTGTTAAATGTCTATATCTGTTTTTTGACCTTCCACACGTGCCTGAGGTAGTTGGAGGAGCACAGAATGAGCTACCTCTCGCAGAGCGCCGAGCGCTGCTACAGAAAGTCTTTGTACAGGTAAGAAAGGAAAAGTAGGTCATGGAATTCGCAAGAGGAATGGAAATGTTTCATATGAGAAAAGTCCAAAAACTTTTCTCTTGAGCCAGGTTTTACTCTTTCTTGATTCTTCACAAACTGATGGCTAAGGGAAAAGTGAATTTTCGTTCAAGTACAGTTGAGGTTCAATTTCCACTTCTCCTGTAGTTTTTGTCCTTGGCAAATGCCTCATCCACAGAAATGCACACAACTCTTTTGCACAGGTGCTTAAAAGGAGCATTATGTGAGCTACTACTGTGTTTTCATCTATCTGGTCCTAGCATTTGATATCTTTTGCTGTTACTGATGAAAACATTAGTACTGATGCTAAAGTGGTGCTCTTAAATGAGCTGACTGGAATGGGTGAGGTTTCAGATAGCTTCCAGACCTCCCCCTCCAGAGGCAGACCGCCTGCCAAAGTCTTCCTCTAGTTTTCTGGGAGGGAGCCTCAGCTCTTCCTGCACAAGATACAAAATGGAGATCAGACTTCCTCAAAACATGCAGAAGAGGGAGTGCAATGCAGTAGCTTCACCTGTGTGACTCCTTTTTGTCTTGTTTATGGTAATTTGGAAGTTCAGATCCAGGTGCCAGTTATTCAGGAGATCTACAGTGTTGCTGTAGCCTTTCCTGACAAACTTCTTGGCTGTTTTCACGTGACCAAGATGTTATGGATGCTACTCTGTCTACAACCCATAGGTAGCCTTCTTCCTGCATTAGGAAGGGATGCAGCAGTTTGCCTTACAGAGCTTCTGCCCCACTGCAGCATTTACAGATTCTCCAAGACTGGAATCACCTGGTATCCATACAAGTATGCTGTGTCAGCCTAAGAGATTTAAACTCTGCTGCTAATCTTTTGGTGGGCATTTTAAACTGAACTGGGACTTGAAATAACCATGTGTTGAATAACCTTGTCTTGAATTCAAAGTACAGAAACACACAAAGGGAAAACAGCACATTATTCTTTTTAACGTGTTTGTTAAATGGAAGACTGTTTTGCCTTTTACTAAGTCTAGGCAAAAATAGCAATGCTAAGGGTATTAATGCTATTTGTTTAATGACTTACTATTTCAGATCCTAGTAAAATTGTGCAGTTTTGTGTCCCCGGCGGAAGAACTGGCTCAGAAGGATGATCTCCAGCTTCTATTCAGTGCAATAACCTCATGGTGCCCTCCCTATAATCTGCCTTGGAGGAAGAGTGCAGGAGAAGTACTGATGACCATATCTCGTCATGGCCTTAGTGTCAATGTAGTGAAATACATTCATGGTATGTGTCTTTCTTCAGTATTATTTACTGGAGTTTTTTTCTTTCTGTTCTGCTTCTTTCACAGTTTTCTTATTTGGGAAATTGGCATAAAAATAATAGGAAAGCTTCCAGGCTTTTGGTTCAGACATGTGAGTATTTACATACAGATAAAATTTCAAAGCCCTTGGGTAGTGAGAGAGGTGATTTTAGCTGAGTCTCTCATTCACATTTCAGTTTAACGTGGGATGATAGAGTTTCTTCTCATGTTTTGGTGTAGAGTTCATGATGAGCAAAAGGAAAGTAACTGCCTGTATTGAAAAATATTCACTGTGAAGATGCATTAATTCTTAACAGACCTTAGCTGGTTTTGCTCCTGTGTTTGAACTGCCAGCAGCAGCCCCTTGTAGAGGCGTGAGGCAAGTTCTCAGTGCCCTGTGTGCAGCTGCTTGTCTGGGTACCACTCTAGCTGGCAATAAGGGTGTAGGGACACCTGAGGAAGCCATAGGAAGAGGAACCAGCTCCATGTGTTCTGATGAGCTATTAGAGGGCCACGAAAGCTGCTGCCCTCTAATAGACACTGGTGCATTATGCAAACCAGGGAGAGCCAATTTGGGTATGCTGGGAGAAGATTCTTTCTCCAAGACATCTTGTTTTTGTGGGAGAAGGCTGGGTATGAGTCTCTTGTAGCCACCACTGATTTGCAATGTACTCTCCAGGACATGAGGGTTGGCATACCCTGGTAACAGCAAAACCTGTGTAATACAGGCACTATGGAACAGCCAGCTGTGTTCCTCCCCTGTGGTGCAGCACAGCTTCCCCAGCCCCAGGATGGCCCTAGGGCCTGGCCCGTGGAGGCTCTTCTGTGCTTGGCTGAGAGCCACATCTGTGCTGGATGGGTTTGCAGCCCCATGTTTTCCTGACTGACTACATTGCTGACTCTTCAGCCAGCCTGCATTTCTTCTGCCAGGCCCTTGTCTTCCCCACCTTGCCATACAGCTTACAGATGGCAGGTTTTGTGCACCCTGAAGGCGAAATTAAAATTATCTCGTGGGCTTAATCCAACCTGCAAGTCACCAAATGAATGAAGCATCCAGAATCACTCCATTTTGCCTCCCGTCCTTTTTTGAGACAAATAGCATCCTGGCTGTTCCTGTCATGGAGACTGTAGTGTTGTACAGGGACACCTCTGTAGCTGGTTACAGATTTTGGTAGCTAATAAAAGTAATAGTTTACTCATCAGTGTCTTTGCAAGGGGTTGATAAAGGGGCAGCTGCCAAGCTGGTTCACAACAACTTGCAGATGAAAATCAGTGTTGGAGAGGATATTAGTTGCTTGGAAGCAGCTTTGCATACTGATTATTCTTGTTGCTTTAATTGAAAACTATACGGGTGTTTAGGTATATAGGACATGAGGTAAGAAATTTGGTAAAATATGTTTCTAATATTGTATTTAAGCCTTTTAGTCTAGGACCACAGAGTAAGCATTTGTAGTTTTGAAGTTGGACTTACTGTTGGAGTGAACTAATATCCTTATACATTTTAGCACTGTGCACCTACTGGAAAAACAGAAATCCACAATTTGTTCACACCCTGGGAAGCGAGTAGTTACAAGGCTCCACAGAATCATTTTGGTGGTTTATTAAATACATCACCCTGCCTGCACATACTTCACAGAAAATTTCAGCCTTTTTCTTGTGCTGCAGTGTGTTTCCAATTGCAGTCAAAAAGATGTGAATGTGCAGTATCACTTGAAAGCACAACATAGTCATCAGCTCAGTATTTTCAGATAGAGCTTAAAAGGTGATTGACTTTTTGTCTGCATCTGTAACAGCCTTCTGGTGGGCTTTTGATGAGTGTGGAAGGTGTTTGTGTATATGTGAAAATGTTAGAAAGTGCAAGAAAGAAAATAACTGGAGTTTTGACTGTGTCATTTGACGTATTACAGCTGCTGCCATTATTGCTTCTCGGTGGGCTTGATCCACAGAGCAGTGAAGCTGTCCTGTGAAAAGATGCTCTAGGTTCTTTAAAAAGAGAAATGAAATCTTAAAAAGAAAACCAGTTGGCATTCTTTCTTGCTTGTTGATTAAAAAAATAAACCCAACTTAAGAGATAACGTCTGTCCAGAGGCTCATCTTATATTCAGAAAAAAAGTTAAGACATTTCATCATATGCAAAGGAGCATCCTCTCACTATCTCCTGCTTTGATTTGTTCCCTGGGAGATTTTCTCAGCCTAACTAGAAAGATTTGTGCTTGTGCTGTGCATGCTGCAAAGTTAAAATAGCAAATAATTGAAGGGAGCATCTTTAAAAGAGAGTGCATCCTAAAATCTCACAGTGGTTTTGGGAAAACCTTTTGCTATTGACCTAATGAACTGATGGAATGTGAGAATTATGCAGGACAAGACAAGCTGTCTCTCTTTGATGCCAACCAATGAAATGCTAGCCAGAGTAGCAATAAGAAGATAATGTAAAGGTTTATATAGAGGGTTTTAGGAACAGTTCAAGTCAGTGCTTTGTATAACTTCATGTTATTTTAAAAGAAAAAAAAAGTTTTAGAATTATTTACAGTTGCCATCATTGTCTTTTTATTCTGTTACCTGATCAGCTTTTTTAGATGAAACCAGTATTTATCTACCCAGTTTCCTCCTTAAAAGAGTAAGGATTATAAAAGGGATAAAGGGGCTGGCAAAAAGAGGTTAGGGTTCAGATCCAAAGCCACTTGAGAAGCCTTCTCATTGTCAAGTGCCCTGTGCAGTCAAAGGTTACGTGGTAGGAGATACTTGAATAAGTTACCTTACTGTTGTATTTCATGTACTAGTTATGCTTCTTGCTGTCATTAATGTCAGTAAAATCCTAATTTTCTTCACTGCAATTCTTTTCAGAAAAGGAATGTTTGTCCACATGTGTCCAGAACATGCAGCAGTCTGATGACCTTTCTCCCCTAGAAATAGTTGAAATGTTTGCTGGACTTTCTTGTTTTCTCAAAGACTCCAGTGACGTATCCCAAACATTGTTGGATGATTTTAGGATATGGCAAGGATACAACTTCCTCTGTGATCTCCTCCTCAGGTATGCAGAAGTGCTTGAAGCAATGTAGACAGATCACTGAACTTTTTGCAAAACAGTTTGCTTAATAAAAAATAGGTGAATAAGTTTGAACAAATAAGTGATTATATATCATTATGGAATGAAGATATTAGGACCAAAACGTTAAATTTTGTGCTTCTCTCCATTTATGAAACTATATTGTATAACTTTTTGAGCTTTAGTACTGGTTTATTACTAAATGTGTGAGTGAAGAAAGCAGATGCTTAAAAGCAGCTGGTTCTAAATATTTAGAAAGAATCCAGAACATAACATTTTGGCTGCAATTAGTGATTTTGGGGTTTGGTTGAGGTTTGTTTTGTCTAAGGAGATGGTTTAGTGGTGGGCTTGGCAGTGCTGAGTTAACAGCTGGACTCGATGATATTAAAGGTCTTTTCCAACCTAGCTAATTCTATGATTGTAATGAAAAAATCACATATGTATATGTGGTGCCATGTTATAAGGGAATCCGTGTGCGTATATATATATATTTTTTTTAATTAATATTTTTTATTAAAGGTACTGCTGAACTGCTAATGCAGTAAAAAATATGGTAATGAAAATGCCTACCCAAACAAAACGTGGATATATGATCTATCCATGATTTTATTTCTTTCCATGAAAGAACCTTCTTTCTTTCTCAGTCAGAAAATTAACGTCTGTTGCATAATTTGTGTAAAATCTGTGGTCAGTCTGTGTTGCTTTGTTTGGATATGAAGTTCTGAAGAAGGATGCTTAGCTGTTGAAATATATATACATATATGTTTTACAAATCCAAGACAGAAACTGGGAAACTACGTCTGTAAGTGTACACCTTATGAAGTATATTTGGGTCAAAGATGCTTAAAAGCATTGTTAATGGGAAATGTTAATGTTGTTAATCTCCTTCTTTCAAGTCATTAATTTCTAGTGCTAGGATGCTAGGTTTGGGCACCCAAATATTTGAGGAAATTTTCCACTACACTGCATATTTTTGAGGGTTTTGTGTCTTTGTTTGAAATGGAGCTGCTTCTAAAGGGCTGCCACAATCAAGATGCAAAGATTCAAAACAGCAGGATGCAAAACAGAGCTCGCAATGCGTGAGCAAATAGGAGGTTGTGATCCCCAGCTTACTCCTGAGATCTGTAGAGTTAGTAAATAATTAAACATGGTTTGATTTGTGGTGAAGTAGAAGGAAAATGAGGATGATTTTAGGAGTCAGAGTCAGTTTTTAGGGTTTGGTCTGATGGCGTGTTCCTGTCAGGAAACCGTGGTTGGAATGGGATGTTAACATTTCCATTCTCTTGTGTTCAGAGGTAAGTTTGTAGTTCTAATGATGGTGCTTCATCCAGTGCTTCTAAGTGCTAGGCTTCTACCAAGAGACCATTTCATTAGCACAAAATATTAACTTTCAAAGTGGCAGATGTAATCTAGCAAGTTAATTACAGATCTATTTAATTACAGACTTATCTATGTACCTTCCTATCAAGTATCTTCATGTCTGTGAGAGGATTTTTAATGTAATTTTCATGTCTGCTGGTTTTTAGCAGACTGTTGAGTTCAAGTAAAGATTTATGAGGTGAATTCTATGGCAAATAACTGTATGCTCTTATAAGTCCAGTGTTTGACTGACTTTATGGTATGACTTACGATGGAACACACTGCAGGAATACAGGAGTAAACCTGGTCTCTAAATTAGTAGAGTAAAATAGATCTTATTAAAGTGGTTTGAGTTGAAATAAACCAGTGGTGCTAACTGGATCTATTGTATTTTCTTTAGATTAGAACAGGCAAAAGAAGCTGAATCTAAGGATGCTTTGAAGGACTTAGTTAATTTGATAACTTCTTTAACAACATATGGTGTCAATGAATTAAAGCCAGCTG
Organism: Atrichornis clamosus; assembly: GCA_013400975.1. Lineage (NCBI taxonomy): Eukaryota > Metazoa > Chordata > Aves > Passeriformes > Menuridae > Atrichornis > Atrichornis clamosus. The sequence goes on along the minus strand of WBMZ01005251.1, from coordinate 6,021 downwards.
GTGTTACCACTGGAGTACCTTTCCTACTACCTGGATTTGCAGTCCCACAGCCTGCAGGCAAAGGTTAGTCTGCTTTCTTTCTCTCTCTGTTTGCCTTTTTGCTGTTTTAAGTGTAAACACCAAGATACAGAGAAGCTGTGTACTGCACAAACCGTTTGCAACTGAGCCTAGGTTCTTTATCTAAACTGGCATATCAAATACTCAGTTATTTTGGTCTTAGAGATTTTATTTTGGGGTTAGTACCCAAAGAAGAAAGCTTAGGGCTTCTGTCTTTGAGGACAGGTCCACCCTCTTCACTTCCAAGCTGACAGTTTTCTACATGGAGATTTGAAGAGATTAGCATATTGGAGAGATGCACTGATTTGGTTTATGGTGTTTAAGCAGCTATTAGTAAACTGGTATGAAAGGCTGATGTACTGCTTGAGTTTGGGGGTTTTTTTTAATTTTTTTTTTTTTTAATCCTCTCCCCTCCCCAGTTTGCTTCTGTTAGCTTTTGTCAGCTTAGGCAAATATAACTTGTGAGCTGAAATCTATTGTTTAATCACCAGTGTGATAACAGAGTGATAAAATCTGTGGTGTGCTTGCAGCCACAGTCAATTATGATTTGGAGATGAGCTTGAGGAAATCTAGGGGGAGAAAGGGTTTATGTTTCATGTCCTGTGCATAAACTTAAAATTCAGGTTAGGCTTGCATGTAACTAAGGAGTTTGGAATTTAATAGTGGCTGTGGAGCTAGTTTGTGACTTGAACTTTTTATGAGATTTAGTTATACCATTGATACAAGAAAAAAGTTTGTGATACGATTGCATTTATAGATTTATAGGCTAATGTGTTTGCTTTCACTGTTTCACTTGTATATCTAGGTTCCTTGGACAATGAATTCCTTTTTCTGGTATGGAGGAAGTTCATTGCTCATAGGAATTGTTATTCTTTTACACTAAGTAGGGGAATAAGGTGATATACTCGGAGTTTTATTTCTTCATGTTTTGATAATAATATTAATTTTTGTTTAGGGTAGTCAACTTTTCTGATACAATATTATGAGAGAACCATGGCCTGTTGCACTCTGCTAAAGAGTTATTTAACTTTGTGTAGTATTTGTCAGGACATCTCTCCGTTTCTTTTACCTTCTTTTCATTACATTGGCAAGTTGTCTTTTTATGAAGACCATATTCACTCATTTTCTCAATTGCTCCTGTTTAAATTCTTTTAGTTCTTGAGCTCTTGAGGGGTCCTTATAATAATAAAAAATAATTTATTAATCTGCTTGATTGCTTGGAACAACTGTTGATAGTACACTAGAATATAAATAGTTGTATGTGACACTGCTATGTTCCTGTGACGTTTAATAAGCTGTAAATTCTCTTTTTTGAACATGTTTTGTAATAAAGAAATCATGTATAAAGGTCCTTTTAGAAACAACTGAGTGTGACTTATAATGTAAATAACATTCCTCCAGATGTGAAATTGTTCCCTTTTTGTTTTCAAGGGAGTTTTCTGTTGCTTTCTGGAGAAATGCTGGTATGGAAGGTGGTGAGGTTAGGCATGAAGATAATTGAATTTACTGTTAAGTTGGACTACTTAGTTTATAAAAATGGAGAGTACTGTTCCACAGAGAATGTAATAAATAAGGATTTTTTTGATTATGAAAGGATTGTTAAATCAGGTTAACAGTTCCCATAGACCTTGTTTGAAAATAAGATTTTATTGTTGAAGCATCCTAAATGCTTTGTTTAGAATGTCTTTAAAGTTCTCACTCTTTACTGTTTATTTTGCTAAAATTATTTTTTATCATTAATTGTTGTATCATGGGATTTGTCCACTGTGACTTGTACTCTTCCTGCAGAAGTTGAGGCATCTTTTGAGTAGCATAAGAATAATATCTGCCCAGAGAACTTTCTGGGGACCTCTCATAAGTGACATGTTCTTTGCTTGAATGAATGAGATTTTAATCAACTTGAAGGTACTTCTAAGAAGAAATTTGACTGAGCTTTGAAGATGTGAGATCTTTGCTAATATTAGAGCTACCTTAAGCTTAACAGCTCTTTCCCTGTGTTTTTATCCCGTAGTTGTTAGTGGTACTGGACCCCACCAAGGCTTTTTTTATTCCCAGCTGCCAGGGTTGTGTTCTGCATTACGGAATTCAGAACATGTTACTGTTGCTGTAGCGAGTTCTCCTATGGCCTGGGTAGATCGCAGGCAGGCTTTGGTTTGTCTCTAGGACTGTATCCTGTTGTACATTTTAACACTGTCAGTGTACTTACCTGTTTTAAAGAAATTGTCTTTGATTTAACTGCTTAAGTAAACACTTACTTTCAAAGATGAAGATGCCTGCTTAATGAACAGTTGATTGTGAAATTTGCAATGTAAGTGGTTGTGCAGAGGCTTTTTTGAAGTCAGTTTTAATGATTTTTTTTTTTATTGTATGTGTCATACACTGTTACTTTATTCCCACTTATTAAAATGCATGGATCATTTTTAATAAGTGTACTCATTGTTTATGATGATTAAGAACTTTCTCTTTCCTTTTTCCTCCCATCCCACTTTGTTTCCTGATTTAGGTCATAGTGTGAGGAATATTCAAGCCTTTTCTGTCCTCCAGAATGCATTTTTGAGAGCAAAAACCAACTACCTAGCACAAATCATCCTTGATGCCATCACGAATATTTACATGGCGGACAATGCCAACTACTTCATTTTGGAATCGCAGCACACATTGTCTCAGTTTGCAGAGAAAATTCCTAAACTTCCAGAAGTGCAGACCAAATACTTTGAGATGCTGGAATTGGTTGTCTTCAGCTTGAATTACATACCCTGTAAAGAACTGATCAGTGTGAGCATCCTTTTAAAATCCAGCACTTCTTTTCAGTGTAGCATCATTGCCATGAAGACACTCCTGAAGTTCACCCGTCATGACTACATCTTTAAGGATGTCTTCAGGGAAGTGGGACTTCTGGAGGTGATGGTAAATCTTCTTCATAAATATGCAGCCCTTTTGAAAGATCCCACTCAGGCACTGAATGATCAAGGTAGTGTGTCCTCTTCCATTTTACTAATACTTGTCTTTTTTGGCTGGGAATAGTGGAGTGTAGCACTTAGGAGGAATGAGGAAGTCTGAACGTGTACCTCAAGGGCTGAATTCTGCTGAGGACTTCTGTGCCGTCTTAAAAGCTCATTGGAATTGCTTCTTTCTTAATGTCTGGAGAGAAGCTCAAGGCAAGCTTTAATGAATGATGCTTTATGAATGCAGAATAGTAGGAGCTCTTGTTTTCCTTTTAAAATGTGCTTTTGATTGACTGATTCAATATTTGTTACTTAACATGAAAAAATAAAGGAGCAATACATAGCATCAATACTCTTCCTAACAAAAGGTACTTTGTACCTTTGTGTTTAGCCCCAGCTTTGAAAAAATACTATAGAGCACATACCTAAGCTCTTAATAGGAGTAGGCAAGTTTGCAGGCTTTTTTTATAAGCTGGGTCTACATTTTTCTAAGCATTTAAAAAATTTAATTAAAATTAGTTATCTACAGAATTGAACATCCCAGAGGTGAGCTGCGTAACTGTCACTGCCAAGTGCCATAGGAGCATACATGCACACAGCAAGAATCTTTTTTTAACATTCTTTATTCAATCTGCAATCAAGTTTATGTGCATCAATGACACTTTTTAACCATAACTCTTGGATGTTTCGCCTGGGTTTAATTGTGGAAGGCTTCATTAGTGAGTAGTAGCTGTAGGTTGGAGTTGGAAAGCTTTGTTGTCAGCAACTCCATTGAAAAACACATCAGTTCTCATGTTGTAAATAAAGGGATGAAGCTGTCATTTGATTGGTTCGATTAGGGTGCTACCTGGGTGCACATGCCCTTGCTTTGTGGCTTACTTTTTATTAGATGAATTTTAAAAGCCCAAAACCCCACTATTTTTTCTGAAGCGTTACTCTGTACGTACTGTGCCACTTGTGGTATTGGTTGATCTGCTACACCTGTTGAGTCCCCAGCACATTTGCTGTAATTATGTGAGTGTAGTTTTGCAGGGTTTGTGTGGAATTTCTTTTTAGGTACTGAAGACTAAGAACAGATGCAGTTAAGTCTTGAACTGTGGTATGGTTCACATAGCTCACAGAGCTCTGTTTAAACTTTTTTCTTTATAAAATTAACTCTTCAAATGATTCATAGTTAAACTTTCCCAGGAATGTATGTGTAAACTAAATTTTAATTTGCTTTGGAAAATGGTTAGGCTGCATGCTCTCTGGGGAAGCAAAGAAAATAAAAGTGTTGGTGGAAAGGATCAAGAAGCATCTTTGAAAAGAGTGGTATTTTCTATGACTTTAGCTTCTGAAATTTTTTGTAGTGGATTCAAGAAACAGTTCTTTTGAGGACCAAAAGCAGCTGGCTTTATTGGTTATGGAGACCTTGACAGTACTACTACAAGGATCAAACACAAATGCAGGTAAGTAGAGATTGATGAGAGATTGATATATATAAAAAAGTAACTTAGAAAATCATGTCTGGATTTTCTATCTTCAGGTGAGTATTCAAACACACTGAAATACACTTTCTCTTTTGCCAAGTTTTTCCAACAGAGAATAGACAGAATAACCTAAAGTGTATAAAATAAAGGAGTACAAGGAAGTGTTTCACTTGAGTCTCTCTGCTGTTGTTCACTTGAAGGCAACCACCATGCCCCATCACTCTTCAACAGTTCTGTAATTTGTAGTAGTTCTTGTAACAGAGTTTGGATATTTAAAAATTTAAGTACATAATTAGAAATGTAATTCAGTGTTCACAGTGTCACATCTACTTAAATGTGATCATTAATGCTTGTATCTTTAGTCAAATATGTCTTTTTATTTTTAAAAGGCTTATTCCCAGAGAAACAGCAGAGGGTAGTGTAAAAAACATCAGGACTTTGGGATGATGCCACAGATGTTGTTTCTGAGGGCTCTTAGGGAGTTCAGGGGCTTCATTTCATCAGTAGCTCTCCCAGTTCAGGAGTAGGACAGAGTATCCAGCAGGAGTTGAGAAACCATTTCTCTAAGAAGGTGTGGCTGCTGTCCGTGCTGGGATGTGACTGGAATGTGTGCTTGGTGGCACTGTATCCAGAGATCAGCAGAGGTTATAGGTCACCACAGAGGCATAAGTAGGCACGATGCAGCCTTGCAGTGCTTCATACCACACTCAATGCTTGCTTTCTGATCTTAAACCAGTGTCTGTGATAAGCTTTCCTGAATATTGCATAACTGCTAACTAAATTTCAACAGGAAATTTGGGTGTCCAGACCCACTGAGGTTCATTGGATAGTTGAGAACCTGCACGGAAAGTGGGAGAAGTATAAAATGTTACCTCAGTCTCTATGAAAACAAGAGACATGACCTACCAGGGAGATGCACTTTGCCTCTGAAGGGATGCAACCAACTCACCCATCTCAGGATCTGAGGCTCTTTTTGCACATATCTTATCCAAAGGACATCAGAGAAAGCAGGAGGCAGGAAATGGATAGTGGGATTAATGTTTGTATATGTACATTAAAGGGAATCAACTTGGTAATCGTGAACTTGGTCATTTAAACTGCTCGTTTATTCTGTGGTCACATAGAAAATGATCCCTTGTGATGCAGTAATGCAGCATTGATCCATTTCCCCACTCAGTTTTCCTCTTCAGTAATTAATATAGGGCAGCACTCTATTTGCTGACACTGTACTAAACATACATTATATATGCCATATATATTCCACTTTGGGTTTTATGATGTTTTCAGAATCGATTTTCATATAATTTTCAGTTATTGCAGTAGCCAGTAAGCTTGAAAGCCATTATTTGACTTAAGCTTGATCTCTACAGAGATAGCTCGTGCCACAAAAAATATTCTACAGAATTGTACAAATCTTGTGAATAGACTGAAACACTTCTCAAACAATGCTCCTGTCCAGAAACAACCTAATTATATTTTTAGTTCATATTACATTTAGCTCACTGTTAAATTTAATATAAACACTACTGTCTTTGTTTGAAAGGCAGGTA
>WBMZ01005250.1:0-265961 GCA_013400975.1 Atrichornis clamosus | reverse complement strand
GAAACACAAACCCACCACAAACGGCTTAGGGAAGTGTCTGATGAGGATGGAGCCACCTCCAAGGAGTGTGAAGCAGCACCAGGAGATTCACTGAAAGGATGGAAGAGTATGAAAGAAGGGAAAGACAGATGAGACTGGTCTTTTTCCAGGCACAGGAGCTGTGGAACAGCACTCAAAGGCATTTGTCTGATTTTCCTTAGTCCCTGGAAAGAGCCAGGCATTCTAAGCTGTGGAAGCAGAGCTACTCTCTAGGAGTTTTGATAAAGGTAACCTGAACAATGACTGTGGACTAGAAAACAAACTTTGGAAGCTGAAAGTTAAATGAGGTAAAGTCCAACCACAATTCTTAGCACTTGAGGTAAATGTTCATCATTATCACTGTATTCACTGTTTTTCAGACACTTGAAATCTGTCCTTTCCCTTGCCGTGAGTGACAGTACTCAGCCTGCCTGCATGCTGTTCCCACAGCATGTAGGACATCACACTTGTGTTTTTCTTTGCACCAATGAGAGTTAGAGAGATGAGAGGTCTATCTGCACCCCTTGGCTATTGGAAATGCCCTGTCAGAGTACCAAGGACTTGAAGGTAGCTGGCAATAGGTGGGCAGAACCTAGCAGCCAGTCTATCCTGCATTGGCACTGCCTGCTGCTCTTCTGTGCCTCTCTGAGAAGGCAAGGGGGCCACAGGGCTGCACACCCCCTGTCCCGTCTCTATCTGTGTGGTACCTGTCTATGCTGGCATGCATATGTTAAGGGAAAATCTTGGCAGATATTGCACATCTGTTTCCTCCTTCATTCTTGCCTCAGACACACACCATGCACGTATGCTACAGCTGTCTGCCTGTTTGGGGTTCCTTAGTGGACCATACATACTGTTGCAATAAGCTGGCCATTTCCATGTCCTGTCTTATATTCCTAGTCCGTAGGTTTTGCTGCTTGCTCTGAAGATTGCATCCTGCTGAGTGCTTTGTGATTGAATGCCAGCCCTTTGCAAGGTCCCAGACTCACTTTGCCACAGCTTGCCATGTCAGTGCATTATTTGTACTGTAGCAGTGCCCAGAGGCCCCTTTGTGTGGAGCAGCATCTGTGGCTGGTACACACGCAGCAGTTCATCCTAAGGTCCAAGACATAGAGCCCCATCCCTGCACCTTCAGTGCACAAGGTTTTCAGCCATCATTAAAGCTTAATATGTTCCATTTCGCACCATTGTGACAAAGCTATCTTGTTTGAGGAAAAAATGTTTTATCAAATCCAAAGCAAAACACAGCCACTTTTGGGTGATGTTGTTGATTATTCACAAAATGTCATTCCCGGGTTGTCTTGTTTGCCAAGTGTGGGACATATGTTAGTAACTGACAATGAGCAATGTGGATCTCTTCTATAAATGGCTGTTTCAAGACACAATGAGTCATAAAATAAAGGGGCCAGGAGTTCCTCAGAAGATGTAACGATGCACCTCTTTTAAAACTGTTATCGCTAGCAGGCAAGACATGTTCTACCCCTTTATGTTCCAGTCTGTTTTTCTTCCTGTAAAACTTCAGGCCTGTTCCTCATTTTTGCTTGTTGCAACTGAGGGTTTTTTGTTTTTTCAGGAGACAGCTAGTTGAAATCGATATCTTGTGTTTCTGAATATGCTTTTCACCAACTTTTGTGCTAGCCTTAGTTGAACAACTCTAATAATGACACACAATGATTTCCAGGGATCTAAAGGAGGAAATAGTTCCGTGAAATTTACTTAATTGTACCTATGGATTCTAGCTCTTAATTTCAGTTACACTGCATATGGATGTAAAGTATCATAGATAGTTTAAAAGAGTCAGAGGCCTGAATTTGCACTCATGCCACCTTTGCTTTAATGTGAAGACATTCATTCAGATGACATAATTTCTGAACATATCTGTGGGGTTGGAACAAATCTTAACATATCAGCCCCAGAAGATTTACAGCAGAAGGGTTTGAATGTGCAAATATTTATATAGGTGTGCAAACTTGCAGAGTCTATTTTTGCCACAGACCTGTTTGCTCAAGGAAGTTATTGGTCTGTAGTGATGGAGGTAGAAACAGACCTTTAAGAGACCTAGATATTACTGGGTATTGAATGGGCAATATGATGCACATAACGAGAAAGGTGTCACCTGTATAAGGCACTGTCAGGTTTGTCTGATATTTGGAGAGTCAAGATTATTTGGTCATTTGGGTAGCTGGACGTGTGGGTTTTTTTCATGCAGAATACTCGTGAGTTTGAGTGTGGTTGTGGTATAATGATCTGTAGGTGGAGGCTGGAAATCCATGCTTCTGGTGACTTGGCCTAGTCTATCAGCTGGCTAGGAGAAGAAGAAAAGGAGGTGAGATAACTGATGCAAAGTTATACCTGCCCTTTATGATGTGTTTTCTTTCACATCTTACTGGGCTCCACATTGCTATGGGACACTTATGTAATAGAAGAACTAGTTTATGTTTTTGCCTGTTCTTTCCAATGTAACTCTAGCTGTTGTCATCCACCCCAATAAACATTAGTTAACTATTTCAATATATTCTGTGTGGGGTGTAGTCTAAATCAGAAGTTGATGTAAAATACTGCATCCCACTTCCCAGGCAACAGTCATGGCCAAATTGGTCCATGATTTACGTGGAATAGCAGCCCAAAGAGCACTAAGGTCAGCAGGAATCTTTCCGATGACTTCAAAAAGCTTTGTCTCAAGCCACCCGAGACAATGCTAGGCACTGATTTAACCCCAAAGGTGAATATGGATTATGAAACATTTCTGGCAGCCTGACTTCTCTCTTTTATTCACTGTGGTGAGGAATAATCCCCAACCAGAGATGTCCTGGCTCAGGAGAGGTGGCACTGCTTGGCTGCAAATGGAGCCAAACCTTTGGCATTTTCCATTTATCTCAGCCTCCATGTCGTGGTTTTACTAGATCTGGTTTTTGGTAGCGGGGGGGCTGCAGGGGTGGCTTCTGTGAGAAGCTGCTAGAAGCCCCACCATCATGTCCTACAGGGCCAATGTCTGTCTGGCTGCAAAGATAGACATGCCGCAGGCCAATTAGAAGTGGTAACGCCTCTGTGATAACAGATTTAAGAAGGAATTCAAAAGAATTCTGGCGCGCAGCTAAAATTTGCAGCCAGGGAGGAGGAGGATGTGAGCTAAAAGACCAACATGGAGAAGCACCCAGGCCAGGTCGGAAGAAGATACAGCAGGGCCGGAGTCGAGATTCCGCTGCAGCTGGTGGTGAGACCATGGTGAGACGGGATGTCCCCCCTTGTAGCCCATGGGGGAGCACGGGAATGCAGAGCCCCCCTTTAGAGATGCTGGAGCAGGTGGATGCTTAAAGACTGCAGCCTGTGGAGGAGTGACCCACGCCGCAGCAGTTTGAGGGCTGCTGTTTCCCGTGGGATGGACTATGGACTTTACTGTCCAAAAGGGGACCCCACCATTCAGCAGGGGAAGATTCCAATCCTTGAGAATATGAAGACCTGGCTTAACCTTAAAAAAACCCCTAATTCTCTGTCTCCCTGTGTCGTTTGGGTAGGAGGAAAGCAGGGAGGGGGAAGTGAGGAGGGGGAAAGAAGGTGCTTTTTCCCACAGCTCATATTGCGTCTCAATTTTTCTTCTTTTCTAATAGTATAATAAATGTCATTTCATATCTTCAAGCAGTTTTCCTATTTTGCCTGTGGTTTTCTCTCAAATTCTTTTAATCACAAACCTCATGGATGCTTTGAATTTTTTTTCCTTCCCTCTCCTCTGTCTGGCTGCGAGAAGCGGGGTGGAAGTCTGCAACCCTGGGGAGTTCCTGGCCTCTGGCCAGGCTCAAACCAAAACACTCCAGTATGTTAAACTTTCCCTGGCCCTTGGGTAGAGAATGCAGGTTAATCCTTCCATGTGGAGTCAGTATTTGTTGATCTTCTTTTCCAATCTGGATTGCTTATTTACCCCTTAAAGGAGAAAAGAAAGGAAAATTAGATCACTTTTTGGAAGGAGGTGGAACTGATTTATTGCTCTTACCTACTTCATATCTATATAAGAACCACGTGTCAGTTCTTGTGCATCAAATAAAGCAAAAATTTCTTAAATAGGAGGTATGATTCCTGTTTCTCTGAACCCACAACTTTAATGGTAATGGATTTAAATTCAACTGTTGGACCCCTTATTTATGTATTTTGTATAAGGATGGTACAGCCCGACAACATTGCTGCCTGGTGAGAAGTCAGAGAAAGTGTTCTATCAGGGCTCAGCCACCATGATCACTACTCTAAAAGAAACAAACCACCTAGCAAAACTCCAGAAGTAAGAGTATCCCATGTAAATCAAGGAAGTACTTTGATGACTGCAGGGTTGAGCTATTACTTTTCACTCAGGGTTAAAATTTCCTATTTGATACTTTCAGGACAGAAAAAAAAATGCAACAGCAAGTTAAAGAGGTTAGTTGTAGTTTTTATTTTCAGCTCTCCCAAATATAATCTATTAAATTACATCTTGGTAGCACAGAACAAGTAACAGTGATTTCAGTCCTCTGGCTCACGAATGATGGATAAAAATATGTCAGAGCCTGAGCTTTTCTGCTCTCCCCACCCTTTCTGCCACATGAGCTATGACTATCCAGGGAGCAGCAGGAGAAGGCTGGAGAGGTAGCACCAAGCAATGTGACTGAGGGGAATCAGGCACAAAAAAGTTAACCATCACCACCCAACATTTGATTTCTTCTATACACTCCTTTTTGCAGTGAAGAGAGCCAGAGATGTTATGTTATTGCTGACAGTAATGCCTGTGTAGGGATATATGTTTTGCTGACAGCAGCTGAAATCTTGGAGGTATTTGCCATTGGGAACTTGGTCTCATCCCTCCTGGTTTGTTTATTATTTGCAGCTCTGCTGCTTTGGTCTCTCAGCCAGCTGGCTTGTGTGGAAAGGGGATTCCTGGAAGAGCAGCATTAGGCTGGCTCAGGCCTTGGGGGGTCGTTACCGTGTCCCTGATGGTGCACTTGACACTGACAGCTGAGTGATTTAGGACCAGACACTTGCTGTCTTTGCCTCCATTTCGCTCTTGTGAAATTGTTGATGGTGGTGCTTTCTTCACAAACTGAATGGATCTGTACAGTTGCCAAGCTCTCTATGAGGCAACAAATGACATCAATTAGTTCTTTTGTGCAGGCCCAACACTGAGGAAGAAAAAGGTTGCTTCAGTCATTGTGGCACTGAGCTCCTTATGTTTCTCCATCCATCTTGAATATTTAGCCTTGTAGGGCATGAGTCAGAATCAGTTGTGTACTTTGCCTTTCTGTATTGAAATACAGACATGACCTGTAAACATGGTGGTAGTCAGCATTTATCATCTGATCTGTCAAAAGATTAAAATATCAGGCGCTTTTATTGGCTATCTTTGCCCTGGCCCCAGAATGAAAGATTTTACTTTGCTTGTTTAATGGACTTTTAATTAAACAAAGAAAGAGCAAAAAGTAAACTAGTAATTTCCTTCGTTTGTTTTATTAGCGCTCACACTGTTTCCCCATTATTTAGTCTTCTCCAAATTTCTGTGAATTTTACAGTAAGGATTAACTTCTGCTGCAGTTTGAAGTTAATAGCAAATTTACCACAGACTTTAACAAAAACGGAATTTGCCTCTATGTCTTGCCAAAACTTTTTAAGATGAAAATGCTGAGTTGCTTAGAGGAGATGCTTTGGATTCTTCATCCTATGAGTTGATTTACTAAATACTGACTTAATGCACATAAAGAAGGGGAAAAACCCCCTGGAGTCTCCTCTTACTTGAAGAGAAAAATATGTCTCACTTGTTTGTGATTTATACTGATTAACTCAAAGTCTTATGGATTACTACGCATTTTTCTCAATAGAGGAAAAGCATACAGGGAAATTTTGGCAGTAGATTATTGCTATCACTGTTCCACCAGTGTAAGTGGAGCCAAAAATTTTGCAGCATGGGATGGTTTCTTGGTCTAGCATTTTGGAGATGTTAAATACATATTTTTTTTGCACGGACTAATGTGTGGCCTTGGCATCAAGTCTCTAGCTACATTACATTTGATAAGCATTGCTAGAAATTAAGACCTTGAAATAGGCTGTCATTCATACCTTTGCAGGGTGGGGTGAAGGCATGAAATCTCCTCATTAAAAAAGAGCCAAATCACATTACTGGAGAAGATTCGTGTTACTGCACTTCATGCACTACATGAATCTCTGGCATTGTGTTTGCTTCATGATTGCCTCCAAGATGTGAAAGAGGAAAAAAGACCTGTTGGAAAGCCCACTATTTTGTCCTTAACTCAAGCAATAACCACTGTAGCTTCCTTTCCCAGTTGTTTCCTCATGATCCATTGATCCTCCTGGACTCAGGCTCTGAGATTTCATGGCTCCTGGCAGCCCACCAAGCTCTGAGGGAAGAAGAAGTAGCACATGTGTGTGATGAAAAGGGTGAAAGCTTTATGGAATCAGCTCTATTTTCCCCTCCTCGTACAGGCACTTGCTTATCACTGTAGTTTTCCTGAAAGATCAAAAATAAAGTCTTCCTGGATTTGGAGCAGTAAAAAGCTGTTTTTACTGCTCCAGTGAAAGCAGAAATGTGACAGTGTAGGAGTTAATGTAAATCTCATTATTTTGGTTCTTCATGGTGCAGCTGTCTTGCCATATTGAATACTGTGCTGGTACCAATATCGTGCAAAGGCTTCGGTACAAAGTGAGCTTAACAAGTGACACTGTTATCACACCAATTGCAATAATCCAAAGTAATTACCTCTTCTCCCTTCCTTTCTTTGCCTTTGCATTTCTTCTTTGGCTGAATTATGAAATGCTCTAGGGCATGCATTTTCTTGAGGTGACTGCAATTCTGTAGTAGCAAGCATTTCTGCCCTTTAACTGTTAACCACATGGTACTCTAAACAAGACAGCAAACCACTAGGAATGTCAGCTGCATCCCACCTTACTGGGAATTTAACATTTTTCTGAAGACAAAAAATATTTTCCTTGGCTAATACTTTATAATAGCAAATAATAATAATAATGCCGTGCTTTTAAAATATGTTTTTCTAACCTTAGAGTCTGAACACTGTATATCACTTTTCATTGGGTCTGATATTGTTTGAAAAGGTTTGTATTATCCTTAAGACTTAGGAAAAGACAATAACACAAATGAAAATGGATCCTCAGCCAATGCAGTTCAGCATTCCTTGACTTTATTGAGGTGAATGATCAAATGATCAGTCTTGTTTTCTTCGGTCCACCTATCTGACCATTACTCTAGGGGCAAATAGGGTGTTAGCACCTTTTAATAAATAATCACTTGACTATCAAGAACCCAAATGATTCAAACCGAGCTGTTTTACCTTGTAATGTAGCAAATGAAGGTTCCATACCTGTGTTTCAAGCAGACACCTGAAAGTGCATATTCAGTGGCTTTGAACCTGTTGGGTCCCTGTCTCTTCACTCTTTTCTTTTTTTTTCTTTGCACCTTTTTCCATTTTTTTTCTTATTTCTACTTTCTGCTTTCTTGCCTCTTCCTCCCCAATTTTTTTTTCCTGGAATTATTTTGTTTTTGTGTTTTTCAAGGTTGTCTATCTGGAAGCAAAACAAACACTGACTTTCTTTCAAAGCGGATTTTGGTTGAGGTAGCAATAAAACATTTGTGGGGAGCAGCAAGGGGCCATATGTTCACCACTTAAAAAAATATTTGTGAAGTAAGCATGTCAGTGAAGTGCACCAAAAACGACAAAGCAAAGCCTCCCAAAGTGCTTATCTCAAGGCTGTTAATTAAAGCTTTTGGGTTGCTTCAACCCACAAGGCTTTGAACAGAGCTTCTGAGGATGTCTGGGTTAAAGCTGCCCACTGTTGTACTTGAGGACAGCCTACTCTCCCACTTCTTCAGCTACCAGCCTGCAGACAGAAAGGTACAGACCAACCTTATATCACACATGAAGCGACTGCAGCTTACTGGGAGGGCTCTGGACTTGCACAGGTCCATCAGATATCCCATATTCATATCTGCCATTAAATCAAAGGGAAATTTTGCATGAATGGCTTTCCCACAAGCTCTGCATATTGATTATTTACAAGGCACACTTACTTCTAGTGATAGGTGATGAAACCTGACAGGAACGACTGCCATCTCTGCATGAATGTGTATAGGCAGGGACCCTAGGGAATGGTTCTTCATGTTTCATTTCTTCTGATTGGCAAGTGAAGGTTGCCTTTTGACAGAAGAACTGGAAAGATCAACCCCTTCTTCAGTGTCTTGATGTTATGGCTAAGGCACCAAAGGGACCTGGAAGAAACAAATGAAGGCAGCAAGAGCCATGCCTGCTCTGTGTTTCAGGAAGCTCCACACTCCAGGTGTCTCCTTGTTGATCCTGCAGTGCAGTTCCTCGGCCTGCAATGGAATTGCCACACTGAAGTGTGCAATTGCCACCTCTCATGTGTGCCACTTGCAGTGGAAGAGGATGAGATGGGAAGACCTGACTGAGTCTGCTCCAGTTACTTCAGTTTCAGTAGCACTGCTGAGGCTCTTCCACTGCTGCCTGCAGCCTGCTTATCACTGTGCTTGCTTATCATGATGCTGTCAGGCATTTCGATACTAAGTAGCACTACGAAAAATTTGGATGTTAGGTGTGAGCTTGTCTGTTCACATGAGCTTAGAAGGTCCTGATCCCTCCATCACGGGAAATTTACAAGGCAGCTGGAAAAAATTGAGATGGGCAACAAAGATGATCAAAGATATAGAAAGGCTTTGTATGCAGGATGACTAAGCTAGGACTTTTGTGTCTGGAAAGGAGATAAAGGAGGAGAAGGTGATGGATTTACAAAAATAAAATCTTGAGAGGCATGGAGAGAATGGATTTATTTTTTTAAACTCTTTTCCAGTACAAGAGGTGGGAGACATCAGATTGAGCTAATAAAGTAGTAGAACTGCAAACAAAACATCTTCTCAGGCAGCTGACCTGTGGATCTCCTTGACAAAGGATGGTGTGGGTGCTAAAGTTTTATAGGATTTCAAAGACAGACAAGAGAATTTAATGGAAGAGTAATCCCCTGAGAGTACTAACTACATAGAAACCACAGCCTCATCAGGAAGTTCCTGTTCTTAAAATGTCTGGAAATTGGGAGAGTGTTACAGGGAGTTTTCATATATACCTGTTCACTAGGCATCTGCTGTTGACATGGTGGGAAGCAGGGTATGGAGTAGAAGGACCTTAATTCTGACATTTTACAGATTTTCTTCTGTTCTTCACTGCAGTGAAAAGTCTGCAAAGCTGTAGAAACTATGGGTAGGGTTTAGCTCACTTAATTTTAGCCCTCAGAAAATAGAGGCTCTAGTCATCTATCTCCCAGAAATCAGTGGCATCGAGGGCACATTGCCCACCCTAAGATAGGTATCAAAAAGGATGGATGAATCACCATCTCCACCTACCTTTTAATTCTGATTTCCCAGGGAGTCTGGACAGCTGCCTGGTGTTGGATGAGTAGTTTCTTTCTAACTTTAGTTAATCTTACTTGAGTGAGCCTGATCCAGATTAAAGTGGGTTTTAGCAGTAGGTTTTCTGCAAAGTTTTAAATGCCACTGTGTTAAGGCTAACATTTATTAGATGTGTCCTCTGAAAAAAGCTCCTTGAGCATGACTGGAAATGTCTGTCCTCAAAGGTCAGTGGTCTGCAGCAACAAAACCAGTCAAGCTCTACCTGGGGCCTGAGGAAGCTCTATTTCAGAGTGTGGGGCTTCTGACATTCCACTGTGCATTTAGACATTGCATCAGAAACTAATTAAAAGGAAGGTGACTGATAGCTGAGAGACACAGATTAGTGGCTTGTGTTGTACTGTCCAGAAACATTACATGACCATTCCCAGCTGTTGTTCCAGCATGGGGTACACCAGCTGTCTAATCAAATCACACCATAGAACAACAGCACAGAAATCTTCCATATTATCCTGCCACAAGGAAACAACTCCTACAGACAAGACCCCACAACTAAAAAAGAATCTCTTGAAAGCTAATTTTTTTTATTCCTCTGATTACATCTTACCTTCCAGGAAGGAGATGCAAATGCAGTATAAGTTCATTCTAGCTTTGTAATCACCAGCCTTTGTTTTTGTAAATGTATCTAAACTGCTAACTTCATTTTCACAGCACTTGAATTATTTGGAAAATTCTTTCTCATCCAACATGCAGTGTGACAGACTTTGGCACTGGTGAAGCAGTGTACCCTGCCTCCCTTCTGTGGATGCTTCTGTGGATGTGTTAATCATTACAGCACAGCTTTCCAAACCAACCAGATATTGCTGAATGTTATACACATATCAATTAAAGTGAAATACGCAGATTTCTTTAGCTCTACCTTTTACAAGGGATTGTGGCATTCAAGACGTAAAATCAAATTTGTACCAGAATTTAGATCTCATAGGCACAGACTTAGTAAAAGCCAAGATTAGAAAAATAGCCCCATTCTATTTTCCTTTTCTAAATTTGAATGGATGTAATTCTTTAAATGTATAACCAGTATCTTAACATCAAAAAGGCTACTATATTTGATCACAGATATGAAACTGGCAGGAGATGGGTTACTACAACAAAATGCAGAAGTGAGGGATCCACTTCCTTTCACCAGCTTGCCTGAGGAAATGGGTAAAAATCTTAAAACGGTACTTTAATTACAGTACAATTTTAAAAATACCAGATGCTATTTGATACTTAGATAGAGAAATAATAATAAAATCTCTGAATACTAATGCTTCTGAGTCTTAGAGTGTCATAAACGTGGAATAATGCCACTGAACATATCTAAATGCCATGGATATAGAATTGGTGGAAGGGTAGAGTAAGATCTGAGAACTTTTTTACCTGCTGTGTTTAACCTGGCCAGACCTTTACCTGCCATGGTCATTGCTGTGCATGTGAAGCTCAGACATCAGAACTTTTTGTGTAGCTAATATGAAGCAACAGTATCCTCAGGTAAAAGGCACTCTGAACGCATTCAAAGGCTACACAGCGTGGGAGAAATTCATAATTTAAGCCAGTGTGGGTGGTTGAATACTCTGAATAACTTTAATGGATCTTTTAAAAATTACTAAGAGCTGATAGCATCTTACCTTACCTACTGCCCTGAATGCTATTTCGTGCTGTCCTTGAGCAAGGCTGCCTGGGGGAGGTAAGGCTTTTCAAATGACTAAGAGCAAGCAGTATTTAGACACTTTCCTCCCCTTCACTTCAGTTAAAATTAGGTACAGAAATGCCTTTGTGGGTTTGGGCCTGGTGAGCAGTGAGATATGGCAGGGAATCAAAGTGACCTGCAGGACCACTGTGGCAGCTGAGTGGCTGCAGAGGGTGTTTTGTGGCCATGCCGCAGGCAGCTGTACTGAGGGAATTGGCTCTGGCTGCACCACAGCTGTTCTCCTCTCCATGCAGAAGTCCATGCTCACCTGAGGTTGGTGCTGACTCTCTCTAGGATGGATGGGAATTGCAGCTGACCAATAACTTGTGCTAGATATCCCATCAGCTCTTTGAAGAAAGTGTTTTCTTAGAAGCATTTCTAGAAGTCGTCTGCAAGTTGTTGTTGTGGCACTTTTTAAGAATCTGCAAAAAATGATGCTATGAGCAGCCAGACACGGGTTGGACAGTGTACAAAGAGAGCTTCCAAGAAGGAAGGCTAATATAAACAAATATAGGTCAGATACACATAATCCTTTAGCTGCTCTGGCCACACTAGCAGTAAACCAGCTGCAAACATATGCAGATGACATGCTGAGTCTACTTCAAAGGCTCTTTACAATTCCTAAGCTTGGACACAAGCAAGGCAATGTGGGTGCCAAGATAGACACAGAAATCTTCTCCAGACAATCATTTCTTAGTCTGGCATTGGATCTTGATTACCCCCTTTCAGAAAAGGAGAGCTGCTATAATGACCTGGTTTCCTTGCTGTTATAACTGATGGTAAACTACACATATTTTATGGTTGCACTGAATTTTCAAGCCTAAAGGAAGGGAGAGAAGCCTAGAGCAGCGAAAGGTGGGACATAGGTTTTAGCTGAAATAATCTGTGGGGCTGGGCAATTTAGCTAGAGAGACATCAAATACCCAGTGGAAGGAATGGGGAAGTTCCTTCCCATTTTCGGAGGCTGCTTCAGACAATGTACTGGAAGTTTGCATGAGAGGCAGGCTGTCCTGCAGCTCTTGCATGGTCATCATCTGAGAGCTGTGCTTCGGGCAGAAAGACATGAGAAGGAACACGGAATGGTTAAAGGCTGGCCTGCAAGGCCAGGAGCTGGGCAACACGGGAACAAGTGGCATGCCTGCTGTGAGGGCCATGTTAACCCTGTTCAGAAATGGCCATCTTACTTTGCAAACTTTCTGAGGGTTTGCCGTGAGCTTTTTGTGGCAGTGACTTGCACCTGGACTCAGAAACACTGCGTACCACCTATAAATCAGCGCTGGCATGGTTAAGGCTTGATGAATTTTCTTTTTTTTTCCCAGACAGACGAAAGATCCCTTAGAAATCTCATTCAGGTGTAGTCCTAATATATTTTCCATCCTGAATACAGCTACAGATTTCCTATCTTACCAGAAACAAAGGGTTGTGTACAAAGATAGGTAGCAAACAGGGCTAATACTTCTAGATTGCAAATCCCAAAGAAAAGTCATCACAAATATCTGTTGATTTTGAAGCCATGTAAAAATGATGAATGAGCTCAGATTCAGTAAAAAAAAGTATAAGCCTCTACAAGAAAAAAAATTGTGCGTGTATAAAACACTTCCTGGGATTGTGATTATTCCATCTTCCAAAGTATTGTGATTTCATTCAACAGCTACAGCTGTGACTCCAGCTGTCCCTCCTGAATGTTATTTGATTCAGGAAGCCTTTCATCCCGAGGACTGACCTTTCAAAGGGATTCATATTGTGTGTTACCCCTTTTTGTGCTTCACTATGTGTATGCTGATCAGCTGAGGGTGGTGGCCAGGTGATAAATTGCTAGCAAGTGATAAATAGCTAACCTGCTCATTAGTTGGAAGGCTTGTAAGTAAAGAAGAGAAGAAAGAGCTGTAAAGATCAAGGACTGTTAGTGGAGGGTGATGAGAAGTCCTGTGGAATAGGATCAAAATGAGTGGGTCTTGACTGTATACGTGGGTGTTGCATGTAGTTTATGCTGCTTTCTGTAAGGGGTGGTTGGATATTCCCACCGTGGCTGGAAGAGTTTCTTCTTTAACTCTTTATACATGTGAATTTTTCTGCTTAGGAGTGTACAAATAGATTGCTAAGCCCGTGTGTATCTCTGTAAGACTGTGCTATCATAATCTTAAAATGAATAGCAGTGGTGTCTGCTATGGGAAGAAAAGAAATTCTCTTCCTTAGGAAAGCAAGGGATGGGTATTTGTTGCCAACTCCAGTGTGGCTTGAGATGCAGTTTGATATGTAAGGCCATGCAGTACAGCAGTGCCACCTTCCAGCTAAGGAAGGCTCCCCTCCTTGTTGAGGAAAATATTCATTTTAGTAAGACTGTAGTGTGCACTGAGATTGATTGTCCTTTCCTGTCCAAGATAAAAGTATCACACGTGGTTGTTATCTGTGAATGTTTCTAAAATCCCTGTAGATAAATGTTGCAGTTTCTGGCGCTATCTTTTGGAGTTCTTGAGACACCAAATGCTTTTCAAGATGTGCATGGCCGGTGGAAGCTACCTCTCTTTCTTTGGTTAGCCAGAACTCATATTTAATGCCTATCAAAACTTAGTTCTTGAAAACTGCCCCCTGTGGGAAACATTTTTAATGAGCTGGGCTTTCCTGAAATGAGTAGCTGCAAATGAGATAACTACTTAATGTAGCAGTCTTCCTGTGTAGGCATTGAGAATTTTTCTTGCCTAAAACTGTTTCTGACAGAACTAGGAGTTCTGGACAATCAGAGCTGGCAATCAGTGTGAAATTATCTGTGTTTTTGCTGGTATCAAAGTGAGATTGGTCTCCTGCCATTTTTTGGCAACAAAAGCTATATGTGCAAAAGAGACAATACTGGAGTCAGACACAGACTTGTAGATCCCCTGTGGCTGTCTCCACACCTATGAAAAAGAAAATGCTTGATATGAGTGATGACGCACCAACTCTGGGAACTGTTCCAGGAGTTGTTCCTGAAGCATCTGAGGGAGATAAGACTTAAGTGTATGCTCCAGGAAACAGAAGGGCAAACACACAATACATGTTAAGCCCAGGCAGCCAATCTGCAAGGATGCTGTGGTCAAAATAAGCTTAGGAGGAACTGTAGCAGATAGGCTGGGGCTTTCACAGCTTGTTCTGCAGTAGAAAATTAATCTTGACTTCTGTACTGTGCCTCCAATACAAGGCTGGGAGCAGGCAACCTCCTACCTCTTTCTGCAGAGGTTCTCCTCTGCTGTGGCTGTAGCCTGGACGAGTTTGTACCATCTGCAATGGACTATCATAAAACACTCTAAATCACAGCAAACTGTTTATGTAGCTACTGAGGCACTGGTACTTGACAGCAAATACTTTTATTTATAGTCGGTGTGTCAATGGCTCACCAGAGGAAACAATGCTTGTTGTCAAGATGGTGATTTTGAAGGCTCATCACTGCAAAACTTTGGCACCATTCACACCATGGATATGTGATGATTACTAGTGTTTTATGCCCAAAGTTATTTTAGTGCTGCAGACAGCTGTATTTCAAATTCTTTGGGTCTGGAGAAGTATTGTGAGCAGTTAGTAATATATTAATATAAATTACAAAATAGTTTTGAATATCTTTGCCTAGCAAACACTGTAGTAGGGTGAGGGGGAAGTGGGACTGAGGACTTGTAATAGCAAACTTTCCAGATGGTCTCTTGTATCATTCAGTAAAGAGTTACTACTACTAACTTTCATGACTCATAACTATTTGCTAGTTGTGTACAAAGCCATCTTAAAACACTTTAAAGACCTTTAAGTGGGATGCAGTTTGGAGAGAGGGGTTTTTTTCTAATAGCACAATGGAGAGAATTTAAAGGGGAAAAGCCAATAAAATGACAAGCTTTTGGGGTCATCCAAGATAATCTTCATGTGGAAATTAGAAAATTAGAAGCAGGAACATCGGGTTAAGAACAGGGTGAGAACTTTTGCTTTGAGGATTAAAGGACAGAAAGCATTTTCCAGTCCTTAAAATTCTGCATTAACACTGTGGACTCACATTCTAAATCAGGATACTTACAGCAAAACAATCTGTGCCATAGAGATGGGGAGAACAGTAGATAGGAGGAATAGGAATAAATTATCAATAGCAGAGGAGATAGGATACTTGTTCTAGACTGTGTAAAACCCATGCTGGGTAATGTTTCCTTGTATCTCTATCTTTTGATGAAAACATTTTAGGAATTTCCTGCTCTCTTCCCATCCACAGAGTCCTATTTACCTCCACACACCCTGCTGCTCCCCTGCCCCCCTTGCCTGGGATACATAGGTATTTAGGAGGCCACCGGGAAACTGTACTAGTGATTTGATCAAAAGACTTTAAAACTCCTTATCAAAAAGCACAAATCATCCCTGTGCCTGAGTAGTGCCTCCACCTATGTTAGCAAGGCACTATTACTCCCAGTCCAGAGTCTCTGTGTGGAGCTTGCACATACTTCCTCAGCCTGGATCTAGCTTGGGGTCTCAGCACCAGGTGTAGAGGAGCCTGGTTTATCCCATGTCCTGGCCACATATTTGTCTATACAAATCCTGATTGGTTGTGTAAGATCTGGCCCATCTTTATTAAAGACACCTTGAATTATTCTGCCTTCATGTGCTTAAGGGTTCTTCTGTCAGAACTTCTTAGAACATCCTTTCCTTAAAACTTTGGTAAGTAGTAAGGATATACATAAATATGTACATAATCCTGGGATTGGCAGCTTTGTGGATGCTATGCACATAAGCCAAGCCTGTCACTGGGAGTTATGAGTATCTCATGAAAATAAGCAAAATCACAGTAGCAGGCAGTGATCTGGTAGTCTGTACAAGGTGGGATTTATTCTGCCTCTCCTCATCCCCACTTAAGTTTCCTCAAAGTAAAATATGCATTCATAGTTACATTTTTTTCATCAGCAATTCAGCTACATGAGTTTCAGCTGGCTTAATATAAAATTTTTGTAGACAACTTGTGTTTTGAGTAGTTGTCACCATTTTTTTATGACAAAATCTATTAAAAAAACTTGATACCATTAAAAATACAATATCTACAGAGAAAAGCCCCAATATGAAGTTTGCTCAAAGAAAACATGGCTATTGCAATAACTTGATCCAAAACACTTCACATGTGGGAAAGTTTAGCTGAAGAAAGAACAGTTCATGCATATAAAGATAGACATCTATAGAAATAGGCATATAACTTGACCATTTAAACTCCTCATCATGACTTTAAATAGTGAGGTCTAGCTCATTTCCTTTTCCCAATATTTCATCTGCAGATTTATGGGTACAAGCTCTAGGAGGGAGATTCCATTTGTGTGTTCTATCCTGCTTGATCTGGCCTTTTAAAAAGGCTCACAACAAGGTGGTTATCTTTTGGAATGGCACATCTTCATATGGTGGTGATAATTTCTTTCCTTTTAAAGTATTTTTCTATTGTGGTCCTGTGTTTTAGAGCAGTGCATTAAAAGCATGCTGCTGGCAGGACATGGTTAGCTTTTTCAGTATGTTAGTAACTTATCCAGCCTGGAACTTGCTAGATAAGCTTTATTGCAGCATATGCCTATACCATGCCTCTAACCCTTTTAAATGTACTGTAACTTAATGCTGACTATCAATAGTATAGTATAGTAGCTTCAGTATTTGGAATTTAAATACTTGGAAGATTTGACTATTTACTGGGTTCACTAGAAAGTTATGAAGAATTATATGCCAGAACATTTTTTTTTTCCCTTTAAGTCTTATTTTAAGGATTCTGTATTGGCTTCATGCTGACGTGTACGTGCACACAAATCAGTGCATGGGGAACTTCATCCTGTGTGGTAGCCCGCAACAGCTTTGCTGCCCTGAGATGGGGATGAGAATTGAGTTGTTGCCCTGGGATGAGAATTGGGGTGGATGTGTGTGTGCCTCAACTTGTGCAAAAGCTTCCCCTCACCCACATGTGTATGAGCAACCATTGCTCACCAGTGCTGTTTTGGCTTGGGATGTTGAAATAGAGCTGAGTGGGGTGTCCAGGAGTAGGATGTTAGAGCTGACTCTGTGGCAGGGCAGAGATAAGGAGTTAGGAAGTGCTGAGTGACTGCTGCTGATGGTAAAGTACTCTGCTGTGTCATCATCTAAGTAAAGAATTTCCAAACCAAGGTGTCCAACGTAAGGGCATGTTAAAGGATCTTAGGAGTAAAGTACTTATCTGCTACAGCCATGCTGAGATCATTCAAGCCATGGCCCACTTAGTGCAGTTTGAATATTTCATACCTTTCTGGTTTTAGTTTAGGCTGAGTTTTATTATCTGTTTCCAGCTGAGTCACGTGAGTGTAAACAGATCAGCTTGTCTCTAAGGATATGATTCCAGAAAACCGGGAGAGTCAGTTCACTCCTAAATACCATTTGCAGAAATGAAGATTTTAAAACTCACCTAAGGTTGACCAATCTTATACTGCTATTGTTTCCTCTGTTGTTTTTCTTGGGTACTCAGCAGATTCCAATTTCAAAACCAAAAAATGGCCTACTGCAAAGTAATGCAGATATTCACAAACTTGTGTCACCAAAATCAATGTGAAGACTTAAACTTCAATAAAAGTTAGTTGTAAAATAATTTGGGTCCTTGAGAACTTTATCCTCAGACTTTTTTCTCATTAATGTTGCTGCCGTAGTCTTGCAGCCAAAGCAAAACTGGCGGTAACTGCCACAAGAGCCAATTCTTCATAAGGCCAACTCCACAGCAGTTCAGCAGGACCACTGATGTTGTTCATATTTCCTGTAGTTTGGTCAAGTGCCTGGTCGCAGGGATTTCGGTGCTCAGCAGGTGACAGCTCAGTACAGAGGCAATGCTGGAAAATGTCAGCACTTGAAATAGGGACAAGGAGAAAGTTTGGGATTAGTAAGCTGCTAGAAGTTCTGGTAGTGGAGCAAGCACCAATTTCAGTTTTTCAGATTTGTCTTTCAGGCAGCTGTAGGGTTTGTGCTACTTATGAAGGATAGCAGCCGTCTGGTTCTGCCCCTTATTGGGAAAGACACGGGAGAAGTAAAACATCAATAGTCACTATACACAGAGGTGGGCAGGCGTCCTCTGATTACTGTGGTGAAGCTCACTGAAACAAACTTATGGACTGCAGGTAGACACCTGCTCAGCACTGAGCCCTTGCCTTCAGGCAAACAGGATCACAGTCCTTGGGATGACTACTGTTCTCTATTTATCTCTAAATTTCTCTTCTGGATAATGTATAACTAACTTTAGTGGAACACCCAATTACTGCTCAGAACACAGTCAAAATTAACTTCCTACCACTTTGCTTTGAGTCTTGCCTATTTCCCTGCTTCATCTAAAATTTCCTCTCCCTACATTTCAGGGGTTCTTCTAGGCAGGCATGCTGTAATCATCAGATCTCCTCAGCATGACAATGCATCTATCTACTTTCTTCAGCCATTAGCGACAGGACACCATTCATTTCTCTTATCCTGCTGCTGTTCTTTCCTTCAGCACTGCCTTTTACAAAAATGCCATACTTCCTGACCTTTCCCAAAGAAGTCTGCAGCCTGCTGTGTTTGTCTGTATTTAGCTAAAAGTACTTGGAAACAGTGGGGTCTGAGTAGTTCCTTTTTTTTTTTTTTTTTAAATCTGGATACTTAGTGCAGTGACATTTATGTACAAATTGGGATATTAGGGAGACATAACTTCTTGACTGTAAATTGATCAATTTGCTTAATGCCTTCAATAATGTCACTCAAAACCAGTGAGCTCAGATACTGCCTTTGGGTTGATCCAGACTATGAAATAAAATTAGCATTTAGGATTAAAACTAGCCGCTCGTTACCATAGCTGCTTATATTTGAAATAAAATATGATGGCTGTCACTTAAAATGTCTCCATTCTTCTGAGGCCAGAGGTTATTTCCTCTCATCTTATTAATGGGAATGCAGAAGCAGGTTGGACATGGCATCAGAAACTACTTGGGGTTATTCTGCCACTTGCCTAAGTGTGTCAGGGGTGGAGGTGTGCCATCATGATATGGTGATAGCATAACCAAAAATGTGCTAGGCAGTGTATTGTCATTTTTTCCCCTTACTCCTTCCATTCAACTTTTTCCCAAAGTGGGGGTTTTACTGCTAGCACTGTTTAGAATCATACATGAAGTGTTTGGTTGTTGTTAAGAGATAAAATGTGAGGGTTTTGGGAACTTCATGTGTTTTGGAAGCTGGCTGCAGTAAGAAAACCTACAGGTTGGAGATCTGGGGATATATTTGCTGTTGTATCCCAGCAGCTCAAACTTCCTGTCTGCTAATAGCAGAGATTTTTATCTGGTGTAAAAAGTTCAATTTTAGTTTTCTTAAGCCACCCACTGCCATCTGTAGATTACTCATGAGGTCATTTACTCCTCTGTGTAAGTGAAGGCATCAGAATCTGGCTCTGGGACTCTTTCCCTCTATACTGCATACAAACTGGAAAAGGCAGTGGATATGTCTGAAGAGATGCACTATTCATTTTATGTATGTGAAGGGGCTCGCTTCAGACAGTGCTCGTGTTTCTTGGCAGCCGTGGGCAAAGTGGGGTGTGACAGCTGCTGGTGCAGGGACTGAGATTAAGGCTGAAGAGCCCTGTGTGGGCAATGCTATCCCACCACAAATTTCTGTGGAAAGAACATGGCAGTAGACTTTTGGGCTGCAGGAGTCTAAGCCGAAACAGATTCCTGGAGATAATTTCATAATTAAGTTTCAACAAATTTTTTGATCTTTCTAGACAAATACATTACTAGGTAAACCTGCTGGTGTTTAGTTTTCCTGTAGAGCTCTGTAGATCATTTTAGAGTAAGCATATTTTCAAATTTGTGTATGGAGACTGATAAACAACTGAGGACCAAAGGTGAGAAGAGTGCAGACCTGTATAGATTTCTGGAGGAGGCTGTTCCCTTTTTCACTGAGTAAAATCTTACGGTATGTACCAATGTGACAGAAGGACTACACTCATGTAAAAGAAATCCTGGGCCAGAATCTAATTTGGGTTTTGTTAGTGTCAGTGGGTGTGTGGGCTGATCCAGATGATTTAAGTGAAAGACTCTTAGGGATTGGCAGAACTGATATCAGGATGTGAGCCAAAACTGCTCATCTTTGCATTACTCCTCCCTCTGACTCAGAGTTGGTTTGCAGGGGTTCTTGTTTACATAGCACTGGTGTTTTTATACACAAAGTACCCAAAAGGTACTGAAAAAGTATTTTTGATCAGTCTGTTTGCTGATGAGTTGCTGCCTAACTGGAGCAGCTTCTTGCAGCAAGGTTTTCAAAGAGAGGTGTCATTGTGACCCAAGCTGTGGTGGCAGCAGCAGGGACTGGAGGAATTTCGCACGGACTGAAGTCCAGATTCTGACTAACCCCTGCATGGGTCCTGGTATCATCAATGATGAGCTGTCCTCAGTGCCAGCTGGGTACATTGCATATCTTTTTTCCAGTCTTGTGGGAAGAAGGAGGGAAGAGCGTGAACTGAGTGTGACTGGGATTAGGATTTGGCCCTTTAATGGCTTTATCAAACTGGAAAAGCAATAGTATTGCCAAGCAGAGAAAGTACTGAAAGGTCATCACACTAAACACCTCCTCCATTTCAAAGCAGAGGAAGGCCTTTGTGTTGTGTTCATTCTCTTGACTGAAACAGAAAATGGCATGACAACCTTCCCTTTTTTGGTTCCTTTCAGGTGCTTGTATATTACTTGTTACAAATATATGTTGAAAATTTTGCTACACTATCTATAGGCTTATTTTCTTTAATCCATGTAGTTATGGGCATACTGAATCTGAGGATTGACCTCAGTGTTTCTTTAGTTTTGGATTTTCTATCTGATGTGGTTTTGAAAAGTAGTAATGAATTCTTGCAGAAATCTTTTGTTTCTAACTGCAGCATGTGGATATTCTCCAGGCAGAATGGCAAAACTTGTCCTGAATTTCTCCCCCTACTTTCTATTAAAGATTGGTTGATCCTTCTTGGTTTACCTTGCGTTTGAGCTATGGTGTTGGAAGAAGTCCATTCTATAGACATATAATCAAGACCTTTCACCAGACTCCCCCATGGCATGTTCCAGGAGAGATTAACCGTGGCCACTTCAGGCACAACCCACACGTGGCAGTTGTGGGTATTGAACATGATGTTAAACATCTCCTACAGAGACAATCACAAGACAGGCTGCAGACACATTAAGTCCCTTGTACTCTCCCATTCTTATATTCTCCATTTAAATTCGCCTGAAGAGGGATCGCTAGCTTTTCAGAAGAGAAGAAACATTGACTACTTACTGAGCAACAGCTGAAAGCTATCATTTTTAAACTTACAATTCTTTTGACATTGGATGCTCATACTGGAAGACACATTTTTCACTACAAACTCTTTCTATTTTGCTTTGTAGAGCAAAAGAAATGATTAAAGCAAAAGCTATTCCCAGTTTACAATCACTTTTTCAAGATGGTAATAGTAAGTGACCTTAGGTTAATCTCTATATAAATTATATTTGAAATTGTGTAAGTTGCAAAGAAGCACAGCCGGACTGTCCCCAAAACATTTTCCAAGAGAAAGTTACATCAGGTTTGAGTAAGACATGGAGTGAAACTTGCTTTGGTCCTTAAATGCTGGTGCACTAAACAGAAATGAAGCACTTGTGTCCCATATGTTACAAGTATGTTTGGCTAGTCATTAACAAGAAAAGTATTATGCTTAATCTGATGCTTTTTTAAAGTCTTTTTTTTGGCAATTACACTATGGAAAGGAGCAGCTGAAATAATAATAAAACTTTATACTTGTAGGGAACTTTCATCTGGGAATATCAAAATAATTTATAAGCCTAGTTAAGTCTATCTTGGTATTTTCCTAGGATACTGCTTTCCTGTGGCAATTGGTAAGCAAGTAATTTTACCCTGGTTTAGCAGAAGGGTGAACTGGGGCACATAAAGGGTAAACAACCCATGCAGGGTTACTGCAGCAGATCACAGAGGGTTAGCCAAGATTCATGGATACAGAGGTGGGGTTTATGTGATAGGTTTGGGGTAATTTTTAGTTTCTTATGGTAGGGGGTTTCTCACTGCTGAGAGCCTTTCCCCAATCAGTGTGGAATATGTAAGTCCTAAGGATCTATGTCCAGATGCTGGCAGCTTCTTGCCTCCCTCTTAATTTCATTCATTCACAAGGGTCATTCCCTAGGTTCCCTTCAGATGCCCCAGCCCTCTCTTCCTTATGCCAGAAAATTGGACTCTGCAGCAGGCACTGCCCATTCCGAACAAGAAACCCAGCTGGGACATAAACATGGAGCACAAGTGATGGACTCCCAAAGAGCCACATTTATAGGAGAGAAAAAGGTGCATCTGCTGAAACCATGAAGCACCTTCTTGTTTCTAGTAAGCGTCCCAAGGTACCTGGAAAACAGTAATCCTTCAGTTAGAAGTAATGAAGGCCCACCTCATGATGCTAAATCCCTAGCTGAGAAGAAATAGGGAAATCTCCTGGCCAGCTGCAGATGGGACTACTCCGGGGAGTCTGTCTGGCACTTTAGAGACACCTCTTCAAGACACAGGGAGTGGCCCTCATCTGTGAGATCTTCTTGTGTCTTTCTTGAAATAAGCTGACCCTGGTTCCAAAGAGCTCCCTTCTGTCTGGAGCTGCAAATACATTTTCTCTAACAAGAATATATTTTTACAGGTTATAAATCAAACAACTCTTCTTCATTAAGAGAGAAATTCCCCATCTTTCATGGCAGAGAGGTTGTAAAAGCCAAGGGTACTCCCTGAGCTAACCCCAGGTCTCTGTGGATAGCCTGGGCTGGATCTGAAGCAGAAGCCTTATTCTGTGCTCTGGATAGAGAAATTTTCTGGTCGTGCTCATTTCTGCTGCCCATGTGAAATCTAACTGTGAAAACACTAACTGGGAAATCTGAATCTATAAGTTTATAATAAAGCCTTAGGTAGGTGCCAATGCATTGTCTTGTGGACACTTGCAAGAAGATTATAAAGTCAGGCACAATCAAGGTTTTATTTACTTTTTTTTTTTACTATTATCTTTATTTTGCCAGTGGTTCTATTCAATTAACATGACTAGATGTACAGATCTTGATGCCATTACTGGATTTCAAAAAAAAAAAAAAAAAAAGCAGGTGCCAAGCAGATTTGCAGATGTCCAGTAATTTTATTCATTAATGAACTCCAACTTCAAATACACCCAAAACAAACATATGTACAGGAGGCTTTAATCCAGATCTGTTGAAGGAATTCCAGTTCAGGACATTTTATTAACCTCCACATAACTGATTGTACTTTAGCTCTGCACATGTTTTGATTTGTCACTGCTCAATAAAATCAACAGTGCATGCATCTCAGATGCCTGGTTGAAACGTTTTGTGCAAGTGAATGATCAAAAGCAGGTCAAATGCCTCATTCTGTCTTGCTCAAACATGTTCAAAACCAGAATAATTCTTAGCATTTGGTCAACTTTATTAATGTCTTTTGTCTTTGTTTCTAAAGTCTTTGTAGAAGAACATCATAATCTGTGACATTTTATGAATTACAGGAGATAGACATGTACATACGCTAATTGCTAGTTATGATGTGCATAAAACTCTGACAAACCCATATATTGAAAGGAGTCCTTTTATGGGTTGTCTGTTTGAAGAGCATTATTAAGGTGTGAAATTGAGATGTTAAGTTAGTGAAAGGCAAATTCTCATGCAAAATAAATAATGCAGAGTCTCACTTTGTGGTAGTTGAGACATGGTTTTGGTCTGATGGTTCACGTGAGCTGGGGATGTTTGTATTAAGAATATCATGATAGTTTGACTTTTCTTCAGCAGTTGATTGTGACAGTGAAGGACAGAAATGCCATCTTTGGACTATTTCCTAAATTTTGTTCTCTTAATAAAAATTAAGACAATTTGTTAATTATTTTGCTGCTGTTGATCACAGTTTTACAAATTTTTGAGTACAGAAGCTCTTTCTGGTGTGTGTGGAAATATACCTTTAATGGTCTTAGGAAGCAGGTAATTAAAAACACATACTTTACAATGAGCAATGTCACTTTAAATCAGGAAATTTCCATATGTCTTTGATTCAGTTACCATTAATTGTTTCTCCTTGAAATCTGCTATAATTTATGGTAAAACACTAGCCGTTTGTAGAATGACGTGGAACTGGGATTTTGTAATCCTTTTAAGCACTATTAAATTGATTTCCCAAAATTGTTGTTTCCTTTAGGATGATTAAATGCCCTTATTATCATTGTATCCCATATATGTACCAATTGCATATCTGCAATAACTTGGTTGATGATCAATGCCTCT
Organism: Atrichornis clamosus; assembly: GCA_013400975.1. Classification (NCBI taxonomy): domain Eukaryota; kingdom Metazoa; phylum Chordata; class Aves; order Passeriformes; family Menuridae; genus Atrichornis; species Atrichornis clamosus. The sequence continues at coordinate 241,519 of WBMZ01005250.1, read as the reverse complement.
TATGGGAATTTTTTTTTCTGGTTAGTGGTAGTCTTACCTTTCACACTGATGATATATCTCGGCCATATTTTTGACCAACGTGTATTTCTGTTTATATGTTTACATGTATGACTGTCGGAGTGATTTTTAGTTTGATTATAATTAAATGTGTGGTAAGACCAATTACTTTCCTTGTTTCTTTTGACTCAAGTCTTTTAAAAATTTATAGTACTTCAAAGTGACTAACATTTGGTTTCTCTTTGGAATGAAGCTCTGAGCCAACTTTCTTTTCAACCCTCTCTCATCTCCCAACCTGCCTCCCTTATACCTGAGCAATTTAACCATGTGATTAATGTAAAATAAAGATCACCCAGGATTTCACTATTTGTCAGGTGAATGATACTCCCAACATAATGTAGTTGAAGACACTTGTTCTTCATGAGTGTTTTTTTGGTTTTGGTTTTTTTTTTGTTTTTTTCTGAGTGCACTGGATGATCCATACATGAGGGACTAGTGAGACTAACACTGTTCCCTGCAAGGTTCTGGTTTGATGATAATGTTCTTTTTAGGGCATCATTATTGATATTGGCTAGCATTACTCATAGCCTTTAATCAAAAGGAAGAAGTGATAAAGACATCTTTATGATAAAGCCCGTATGTGATAAGCATGAGAAATATGGAAAAAGATTAAAGACCTAGTATCTAGGCCTCAGAGAAAAGAGGCTTTGTCCTGTTAAAAATAAAGTTGACCAGATGTGTTCATTTAGGCACGGTAGTCCTCATTTTCTCATCAAACACATCACTGGTTAGGCTTTAAAAATCAAATCCCTAATTTTGACTTTTGAATTTGAGTTCCCACAAGCTTTCTACACTGCTGTGTGACTGAGTTATGCAAGGCACTTCAGCTTGTGCCTTTCTTTTGCAGGTGCATAGTCAAAACTAAATATGTCCTTCAATTCCTCACTGAATCAGGGCATCAAGTGAAAAAGTTTGTCCCTTGCTGACTTGTTCCTGTGCATGAACTTCTTTGTAGTTGCACTGAAATAAGGCAGATTGAAAAATAAAAACAAAACCCAAAAAAAGAGCTGTGGGTGCGATTGTCCTAATGGCAATCACTCAACCTGTACATCTATTGCTCTGAAAGTGCCTAAAGATTTTAAAAAAACTGATAAAAATAAATTAAAAAACAAAGGTGAAATACCAACCAGGCCACCTGACTCCTGCAGCACCTGCTCACTGGTGCTGCATAAGCTCAATGTTGTTTGAGGATGAGCTTTGTCAGAAGCAGCAGCATCTGGCAGGGAGGATTCTTCATTTACAGATCCAAGGTTCATGCAGTTAACCGAGCTCTTCTACTCTGGGGTCAGACACAGCTTGTGGGAACCTTTTCTCATTAGATTTTACAGTTTAGAACAGACTGAACATATTGGCCCACAGGACTGCTGAGAGGTTAAATTTGAGAGTGGGATTTTAATAGAAATATTTACATACAACTGTGTGCTCTGGAATGAAGACTTATTTTTCATTCACCCAGGCAGCTGACTGTGTAGGTTCCTACTTTAAGTACAGAGAAGAAAAAGGAAAGCTCTGAGAGCTACATGTCAGGACAGCAAGAAGCATCTGGACATATGCTAAAGTAAGACCTTTGAGTATGTACCAGGCACTTATTCCATCATTGTGGCTCTCTTATGCTGACTCTCAGTGAATTCCCAGCCCCTTCTGCATTTTTGAAGCAGAACCACAACTCTAGGAGAATATATATTTCCAAGTGTTTTTTCCCTGTTTTCTTTATGCAACCATTGTCTGCTTTTGAATGCTCTTTTGGAGAAGTAAATCTATCCTTCAAATGCCTTTTTTCATAGGGTACAACTGTTCTTTCTTGTATGTCTGGAAACATTACTGGCTTTTGCTGGAAGAGTGTAATGAAAGAGCTGCTTGAATTTTACAAGTTCTTAAAAAATAATTTTATTGCTGTTAAGTTGGAAGCACTTTTAATGCTTTCCTATCCTAGATGGGAGTTGGCAGTGTTGACAGAAAATCTAACGGGATGGAGAAAATAATAAATAGTCTTTTAAACTGAAAGATTATATAAGTATCCAAGCACCTAGCAGCTCTGATACTAATAGTTTATCTTAAAATCAGTAGGAACAGCCACAGGGCCACATCATATTACTTGATGAAATCCTATTCAATTCTTTATGATTATAGAGGGAAGAGGTAGGGAGATGGTTTTCTGAATCCTTCAGCAGTATTTCACATCCCTCATTCCCAGATGATGGTGGAGGAGCTGGTGGTGGTCTGTGATGCCACAGGCCACGCTCATTTCTGTAAATCAGCACTGGAAGGGCTCCACTGGTATAATTTAGGTCCCTTCCTATCCCTCAGATTGTGTCACAGTGCCGCAGTCTTTTCCCAACACTGGGCCTTGCTGTGCAAAATGCGTTCTTTGTTGCATGGCAGGTTGCTTGGTGGGCTGTGCCCCAGGCTGCATGTCTGTGTGATGGTTTGCAAGGGAAAAGGGGCACGTGTAGACCCATCACACACCTACATCCAGTAATTGGCTAGACTTCTTCAGACCCTTATACGATTAGCAACTGGAGCGAGTAAACATGAATGGTATCTTTGGTGGTCATTCAAGTACAGCAGAAAACTCCTGGGAGGCAGATGAAGTTTGTCTGGCCTTTGCTGCCTAATGACCCTTTCTCTGGAGAGTGTCAAGCTGATTTCATACTTGTATCTCTTTGTTTAAACATTGACTTTCAATTTATTGCTCAGAGGACCCAGCCTTAAATTGGAGATGGGTCATTATTTGCTCTTTGTAATGGTAAACTGAACTGAGCACACAAACATGTCAGAAACAGCTGAGGGTAAAATGCTTTCTAGTCTGGCAGCCCAGCACTTTATGTTGGTGTCACTTTGATTAACATAAACTGTTCGTGGCCATGGCAATTAGAGAAAAGTTTGTCTTTATTACCTGGAAATTCAGCAGGACAGTTGTTATTGCTTTGGTACGGCAGTAGGACAGAAAACTGATAGTCTGTGACACCCAGTGTTGGGTGCTGTGTGAGCACAAACCAGAAAGTCTGCTTCCGTTTCCTGGTGCTTGGAGCAGGGGGCTCTGGCCTCCTTGGCCACAGACCGTTTTCAGGCAGGCAGTAGATATCCTCCATAAATGTACAGGCAGAGCTTCTAGGAGCCTGTGCTGACCCAAGTGAAAATCCAGCTCAGTATTAAGCACAATAGTCAGGGCCCTGTGGAGACACAGCCAGACTGATTCCACTTCTGGGTAGGCTTCCTTAGCTTTAGGGATATCAATAGGCAATAATATAAATCTATCCAGTAGTTTATTTCCCTGTGTAGGATTTGTACCTCATTAGTTTTTGTTGGCTGCAGAATATATCCACTAAATACCTAGTGGATTAAGCCCATAAGAGTAAGTATGATATTCCTGGTTTACAATCTAAGTAGTGTTCCCCAGGTAACCCTTTGCTTTTTTCTCCATCACTTGGTGAAATGGAGCTACGTGTAACTACTTGAAGGGAGCCATGTGGGAATAAAAGCATACAAACAGCTAAACATGCTTCTGTTAAGTGCATAGAGGTTGGGTTGAAGGACCTAAATAAACCTCGTTTACAGTAGATAACAGACTGCATATATTACTGTGTGCAGTCAGCATTTTCCAGCAGAGTTATGAGTTTTCTGGCCAATACACAATTTCCATTATTGCATAAGGGATTGCAATAGAAAATCAAAACTAAGGCAAGCAGTTGGAGTTTCATTCAGTGCTGGGATGTTTCTTGTGATGTGTGACTATGCTCCAAAAGTGAGCCTCTATATTTATCTAAGTCACAGCTACCACTTCTGACTCCCCCTCCACCCCCCACATTTAAATGTGAGAGTGATACCATTCTGCAGTCAGAAATGTTTGAAGGTTGGGGTGTTCTTCAGCCTCCTTATATTTACTTGTTTGTTTCCTTATAACGTCATGTTTCTGCTTGGAAATACGTTTGGCTACACAGGAAGAGTATCCATTGCAATTTATGCTTCCTGACCTTTTGTGAAGCTAAAATAAATTGCTTTTTGGAAAGAAACCAGGGGCTCTCCTCTCTGTTTCCTTCAAACAGATTTGACCTTAGTTGTTTCTTGTGGAGACAGTAGAACCTTCTCTTAGAGTTGGAGAAAAGGAAGTAGAAAAGAGTAAAGTTTTCTTATGATGACTTTTAAAAAATTAAGATATTCCTTAATGGATACTGGGTTTTTCAAACCTTTTCTCTTATTTACAGGGCTGCTTTGCCTGTCATGCCCTATGCCCTTCTTGTTGCTTTAACTGAGTATCTTGCACCCCCCAGCCACTGTACATATGTTCACCTTCCTGGAGCCCTGACTGTGGCTGCTGCTGTTCCCTCTAATGCGTAGCCAGAAAAGATCAGAAGTTGTGCAGAGATTGGTCTGAACTGATGAGGTAGCGACTGCAAGCCCCTCACACAGCATTTGCATGAACCCTCAGGGATACTCTCCCAGCTCCAGGGGTCATGAGCTGGGAATTGAGCTGCAAGTATTGTACAGCAAGATCCGGGTATTGCATGGGAAATAGAGGAAATAAATCCTGCCAGCTGGAGAGTGGTCATCACTCTGGCACTTTTACGGTCTCAGTGATCACAGTGAGGCACGTCCCAAGTATGGCATCATCTTGCAGCCTACGCTGCTCAGGGGGATTGCTGGAGCTTGGAGGTTCAAGTGCTATCAGTGTAGGCCTAGAAGACTCAGATAAGCTCTGATGTCTTCTCTCTGCACCTGATTCAACTCTAGTTTTTTTCCCAGGGAGAACTTAACTCTACCTAGGAAAGAAAGTCAGCTGACTTACGTATATAGCCTTCTGCTTTTTCAGACTAGGCATGAGTGTTTGGAAGAAGATGACAAGCTCTGTGGGCAGTGACAACGAAGTTCTCAGTCTTAACCATATGCCTGTGTCTTACTGATGTCTGAGGCTTCAGGCTGTGTAAAGTACTTTTAAATCATACTCTAAAATGAATAACTAATGAACCATCCTGCACATTGTTGGGGAAGACAATGCCATTGGAGGAGATCAGGAAAGGTTCCTTTCTGACAATTATTTTTAACAATGTGATACATTTTAGCTGAAATTTGGGGAACAGCTGGGGGCAAGGGGAGAAACATTCCTCCTTTTAGTTAACCTTGCTCGGGAAATGTGAATCACTGACCTAAATAAAGTTTGTAAAAGATGCTCTGAAAATACTATGCTATGCCCTATAATTCAACCAAGAATGAAGGAGGCGGGAAAAGAAAACATCAAGAGTCCCTGCTTTTTTTATATTGCTTCCTGGCACATTTCTCTTCCCCCACTTCCCGCTCTCCCCCATCTTCTTTCTGGTTTTGTTTTGTTTCATCTCTTTTTTTCACTATTTTTTTTTAAAAATCCTTTTCATTTTGTAAAGCTGGTACCACAACCTTAACAACAACTTTGTTGTTTACAGACAACAATGATGAGAAATGCCAAAGGAGAACTGAGTCCTGTAGGGACTGGAGGACAACAAAGACAGTTTTTAACATTTTTATTAGGACTTCATGATGTACAGATGAAAAATTAAATTTAGAAGACGAACTGCTCTTCAGATGGCGCCGTTTAAATCTGGAGGATGTTAACATTCCTGCTGCATGACAAAGGTCCCCCACCCCCTGTGTCGATACTCATTCTGCTGAAAGGGGCAATAACATCTAATGATGAACAGAGGCTGGGGCACCAAATCCTGCTTGAAGGCTACCTTCACAGATTTATCTTGGATTTTCTAGCATCCCTTTGCCAGGGTCAGTTTGCCCTTGAGGGCTAGGCTGCCTGGCTCTAGCTCTTTGCAGGGCTCCAGCTCTTTGCAGGGCTCCAGCTGTTCCACCATCTCCAGACATTTTGATGTATGCTTTGGCAGAGAGCATTATTAATGGTAGAGTAGGAAAGGCAGCAGGAAAATGCCTGTCCCAAAAGTATGGAAGAGGGGGTTTCAATGCTGTTTGAACAGCCGTTCGTGTAGTCATGTGACATCATGGGTAAAGGTTTGGACTCTTTGTACAGATAAATCCATCTGTGGGACCCCTGTGCTGGCATGAGTGGTGTACTGGGAGCTGGCAGTGGCACGTGGTGGCAGGGTGACAGCAGGCAGTGGGAGGCTATGGCCTTGTTTCCCCAGTACTGGGGGCAGGCACCCACCCCTGCAGTGTCTGGCATTTGGTCTTACCTGTTCAATAGAAGTTTAGCAGGGGGAGCATGAGCGCTTCACTTGAACAATGTTCCTCTGGAGCATGCCTGAATCTGCCCTGCTCTCCTAACCGTGAAGAAAGCAGCAAAAAAACCCGGAATGGTCATATTTTCCTGTCCTTTGTAAAAAGCCATACTGCTGGGGGGGACCACTGCTGCTCTGCCCTCTCCCTGGCCCCGACGGATGCCTTGTGGGCAGCTGGGAGGTGTTGGGACCCGGGGGGTAACCAGCCGTCTGGGCTTTGCAGGGAGGTGGCAGCTCTCGCTGCCAGAGAGACATGAAACCAGCTTGTCATCTGCTTTTCCATCTCTTGCTTTGCTGCCTGACCCCTTGCCCCTCCTCGTAAAAACAAACATGCGCAGCCTGACTTCCAGGTGCTTTTACTGGTTAAATGCCCATCACAGCAGATGTAGCCAGGGGAGGGCTGGGGCCTATGGCAGGATATGGAAGGAAAGGGGGTTTTCTCCCCAGGCTGCGGAGCTCTGCAGCCACTCTTTAGCCTGAGGCTGGACTAGCACGCATGTGGCTCAGGCACTCCCTATGGAGCACTAACGACCTTTGGATCTGTAGCTTCCCTGTCCCCAGACCTGGTGCTTTTCCATCTGGTTCCTGCTATTCCCTTAAATCCCTGCTGGCTGTTTAATAGCAGTCAGGGAGTTTCAATGAAGCTGAGGTCACTCTGACTCACCAAATGTCACCGCTTCTAAACTGGAACCAGACTGAGTTGAGGGTAGTGTTTCTGCTGGGGAGAGCAATGACAAAGTGTCCTCTGACTCCTCATCAGATGTTGATCACAAGCCCACAGCCTGAGCTCAAGGTTTACTTTGTGTGAGGGTTGATCTCTGCAGCACATTTAAGAACATGCCCCTGAGTGGACTGCTTTTCTTCAGATGTGGCTTTTGTGCCAAAATCCTTAAATATTTTAGGGGTTTTTTTTGCTTCTGTGTGTACCTTAAATTGCCTGACGTGCCCAGCCTTTGAATCACCCTGTCCCTGCGAGGCATATGCATAAGTACTCAGCAGCCTAGCATGAGCAATGAAACTTCTATATGTCTTTAAGGTCAGTGAAAGCTGAAAACAGATGATTTCTGACAACTGCTTGACTTGCTGATCTGCTGGTAGCACCAAGATGCTGTGGCCAGTGAAGTACTGCTGAAACAATCCCCGAGCCTGGCTGGGCTTCACTCTGTGGCTGTGCCTCCATTGTGCTGTCAATGAGCACAGCCTTATGCCAGGAGAGCTGCCTTGGAGACTACCAAGCAGCAGGGCAGTGCTCTTGGTCTGTGGACAGAAGACTTGAAGCTGCCCTTCAGTGCAAAGCTTGAGTGCTCTGCTGAAGAAGTGATTATGCTGCCCTCCTAACCCCTCACCCTTTTTCTTTCTTTTCGTCTTCCTCTCCTCCTAAGAAAGTAATGGGGGAAAGTTTGTGGGACAATAGTGTTTGCTGATCTTGTGCAAAGCACGGTGACAAATGATGGCTGGAGAAGCATGACAAGGCATGTAAACTTGGGCTAATGGAAACCTGTGTGCCAGTTGAATGTTTATTCAGGCTTGTCACTGTCAACAGAGACCCCTTTACAAGTACTGTTTGCAGTTACAAGTGCACCATGAAGGAGAATGTAGCTTTGAAATCTATGTATTTGCCTCTTTGAACAAAATTTTTTAAAAGTGCCATTACACCATCTTTCCATGGAATAATGGTAGTAACTAAATACCTGCTTAAATGTCTGTATATTTTGTATTTAATCAGCCTACTTTTTATAAATCAAGCCTCCTCTTAATTGCATTGTTCTCATCAGTGCTGTTGAACACGTTACTGTCTCGAGTGTATGTGTCCAGTTTGTCACCTGTATCACTTGATATCCCTGACTGCAGCAGGATCAAAAAAAAGAAACAGACGGCAGTGTCCCAGTGTTTTTTGTCTGCAGAACAAGAGGAAAATGTTGAGCAGACTGTCACACCTACTTTTCTGGCTCTTCAGCAAAATGTTTCTCAGCTAAACAAACAATAGTGGAAATTCATTTTGAATAGAATTCACTGTTTTGCAGCTATTTAGACAAAATACATATAAATAAATATTAAGCATAAACAAAGCACTAAATCTTGTTTCAAAACTGCATTAGAATGCACTGTATCCGTTCTGTAGAAGTAGGAGAGAAATATCCAAGGAGTATTGCTAATCTTTGACTGAATTTATCACACAGGCCTTTTTGTCCTTTTAAAAAAACAATAATATCCTATAGCTGTAAAGTTTTGCCAACCTCATAGACCTATACAGATAGCAGTGAACTGGATACCAGTTGATTGAGACCGAGAGTTCAGTGGATCAGAAATAGGACTAGATAACTAGAGCAAAAAACTTCATCTACATAAGGCAATTTAGAATAGAATCCTAGGTTTGTCTGTTGCATTTCCTGCATCATGAAGTAATGAGCATGTGATGGCACACTGGAAATTTGGGATCAGTCTGTTTCTGATTCCTCTCTGGCTTTCTGAGACTTCTAATTTCATCATGCCTCAGTTTCTTTTACTTAAAGAACCCAAGACCATGCTCAACAGTACTTTCCTCAAAAAGATACTGTGGAATTTAATTGCCTTTGAAATTTTTGGAGAGAAGATCCCTTTGAAGATCTGCATCTGTGCAATGAAGCAGGGATTAGTTTAAATGGTGAGCATGGCCAATGCAGTGATCTTTGAGCTGAGAGAGAGGAGTCCTGCTACAAATGTTGTCTCTTGTTCTCTGGTCTTCTACAGAGATTGCTGCTGTACCAGGGTGCCAGTAACCCTCCCTGCACAGCTTGGGTGGAGCTCATTTAGGGACAGGCCCGATGTGTTAGGGGTGTGATGGCTCACCACCTAGACCCCTCCCCAAAGTGACTTAAATCCCAAAGCAGCAGCAGAAGCTGAGGGGAGGTACTCCTGCAGTCTGTTGTATGAGATAAAGCTTTATTTTTCTCCTGTTTCCCTTGGCACTCCTGGCTGGGCACACAGGAAATGTGTTCAAGTCATTTCTGCATGTGGCATTTTAGTGTAGCCTTGGGAGGACCCTGCTTACCAGGCTCTGCTCTCTAGTTCAATAGAAGCAACACTGAATTTGTGAACCTCCCAAGAGCTTTAACTCCCTGTTACTTGGAAAAATGTCTGCATCAGGTCTTAAGGTCCTCTGTAGCTATGCTTTGAGGGTTGGCTGCTGAAGCAATCTAAGAGGTAAAATGTAAGAATCTGCTTCTGGAAAGAAGTGGAAATGGAAAGAAATGATACATTTGAGTAAATCAGGGAGAGAATGTGCAAAGCAATTTAAGCCAGAGCAGTTTAAGCACTGAACAGTGGATGATGGAAGATTTGCTCTCAAGTGTTTCCATTTTTCTTTATCAACTAAGAAGTGAGCAAATTGCTGGCATTTGGTTTGAGAAGTACATGGCCAGACCTCTGCAGACAATGATGAACTCTTTCGGATGCTACTGGCTCCGGAATCCAAACTCTACCAGCTTCATCTGTGCTGCAATAATGTGCCTGCTAGGAAAATACTTGATGATGTTACCTGGCCAGAGCAGGCAGTAATTAATTGGTTTATACATGTTTACACTGGACAGAAACTAACCCCTAATTAGAAAGAACCATACATGAAAATGGTTATGACAAAGAGTTTGGACTCAAAGACTGTGTCTTAAGTCACCTAAACAAAACGTCTTGTTTCCTTTTGCTTTCATCAGGAGGTATCTTTGAAGTTTTACAATGAAGCATCTTGCCAAGATCCCCTACTTCCGGTGACTCGGAGCTCTGGGTCAGCAAGCAGCACAAATGTATCAGCATTGCTCCCTGCCCAGGCCAGCCAGCCTGGCTTGACACAGGGTGTGCTGTCAGGGTGCATTATCCCCTGCATGTGGCTTCAAGGGCTCCGTGTTTCCAAATGGCTCAGCGATGGAGGGACAGACAAACCTCACGTGGAGACATGGATGTGGCTCTCAGTTACGCTGCAGAGCTACACTTGGAAGCACAGCCCCAAGTCCCCACTCTTCCTCCGTAGCACTTCTTAAACTGCTTTGCCAGACCAAAGAATAGAACACTGCAAGGCATTTTCAATAGCCAAGCACATTGCTACTGAAAGCCCAGTTTTATTAAGAACCTTTTAAATTCTCAGGTTAAAACCAGATGTGCTTTTCTAAAGGTGTTTCTGCTGAAAGCTTAATTTTGTATTAGTTACTGTCCAGGAGAGAAATTATGTCATCAGTGTACAGCTAGTCATTTGTCTCTAGAAGGGTTAAGGCAAAGAAAACTCTGAGTCATTAGAAAGGAATAATTCCTTTATTTGAAGCACACACGAAACAGGAGTCCCAATGGCAAAGGAACAAAGCCTCATTCTTTCATGTGCATTTGCTCAACGCCTTGGTGTCTTTGATAAAGGACAAGTATCTACTAGTGGATTAACATTATTAAAAAGTCAGGATTAAAAAATAAATAAATAATTCTCAGTGTGGCTGGGTAATTTAAACTCCATAGCAGTTCAAAAGCATAGGCCAGTAAGCTCCTGGCCACCAGCTAATTCATGTATTTTATGACAAGAAGGCAGAAGGCTAATTAACAGAGCAGCATATGGAGGGGGAGACTGAGAGGGCTGCATGGATATTCAGTGACAACCATCTGAACTTCAGAGGCAGTACAGAGGGCTATTAACGCACTCCCTTGCCCTGTCTGAGAGTGCTGACCTCACTTCTAATCCTGCCCCTCCGGGGTACTTAATTTCCAGCATTGCTCAACCCAGTCAGGCCTGTTTAACAGTTTCTTTTCTGAGTTTGTCTCTTTGAAGAGGCCCTATTTTCTGTTCAGTGACATGAAAGAGATACTGATGTTGATTATCAAAGGCATGTGCTTCAAACCACCAAGTGTCTAATGCCCAGGGGAGGTAATATTATCTTTGCCTTCAACATTTACATCCTCCCGCCAAGAAAGATGTGCTGGTTTACTAGCACATCTTTTATCCTTCCTACTAATTTTACATGAGCTATTAATCAGAGGGGAATATTAACTAATTCTTCAGCTTGTAGGTCATGCTAGGGCAGCACTCTCATGTAGATTAAAAGGACTGTGGACTGGTGCAAAGTCGAGTGCCCTGCTCCTTGGAGCCAGATAGGTTTAGGTAAGGTCTTTTTGCTATATTGTATCGAAGAAGTTTCACTGCAAGTCTGTCCAGCCCAGCTGCAGAGCTGGAGCGTTAGTTACACCCACCTATTCCTGCTTCTGGGAGGAGACTGCTCCACCTGCCAGCCCCCAGACTACAGATCAATCACCACCTGCCTGCTCATTGTGAAAGGAAAAAAAATCTCTCCTGAAGTAGCTGCTCTTGGGCATTCATCTCCTGATGAGGGAAGGCCTATCTACCAAGCAGTCTTAATTGCCTGAATCTTTAGTGCAAAAATCCTTGAAATTACACTGTGGGTAGGTGGAGCTCAGAGGTAAAAAAAAGAGGAAGCCACTGCTATCTTAAATGAAAATATTGCTCAGGGTTTCTTTCTATAATGTTCCCCTGCTCACCAGCTGAGGAAATTCATCTGATGCAGAGTGGCAGAGAGAGCTGTGGCTCAGCATAATTGCATAACGCACTGACAAACAACGCCATTGCTGAAACTCGACTCCTGAAGCCAAAGTGATTATGCATATGCAGCAGCAGGTCCTCTCTGATGCAGTGATTCAAGTCTTGTCCCATCAGACCTTTCTGGTACAACAGCTATACTAGGCATGCATGTATATATCATGCTTTATACTATAGATTCTGTGGTCTGGACTCAATGGCTCAATAGGTCTCCTCCAGCTTTGTGTCAGTTAAGATTACTCAAAAGGAGAGAGCTTTTTCTTGAGATGGGAATTGAATCCTAACCTCTCACTTTGTGCTTTTCTGCATAACTTTCCTCCCCTCACTCTTAATGTATATTCTGACTTCCAAGATGGCAAAAGTAAGCAATCCCAGAAGGCTGAAAGAAACTGTTTAGCTGAAGTTTAACAGGATCAGCATTTTTTCACCTCTTGTCCATTTTAAGATCTTAGAAAGAATATTGCATTTGCTGAAGCTGTTTATTTAAAAGATGCACCCAAATCCATGCTAAGTGATTTCAAGATACTGTGTGTACTGATAATGAAAACAATGGTATGTGTAGATGTGGTCACACAATTTTCAATTTTTATCTGTGATAATATTTTGGCTAAGGGGCTTTAAGTTGACAAAAATGGGTCATATAAGCAACTAGACAGATTTATGGCTATTTAAGTACGTCAGGTACTCTCTTTTGAGCTGAATACCAAAAAGTCCAGTGAAGGGTATCTAATCTCTTTTCAGTGAAATATGTCCAGGTTAGTTTTTATAACATTTTACAAATACATTGTATCAGGACACTGACTACACACTTAGAAAAATGTTGTTTTAACAGCGTCTGAAAACAGAATGAACAAGAACTCCTCCACTACTGATGGACACATTGTGGGCAGGTGTCATCAGTTTGTCTGTTGGTTTGATTCTTTTTATTAGGATGTAAATGCACATGCAATATCATGCAATATCTCACATAATTATTCCATTGGAGCATACACGAAGGACTTCTGGCAATAGGAGTCCCTGATTTGCGGGTGTTCTACTTGCGGTGCCTAGCCTGGGGAAGTATTTCTGCTGCTTTCCTGTGGACCTGCCCTCACTGTATGCTAACCTTAGATATTCATTCATTCTCTGTAAGAGCTGACCCCAAGTATTTTTGAGGCTTTTCACAAAGAGTATTTTGACTGAAAGATCAACACGTAGGTCAAAAATTTCAAACCTTTGCTATCTTTTTGCTTTGTCCTTTATCTGGAGTGCACAGTACAAATAAAAGCCTCCTTTGGCACTCTTACATGGGTTTCAGCTCCACATTGCTACCAGCTAATGAGTAATTCCTTCACTACTGAATTTGTTAATGAGTTTCTGCTAAGAAACACAGTAGTAACATGTAGGAGCAAATGTTCCTGGTGTGCCTTCAAAAAGTGCTTGGATTTGGTCTTCCAGAAGAGGATTCGGCAGTGTTTTCCTCAGTCTTAATTAATCCCAGAATGAAAGAGCACAGAGATGTGTTCAGACAGTTCCGTTCTGATCAAGACTGATTTTATTCAATAGCGTGTCTGCACATAATAATACATTTTATGATGACTGTGCTTATTCTGCCAATACTTAGCCTTGGAACAAAGGACAATGGCAGCGGTGCATACAAACGTGTGTATAAGCCCATACTGATGAGATCTACACTGGACAGATCAAAAAAACAGGACCCTTTACACAGGAAAAAAAACCCCAGTAAAATTGCAGTTTTATCTTGATTTGGAAACCAAGTGCTCTGGCTCATCACCAGCAGCAGCATTCTGCTCTTTCATTCTTCAGCCTCTGGAAAGTCCAGCCTTGGACTGAGGCCACTGGGTAATAACTAGAGGCTGTCATTGATCCAGAAAACAGGAGGAGCTGACATAACGGCAGGGCTAGAGCTAACCAGACTAACTGAACCTCTGTTTCTCAATCGTGACTTGGAGGGAGCCAAGGAAAGAGCTAGCAGATAGTCCAGTCTCATGCTGAAACCAGGGCAGGCTTCTGACAGCAAATCCACTAGGGTCTGAATTGAGTATCAAGTGTTGAATATAAGCTGGGTGATGTGTTTTCCCATAATCTCATTTCTCACTATGAGAGCAGGTCTTTGTTGTACGATGTTCTTACATTTCAAATATTCTTTGTTCCAAGCAAAGGCGAGTAACCTCTACCTCATTTTAATTTCATATGTTACAAGTAATACCTAGATGCTGTCCTGTGTATATAAACTTTATTTAACAAAAAAAACCCCCAAACACAAACAATTTAAATGTTTTAGCAATTTATCTTGCTTTGGTTATTTTAGACTAGCTCTGAACTAAGTTGTTAATACATTTAGCTCTTACATTGGCAGTGGCAGAGCTATAATGAAAAAGACTACATTTGCAGCAGCGTTGCCAATAACGTATGTGTTTGCTGTTGTAATTTGACAGAAAATGAAGAGCTTTTAAAATAGGCATCTGTGCAGCTCTGATTAGCTGTATCCAGTTATCTTGAATAATCTTCTGCATTAAGCATGTTTTGAAAATGGAGACTTTTAAGAGGAGGTTGCTGGTTTCCAGGTCTGTAGCTTCATAGGAGTGGAACTCAGTATTTCCATTTCACTGACATTTGTATCACTTTGATGGGATCTTCTTGTGTCTTATGGGGGAGTTTTTCTCAAACGGTTTCATTTTGTGTTTCCTTCAATTTAAGCACTCAATTCCTGTTCTTAGAACCATTGGAACCCATGGATCTTTGATGTACCTCAGGTATAACTGAGTATATGTTAGCCTGCTCTAAGCAGGCTACATGATGACTACATGGATACTATGTAGACAATACCTAATTAAAGGCTGCTGGTAAAGTGCCATTTCTAATATCCTGCGGTACCTGCACAGTTAGACTAATATGGTCAAAATACCGCCACTTTTTAATAATTTGTCATGTATGTACTGGTTTTGGCTGTGATAAGGGTTAGTTTTCTTCTTAGTAGTTGGTAAAGTGCTGTGATTTGGATTTAGTATGAGAATAATGTTGATAACATACTGATGTTTTAGTTATTGCTTAGTAGTGCTTACCCTAAATCAAGAACATTTCAGTGTCTTGTGCTCTGCCAGTGAGCAGGAGCACAGGAATCTGGGGGGTAGCATGGCCAGAACAGCTGACCTGAACTAGCCAAAGTGAGATATTCCATATCATAGAATGTCATGCTCAATATATAAACTGGGGGGAGTTGGCCCCAACCAATCACTGCTTGGGGATGGACTGGGTATTAGTCAGTGGGTAGTGAACAACTGTATTGTGCATCACTTGTCTTTCTTGGGTTTTATTCCTCTCCCTCTCTCTTTCATTACAGTTATTATTATTATTATTGTTGTTATTATTAGTAGTAGTAGTAGTGTATTTAATTTGTTTGAATTATTCTTTGAACTGTTCTTATCTCAACCAAAAAGCTTTACTTTTTTTCCCAGTTCTACTCCCCACTGGAAGTGGGTGGTGTGGGTGAGCTGATGGCTGCATGGTACTTAGTTGATAGCTAGGGTTAAACCATGAAAAGGTAGTATATAGATTTTTCCACTGATGTAATTTCCACCACCAAGTTGAGCCAGTTGGCTGACTTAGGCCCATTTTTAATCACTTACGTGTCTATGAATCAGCTGGTTAATTATTACCACTGCCAACACTACCAATTTTGCCAGTGGGCTGGGTAGATGTGAGCAATTACAGAGGACATTCAGGCAGAGTATGATCTTCCCTAGAATGAACTCAGGTTTTGTGGAAGCTCCACGTCAATTTTTTCCTTCTCCATTCTCATTTCATATAATTCTTGAGCTCAAAGAACATCCAAACTATAGGCTCTATTAATCTTTTTCATTATAGCTCTGCCAGTGACCAGCACCCTGGAAAGTGTCTTTTGTAGTTTATGGGAATGTAATGATGTTTAAAGAAGTCACAGTATTTTATCCTGATGGTGTTGGTTCTCTGTGTTGTGAAATTTTGCTATTGGTCTACTCACTATTATTAAATAATGCTTAATTTTTTTATTCTCTGGAAGGGACAGTAAATGGGTTTAATTTTTAGTATCTTGAATTGCTCTAAGTGCTGGGGCCAAGTTCAGTCTCAGAGAACATCCATTCACTGCACTTTCATGTGCTAAGTTCACAACTGGTTAAGGACATCTGTGCTACTTAAAATTAATAGCTGTTGTGACCTTAAAATAAGGTAGGCAGTTCCTCCTCTTTATTCCCTCCTGAAGTCAGAATTTTCTCCATATTTGTCCATATGATTGTAAAAATCCATCAAAATTATTTTCAATTATAGTACTGTTCTATTGCTGCTCTCTTTTTCATGCCAAGTCTTCCTGCAGAATTCTGTCAGATTTTTTTATAGGACTGCTTCCCCCAAATATACTTTAAAAGATATTTTTAATGTTCCATACTAAAAATAGTTATTTTTCTGAGGCCACTTTCCCTGTCATTATATTGGTAGAGAGAGATACACGAAAGCATTATATAATTTATTGAAAATTGGAACTGAACTGGATAATCCTTCTCCTTCGATTACACTGCTCATCTGAGCTCAGCAACAATCAGAGAAATTCTGGTGGTCTTGAACATGAACTGCTATGTTTTCCAGCTGATAGCTTTTGAGTGGAGACACGGTTGGCCCAATACCTCTTTTTCTGGGCAGAATTTTTGCATGCAAAGCAAGAAATGCAACCTGTAGTCGAAGAGTAATGTAACCATTTTTAGTCAGTTATTTCATCCTTATGCAAACATCTTTCAACACTGCTGTTGTGTACAAGATGACACTTGGATGCTTTCAAACAGATCTGTTATTGTCATTCTGATTATGGTACAGCTGAGGGCTTTGATCAGCACAGTAGGCAAAAAGGCTGCTGGCAGAATGGAAGAGTCAGTTTAAAAACAAATGCTCCAAAAGTAAAAGGCTGCAAATCCAAATTTAATCTTCTAAGCCCCAAGTTCCCCTCAATGACTTCCAGTTATGACCACACATCTTGAAGAAATAACGTTACATTAACACAAGAACCAGGAAAAATCTTCTTCCATTTGTAAATCATCTTACACCTTGCAGTCCTGTTCCCATCTCCAAATCTCTACTGAGCTGCAAATAAGAGTGCGAAGAAGGAAAGGCACAGCAACACACTGCCTCCTCCTGCGTGCTTGTTTATTAGCACGGGGCTCCTTGCTTGCCTGTGGCACAGATGCTAATGTGCCCTTAAGCTCCCTCTTCTAATTTTGCCACTAGTTCACCTCGAGAGAAGTTGTGTAAGACTGGAGGGGAAAGTTCCTCTGCAGTCGTACACTGAAGATGGGAAATGCCTGTAAGACAGTGAAGATCTGTGTGAGTGCAATCTGTGGGACCACGCAGTGTGGCCCCAAGCAGGGAGGGGAAGACAACTAGTTCCTGCTAAACCCTGCACATACGAAACATCTTCTAGTGTGCCCGTGTGTGTAAAGCCTGGGTACCCCTGCTGGGTCTTGAATTGAGGCTAGAGCAAAGCCACACTACTGTTTCTCCAGGGTAGGCAGGATCAAGCCCTATCCCTAGTGGAAGAAAGGCAGTGGGCCTTCTCTTATGGTAGGTCTTGCCCAACTGCACGAGGCAGAAAAGCAGCCTCTGTGTAACCAACTCTCTGCCGCCAGGCTATTTGTCAAACGTTTCCTCTTGGTTTTATTCTGCCTGTGACCACATCTCACTTGCCATTTGAAAGAAGAAGCCATGCAGTCCTTTTCCTGGGGGAGAGCCTACTCCTGCAGTGCCCCACAGTACTGCCTGCTTGCTGCTTCAGAGAGCCCTCCCTGACTCAGGGCCTCAGCAGCAGCCATGCCAGGGCTTTGCTGGTGACCGCTCACACGCCAGCTATTGCCTGCAGCTGCCTCGAGAAGCGTCTGCTCTCCTGGGGCTGGAACAACAGTGTCAACTCGAAGTAGCCCCTGCTCAGTCCCCAAATCCACACGGAGGAAATTGTGAAAGGCAGCTTGGCCCGTGGAATGTGCCCAAGGCACGTACTTGTATTTGTAGCATGACAGCAGTCGTGACAAGGCTTTGAAACACACACTTTGGGGGCAGTGAGGGAGGAGGCATTCACGCTTTTGCTGCTCCTGCACTTTTTCAGTCGAGAAAGATTTCACCACCGCATACACAACAGAGCAGGAGAAAGCACTGGTCCTTTCAAGCATTTTTGCAATACATTTATGTGATTCTTAGTGAGAAGAGGACTTCTCCTTACTTGACCTATGGCGCCCCATTGCATTTCATTTGACTTTGCCGATGAGCACAAGGAGCACCCCTTGTGAGCTGGCAAGCAGCCCAGTGTTGTGGCTTGAAGATCTTCAGAGGTGCCTTCACCCTCCCCCGCTTCCCTCCTCCATCTGCCCGAGGCGATAGGGCCAGGCAGGCAGGGAGGGAGCGAGGTGCAAATGACCAAGGAGGAGAGAGGAAGCACAGCTGAAGGAGGCAGAACGCAGCCTGGCATGGGAAAGGGGGGTATGGAGGCTTCATACTTCTATATGAGGGTCAAACAGAAGGGTTTTGAGAAAGGAAAAAAGGAGACAGTAGAAAGAAGAAGTGATTCTTCCTAGTCTGCAGGTTCCCCTGGCCAGGAGCTTTACCCACCTCTGTGATTGCATGCTGTCCTTCTCAGGTATTCTGAGTATTGCTGTGTCATGTAGACTTCTGAGCATTGTGGTGGGAACCTGGGGGCTGAGGGGTGCAGCAGTAGTTGGCAGCTTCTCTTTGCAATGGACAGGGTGATATGCAGGTGTTATGCAAAGTCCTTTGCACTGCTCGACCTGTTGAGAGGTTTCTCTCAGGGAAAAGCTGTTGCCTTCATCTAAGGTATGGAAAGACACTATGAATGTGTCCTGTGGAAAAAGAGCTTAATAATGATATAGGAAAGGAAAATATACATCATAAAATGAGATAATGCCTGTCACACCTTAAAAATCCTGTGCTGAGTTGCAAATGGCACTGGTGTTCTGAGGAGGGTTCATGACCTTTTACTGATCATAGTCTTCCTCCTCAGTCTTCTTCACAAAATTCATATATATGCTCCTGCTCTGTATTCAGGAAGCTGAATGAATGAAAGACTGAATGAATGAAAAAGTAGTGAATATGTGGCATGACATGCTAAACCCAAACTTTCATAAATGGATTCCAGTCTATAACTGTCCAATTAAGAAACTGCAGCAGCTTTACAAATTGAGTGAAACTAGACTTGGGCAAGCCAAGTGATCAAAGGTACAGCCAAGACATAACGAAACAAGCCAAAAAATCAGACATCAGCCAACAAAGCTGACTAAATATGTAAAGTATGAAAAAAAGAAAATACATAATAGATATGCAAGATCATTGTAGCCGCCAGGAAAAGGTGCCAAAATATCCTTATTGGCTTTAGTTCCCTTGGCTTATATGTGTGGATGCTGAGCTGAGCTCAAACTAGGCATCAAGCATGAGCCTGGCCTTCTCCTTCATTGGCTCAAGCTCATTCTTGACAGACACTGTGAGCTGGGTTCATTATGGAGATTTGCTTGTCCATAGAGAAAAAAGCAGAAAAGTCTGACCTTATCTACCCTCATTGCCCCTGATATGAGGTCATCTCTCAAGGTTTCGTCAGAATTGCACCCACTGGTGTTGTAACAGTAATTTCTGTTTCAAATTTTTCAGCTGTGATCTGATTCCTGAGAGACCTAATGTTCCTGAAAGCAGCCAGGCCTGCTATTATTTGTGGTTCTTTCTCCCCTGAACAAAACATCATAGGTTTTGAGAGGTGTTGAATATATGGTGAATGTTTCAAAAGGCTGCATGTACTCCAAATATCTTATTGAGGCAACGGCATTTCATTAGTGTTTTTAATTTCTATAAAGAGATTCTTTATCAAGTTCTGTAGATGGCAGTAGGTTGGTTTTCTTGCAGGTATTTTGAAATACACTGGAAGACAGTAACTAGATGTCATTCGCCAGCGATTTGGGTCAAGGACTGGGGAGGAACTCAGGGTATTTTATTACTGTACACAAAACTATTGACCAGGTGCTTAACCATGAATACCAACAAGCAAAGCAATTTCCTACATATCAACACTAACGCTGAAAAGCAACAGTACAATATGTTAACTTTTGACATTTACCTGTCTCTGGAGCCTCTCAACTTTGTGGTCCTTATATTTACAATGGCTTTTGGCAAGAGAGACTAGTGACTTAAAGTAGATAGAAAGAGTAAAAAAATATCTGAATCAGCAGTAGAAAGCTCTATGGAATCTTTCCATTGCCACCAGTGGCTTTTTGGACCAAGGCTTTCCTGAATTAGAAGTTAGTCAGAGACACAATGTTTGGCTCAAAATACACACTTCAAAATGCCTCAAAGAAAAAAAAAGGTATTCAAATTTGATGCTGATATGCAAAACAAATGCTAAAATTATTAGGATTACTTATGTGATAATTGTTTTTCTTCAGGGCAAAACAGTAATTTGAAGAAACCAAAACCATGACTGATCTTTTGGTTTGTAATTACTTCTATAGATGTACAATTGCATATTTGGCTCTGGCAATTGAAATTGTTCTATTTGCTTTTCTTTGTGCATGTTGTCTGTAATTATCGCATCTGAGCACAGAAGACTCTGTGTTGTTGTTTTGTGAGACCGAAAGGATGAGGGAGCCTGTGGTTTAGTTGCTGGATAATTTCAAAGACATTTTGAATACAACAAAATTCCTAAGGAATTGCCTGCTTTGTTGAATTATTTTTATGCTATTTCTTCTCTCTCTCTCTTTTTTTTTTTTTTTTTTGTGTTCTGAAGGGTGCGGAGTGGGAGGAGAGATGACAAGACCATATTGGCTTATTTACTACTAACAGAGGAGTTCAAGCATTTCTCTGCCTGCTCTAAGTATCGTGGAATGTTGCTAACAATTGTAAATAATTTTATGCCTATTTTGAAATGTGCTTGAACTGCACGACTGAAACCCATGGTTGTTTTGCTATTGTCATGAATGGAAACCGAGACCTTAGATGAAAATGTGATGCTGAAGTGTACTTCCCCTTTCTTAGTTCTGCAGATAGATTCACTGGTATCCTCCCGATTTTTGGAAAACAAAGGGTTGGATGGAAAGGACTGGTCAAAACATGAGGATTATGACCAAAGATGGACAATTCAGCATTATTGTACCAGATTTTCACTTTTCCTGTACAGAGAACTTTGTTCTGTGATCTGTCTCTGCACAAAATACTCATAGCATACAGTAAATTTGTCCATTGGTGTACTTACTCATATATATTGATTTTTGTCTAATTGGAAAGGTCCCTTTAGAGCATTCTGGTATTGTAAAACAACCCCAATGCAGACATCATTTCCAAGGACTCCTGTCTGATGTCTAGACTTCTATCATATATACACACACACATTCTTGTATATAAGAGACGTGCTAAGGGTTACAACCTTGCCCATTTGGCAGAAGAGGACACTTTTCCATAAAAATAGGGGTTAGGTGTGCTTCTTTCAGCCAATTGAATAAACTCCCTCGGGAACTGAGGCAGACTTAGCATTGCCTGCCTACTTCAAGTGCAAAGTGACTTCTTCAGCCTTTTCCTTTGTAGTATGTAGATATATATCAACACAGAGAATCACAATTTAAAATAATACCCCCACCGCCAAGAAAAAGAAACAAAAAAGAAACCTCACTGCTCACGTTTCTCTTCCCTGGGGAATGATGAACAGAGATGGTATGGGCCAAGTCTTAGTCACATGGGAAGCTTTCAGAATCTGCTTAGATGCTGTGGTGAACTGCAATATAGGAACATGAACACAACAGGAAGAAATACCCCTGCTGCTGTCTGCTGGCAGTAAGCAAAACTTTTGGTCAGGACATAGATCTTTCTTTGCCAGAATCTCCCTCTTAAATGCTGATAATTTTTTGTTACATACTTCGTTATCTAATATATCACACCTCTCCTTTGGCTTCATGATGGCCAAATGGGATATAAATGAGGGCAAGGGCACACTCCAAATTTTCTCTTGTAAACTCTGAGAATCTTGTCCCCAAAGTGAGTTGAACTGAGTTAGACATGGGCCTCACTAACCTAACTATCAGTCATGAGCAATTCCATTGGATCAGTTGTGGTTCTTGTTTCTTCGAGAAATTTGTTTCTACAGAAGAATTTATAGTTTCTCTTATCTCTTCACCTGGACCTTGCTGTGTAGTTTTAGGGACACCATACCTGAAGGGAGCAAGGAAAGTGAGATATACAACGTAGAGCTATCATACTTACATTTTTCCCCCGCACTTTGCTGCTCCTGATATTTTTCTCAATTTAGAGGATTTCTAGGAGCATCCAGAAAATTCCAAGGAGACATTTGAAAACTCTGGGACAACAGAGAGAAAGATATGATAAAGGGAAGTGCAGTGCAACCACAGACTGCATTTATTTCTCCCTGAAAGTGCCTCTTTGGGTGCAGTGGTGGGTGGCAGGTGGAGAGCCCCAGGCGGATGGAGCCGGGTGGAGATGCTCCAGAGAATGAGCCAGGGGATGAGCGAGGCTGGGGTGCCAGCCTTCTCCACGGTCAGAGGCAGGGGAAGCACCTCGAGGGAAAGCTGGGATTTTTCCCTGTGTTGTACCTCAGTAGTATCTGGCTCTGTGTTATCAGTGAAGCTTCAAATAGCTTATCTCTTGCCTGCATATGTATATGTTTTTCCTCCTTGCCAGCCCAAAATTTCTTCATTTGAACGTGTGAATAATAATCCCCTGAGTAGATATGGATAATATAAAAGCCTACTAAAATCCCCAAATATTCAGGGAAAGATCTTATCTTTTGTTACATGGAAAGATGTCTGCAGTCTGGCTTCAATAAAGGAATAACTTAAAAGGCAGAAAAATAAGCAGCAGAACATCAGCTCTCACTTCAGTGTGTAAACTTTGGAACGGCCACCTGTCAGATCCCTGGTGGAAAGCCGCATTTTGTTTGGCATCTGGCTGATTGCCATGATGAAATGTTGAAGTGTTTGGAAACCTGTGGAACTTTCTTCAAAAGGCACACTTCCCCTCCCCCTTTCTCTAAATAATTAAATCTTAAATGTTCTGGCTTGCAGTTAAGAAAAGATAAAATACAACGGCAGGATTCTTTCAAACACACTAGCTAATAATGTGGGGGCCTTTCGTGTTATTTATTTTAGCTTTCCCCACATGAATTACAAAAGAAATTGCCTCAGTGTCACCTTAACTTTTCATTCCAGGCAGTCACTGATTCTGATCTCAGTAATAGTGAAGTAAATCTGAAGTAACTGTGCTGAAGTGTGACCTAGTTGAAGAGAGCTGCATATTTATTCCATTGTAAAATTGGTATATGAACACAACTGTGATTTTAAAAGTCTTATCCTGTCATTAAGCATATCAGTCACTAGAAGCTACTCCAGATTTTGGGGACTCAAACAACTCCTGATTTAGGCATGGTGACTGAAAACAGAATGAGACCCACAAATGCCATCTGGGTGACATCTTGTTTTGTGAAAAGATAAGAATTCCACATTAAGTATGTTTGATGGCAGGCATATTTTGCCCTGATCACTCATTTTGACTGTTTTCCCCAGCAGTACATTGTGTTTCAGGGTCCTGCTGGAAGCAAGTTGTTTCATGGTTCCAGCACTTTTAGGAATGTAAAGCTCCAGATTAACACCATCTGTTGTTTCAAGATAAAAGTAAAGACACTGAAGTTAGTGGCTAGTTCTTTTTGTAATTGCTGTTCTTTTTAGTAGCAGACATTACTAAGAAGCTACTTTTACCCCAGTAGGCGTATGTGGGACTGCCAGCAAGGGGATATGTGCTCTTGAGAAGCTGGACCTAAATTTTTTTACAGTTAGTTCTGTTATAGAAAAAAGAAATTTAAAAATTTGGATTTTACTCCCTGAAGATTCTTGTTGGCTTTAGTGCTCACAGGCACCAGGGGAATGGAGGGCCTACAGTCACCCTCAGCCTTAATGCACTGACTGAGTTACCAATATACAGGCACCTCCACAGGATCCCACTAACATGTCTTCAAACTTCCTGGGAGTGAAGCATGAAGAGTCAGTCTGCAATGTCACTGCCACAACGGATATGACACAATAGAGCCTATGGATGAAACCACGTGCTGCTGAAATACTCCCCACACTTTTCCAACATGTGTTATGCATGTTGTATAAGAGGGTGAGTGCTATTCCTTCTGGGGATCCAACACTTTGTCTTGTAGATGTGACTTGGAAGAGTGCAGGGGCAAGTCAGGCTGGTGATCTCGTCTTGCATGCTGGTTAGTAGACCTAGAGAAGGAAATTATCACAGCCAGAACCAGGGACAAAGCTGTAATTGGCCAGTTCTCTCTGCACGGGCCGGGCAGCATTTTGGCCTGAACTCAGAAAGAGCCTGTCAAGGGCTTCTGTACACTGCCCAGCTACAGCTGGGAATTGGCACAGGACAAGGACCACACCCAAACCGCATTTTCTGTGCAACCACACTGTTTAGAGAGTAAGGCAGTTTAGCTTACGTTATAGTTGTGTTGTGCCAATTGGCCTCAGGGCAAAGAGCAGCTGAGCAGAGACAGCTCCTTTCATTTACCCCCACACTCTGAACTACCCTTGGAGTAGCCCAGCACCTAAGGACTTGATACTTCTGACAGGGTCACTTTTCAGATGCATGATATGTTTCCTACTGGTTCCCATGAGGTACAAGTCAGGCTTGGCTGCCATTTTCTCTCGACTTTGGCATGGAGTAGTTTAACAACAGTATCAGTTTTATTTGAGACCCAGGCTGTTGAAGATACAGGTCATCAGATGGCAATCACCAAATTCAGCTTGCAGGAAATGGTGATGTCTTTACTGACACAGGTTGAACTTCATCCAGGAATTCTGGGGTCCATAACAACCTCTGTCTCATACCTTTTGATGAAAACCTGTGGGGGTTTTGTATTTTAATATCCAAGCCTTGAAGAGTCCTTTTTTTCTGTGTTTTTAGTGGGTGCAGTAGTTTAAAGAGGAGTTCTGTGCAAATAAGAAGTGAGAAAGTCCTCTAGGACATGACTGGTCCTCAGTATTTCAAAACTAGCGACAGTGCTATTATTTTAAATAAAGCAGGGTATTTCATTGCTCCAACAGAATTTTAAATCTTCTTGCATTATTAAAAAAATCAGAAGAAAAAAAGGTATACATCTATTCATCACAAACATCTTTTGTTCTGATGTATTACAAAATGCAAAAACAACTGGGATATAGAAAACACTTTAAAAGGTTTCACTTTAGTAAAATTTCTTGTCACGTCCTGGAATCTTTACTCAGACAAACACAGTGAGAGGCTTCTGAGAAGCTTAAGTTAGGCCTGCAAAGGTTCATCTAAAATTTCCTAAATAAGTGCACAAATGGCTCCTAAGTGGAACCAAAGGCCAAGTAGTCGCTGGTCACATTACCTCATGTTGCCTCAGGGCAATCACAAACACAAACACAGGCTGGGAGGAGAATGGATTGAGAACAGCCCTGAGATGAAAGACTTCACAGAATCACAGAATTGTTAGCACTGAAAGGGATCTCTGGAGATCATCTAGTCCAACCCCCTTGCCAAAGCAGGGTCACCTAGAGCTGGTTACACAGGGTGGGTTTTGAATGTCTCCAGAGAAGGAGACTCCACCACCTTCCTGGGCAGCCTGTTCCAGTGCTCTGCCACACTCAGTGTAAAGAAATTCTTCCTCATATGGAAGTAGAACTTCTTGCATTTTATTTTGTGGCCGTTGCTCCTTGCCTGTCACTGGCCTTCACTGAAAAGAGTCTGGCACCATCCTCTTGGCACTCACCTTTGAGATACTTACGTGCATTAATGATATCTTCTCTCAATCTTCTCTTCTTTACATTAAACAGGCTCAGTTTTTGCAGTTTCTCCTCATAAGAGAGACGCTCCAGACTCCTAATAATCTTCATAGCCCTCTACTGGACCCTCTCCAGTAGCTTCTTGTCTTTCTCGTACTGAGGAGCCCAGAACTGGACACAGCACTCCAGCTTTGTCCTCACTGGGGCCGAGTAGAGGGGAAGGATCACCTCCCTTGACCTACTGGCCACACTCTTCCAAATGCCCATTCCCCCTCCCCAGGACACTACTAGCCCTCCTGGCTGCAAGGACACACTGCCAGCTCATGGTCAACTTGTCATCCACCGGGACTGCCAGGAATTCCTCCACAGAGCTGCTCTCCAGTAGGTCAGCCCCCGACCTATGCTGGTACTTGGGGTTATTCCTCCCCAGGTGCAAGACCCTGCACTTGCCCTTGTTGAACCTCATTAGGTTTCTCTCTGCCCAACTCTCCAGCCTACCAAGGTTCTGCTGAATGGCAGCACAGCCTTCAGGTGTGTCAGCCACTCCCCTCAGTTTTGTATCACTAGCAAACTTGCTGAGGATACATTCAATCCCTTTGTCCAGGACTAGGGGGTGTTGACTGATGAGAAACTTGACATGACCCAGCAACCTGCTCTTGCAGCCCAAAAAGCCAAACACATTCTGGGCTGCATCAAAAGCAGTGTGGCCAGCAGGGTGAGGGAGGGGATTCTGCCCCTCTGCTCCGCTCTGGTGAGACCCCACCTGGAGTCCTGTGTCTTAGTCTGGGACGCCCAAGAAAAAAAGAACATAGAGTTGTTCTAGCAAGTTCAGAGGACGGCCACAAAGGTGTTCAAAGGTCTGAAACACGTCTCCTGTGAAGACAAGCTGGGAGATCTGGAATTGTTCAGCCTGGAGAAGGCTCCAGGGTAGCCTTCCAGCACCTAAAGGTGGCCTACAAGAAAGCCAAACAGGAACAACCTGCTGTTCCCTTTGACGCTCCCCAATGTTCCCCTCAGACCTCCAAGGATAAGGAGGCATCCCAATCTCCCACAGCTAGTCTTCAGAGGAATTATACTGGAACCATGTTGGGTGGAACCTAACAGACAGGTTAAAGGACTTCTTCCCAGTTTAGGACTTGGGGGCAAGCCCTGTGGCATAGCCCCTGGAGAGGAAGCCTGCCCCTTGGTGAGAAGAAAAAGAACAACAAAAATCCCTTAGAGGCTGTGTAAGGGTATTTTCACACAAAGATTTTCTTCTCCAGAGTCCCTTCCTGTGGGTTTAAACTACAATGGGGATAGTTCAGAACACAGTAAATGTCGATACAATTGTAGGAAAACAGGAATCTAATTTGCCCTTTCCTGTCAAGGAGCCATTTCATCACTCTGAAAGTGATGACTGAGCCCTGATCCAAAGAAATCCTGAATGCTCAGCAATTCATGTTGAGCAAAACAAAACCCCAAATCCCCCTTTTATTCTGCCATGGCATTTTGGTAACTTTTCAACATGCTGTCATCTGGTGACAACAAAGACCTTATATCTCCTTTCAAAAGCCTTCCTTTTGACATTGTACTAATTAGAGCACATGTAAAAACAATTGCAAATTAAAATGCAGAATAATATCTGTGTTAGCTATTTCTAAAAATAATGAGGAATGGCACAAAGAAATATCAAGACAACAGCTTGCCTGAGCTGCCTGTGATTTATAGATGTCTGTGGTTAGTTTACAAACTTGCACACATTTTTCTGACCTTTACAAGGTTATGCTTTGCTCAGATCGCTTCTCATGTGTTTAAAAACTAATATGTTGACTTTTTTTCAAAGCGAGCATGGGCTTTATAACTCCAAGACACATTTTCATCCCTCATGGTAGAGAAGTATATACATGTCAGGCTGTACTACTTGAAGATATTACTTGAGCATCATACATAGGCCTGCTGGAATTTTGTGGTCAACAGAATGTGCACATCCAACTAAGAGAGGATAATGTAACTGTAATATTTGAGGATTTCCTTGGGGGTTGTATAACACTGTATCCTTGTGAGGTTCAGTGACGAGCTCTCCACACCATGTATTAAGTATGTAAAGATACGTAAGCACTTAATTCCTATTTAGGTCTGTGGGAACTTGATCGTCATAGAGATTTATGGTCACTCTACAAAGACAGCTACAGTGACAGCACAAGTATACTTGGGTCCCAATTGTGTCTTGAAGGATAAGAGAGAAAATTCCTTGAAGTAAAAGCTGTTTCAGTCATGTGTCTCTCTCTCCTTGTTTCTCACTTCTATGAGAAACCAGGAGATTGCCATGTAAGTCTTCAAGGTTTCATTCTCACAAGGTGCCCATGGAATAGGCTGGTTGGTGCTATCTAAATTCTGTATATTTCTGTGAGCACTTGTGGTACATTTTTGACTGAGAAATGATCCTGGACAGCCTATGCTGTAATTCAGAATGCCTGTGGGTGTTACAGGAATTTGCCTTCACCATATGTTTCCTTCCTAAGATTTTAAGTAAGGACAGCAAGACGTCTGTCCTTAACCGGAAAGACTACAATGGCTAATGAAGCAAACAAGGATCCTGATCAAAAGAAGTACTTAGTAATTCACTGGTTTGGGACAGTGAGAGTTAATGGGAGCTGTGAGAGCTCAGGACTTCAAAGGATGTACCTTCACGTAGAGACCTTGTCTCATTCATCTATCCCACCCCTCTGGCCTATGTTACAATGATACAGGTATAACTAGTCATATGAGAGGGACCCAGGGATGTATGGAGCCTGGAAGTATGTGAGGGTCCCCAAATTAATTCATCTGGCCTTGCCTTCCTGGAGCCTGATCTGCATGGTCTGAGGGCCAAAAATTGGTTGTTACAACAGCAAAAAATGTGCTTGTCTGCTTTCATGAGCCACCTGGGGATTTGCTGACAGGCTACTTAGGAGCAGGCAGGAAACTTCAGCTCATTTATGCTTTTACAGGTCAACAGCAGATCTACACACATAGTAAGGGACTTGCAATGATGCAACACTCCCCTTTCCTGTCAGTTCATGAATAGAGAGATGGAATATCTTTGATTTGATGCAGCAAGTGACAGTACAGGTATCTAGAAGCAGCATGAAGCATGATTACAAAGAAAAGCAATGTTACCCTGAAGATGTAACTTACTGTGAGCTTTTGTTATATCATCTGGTAAGCAGACTGGAATCAGCTTATCTTAGATGTTTTAAGTTTACAGCACAGGCCAACACTTTAACAAAGCAAAAAGGCAAGACTTTCTGACCTCAGCAAGCAAACAGCTTATGTCCAGAAGCAAAACTGGTGAGCCTCATCTTCTTCTAGCCTCACTGGTATAACTGCAGATGCCATTTTTATTCTTGATTCTGAGGCTGGGAGAGGACTGCTCGTGGTCCTTGGTACCTTCTCTGGTATTAGTCATAAGATGATGCATCCTTACGGGAATGTAAGAAACATATTAACTTTCCCAGCACTGTGTCCTGCAACTCACAGCTGAATTGGATGCAAAAGGAAATGGTCAGTGTGTCAAATGAAGCTGACCACATCCCACAGGACTTTTTTAGCCACCATGGGTGAGCACCCAGGCTGTGTGGACACCCAAGCTGTATGCACAGCCCAGCTCTTACACCAAAATTTGTTCAGTATTTTGACTCCAGAGAAAAAACAAGCTTCAAGGATAAAGACTTCCAGGCATTGGTCCACACTTCAGATGATCCTAATTTATATACCCTTAGCAGGTCACGCCATCAGTACAGAGGTGGGGTGGGGACAACTGTAGTATAAATAAGGGGAACAGCACCCAAAAAGTGCCATTCAGCAACTAGACAGCCCTGGTGCAAAGAGATCAAAGTTTTAAAATAAAAAGTTTTCAAAGAAGAAGATAAACACCAGAGAGAAACAGAGTAGTCAGGCTATCTCTTCTTTCCATTCAATACCATTCAAGTTTTGTATTTTGTTCTCTGACATAATGCTGCTATGGACTGTTCTTTTTCTGGCAAATCACCAGCAAGGAAACCCCTCTTCATTTGTTCAGAATCTAAAGTTTCCAGCCTTATTCTTCACATCCAAAATATATGCCTACCCATATTTAAATGTTTGCTTTTTTTTTTACAAGAAATAAACATTTTTTTTTTTCATATTATGTCTGTACTTGATCATGAAGGAAATCCCACAACAA
The DNA here is from genome assembly GCA_013400975.1 of Atrichornis clamosus. NCBI lineage: Eukaryota > Metazoa > Chordata > Aves > Passeriformes > Menuridae > Atrichornis > Atrichornis clamosus. The sequence continues at coordinate 211,675 of WBMZ01005250.1, read as the reverse complement.
CTTATTCAATACAGGATCCTGCTCAGTGCTGGAACACAAGCATCCAAGCCAGTTGTCCCAAATGCACTCCCATCATTGAAAATAATTACATAATTTTGTCTCACTAATGACACAAGTTCTTTGCTAACCAGTAGAAAACATATCACTTCTACATGTGGTATTCCCTCAAGCTTTGCCTTCTTCCCTTTTATTTTACAGTTCTGATTCACAGATTCCTTATTCCAGTTTTCTTTCATTTAGCATTCTTTCATTTTGCATTCTTCTGTTACTCATGCTGAAACTGCAAAATGAATGACCCAGTTACAGCACTAGATTTTATGACTTTTTGTGTGTATATGATTGGAATGTGCATATAAAATGATAAACGAATACGTAAAGAGATCAAGTTAAACATGGCACCTACATTGGATTACTTTCCTCTTTGTAGTAATTTCCACTTGCATATAGCCTTGTCAGGCTTGGACTGCAAAGGTGAAATCTTGCTTGGAGAACTTCAAATTACATCTTTCTGAACTCTGAAGTACTTGACATTGCAATTCACTTTTCTTCAACTGAGGTTTTTGTTTGTTTGTTTCTATAATATACCAAGTCTTTCCTGAGAAAGGTAACTCAACATGCATATTATAATAACACGTGGAAGGTCAGAGCTAGAATTTAAATGCTGTTGGGCCCAATTGCACTAACTGCTCTATTAACATAGATGCCCTTGTCCCAAACCTACAAGATGAGATGAATATAAACAGATGGATAAGACAAAAAAATAAAGAAGTTGAATAGGATATTCCCAATTCTTAGGAGTCAGTGCTCAAAACTGTTTATCCATTTATTCATATTTAGCTGGAAGTGGGTGCTTAGGAGAAGAATATAAGAGTAGTGCAATTATAGAATGACCTTGTCACTGCTTTATCTCTCAACTTCCAGTAGTAATTTTTTTAGGGGCTCCTAAGGTTGTATCTACATTATTGTGTTTAGCCATGCTGTGTCAGCTGTTTTTTCATGAATCTGTCTTAGTTACTTTCTAAAAGTAATTTTGGGCTCCAGAGCATCCTGTGGCAATGAGTTCCCCATTTTAATTACTTGCAGAAAGTGTATTTCCTTTTTTTCACTTTGAACTGCTTGTCTCATAACTTAATTAGTTGACAATAAATTCTTACAGTTAATTGTTCCCTATTTACTTTCTCTGAACCCAGTCACTTAGTATCATGAGGTCCTCCAACAACTCTTTTCTGTCTGCTTTAGTTTTAGCTATCCTGAATAATTCTGTATCATTTACTAACTTCACTACATCACCCTTTAGTCCTTTCCCAATTCATTTAAAGAACTGCATAAGTCAGTATAGCCCTTATATGGGCCTTGGAGGTAACTTCTTTCAGTTGAACAAGCCAATCATTTATTCTTACCCTTTATTTTCTAAAAAAGGAATAATCTATGTGACCACTTCTGTGAGAGCTTAGTTCCTTTAAGCCTCTCTGTTAAGAGATGTCAAATGCTTGCTGATAAAATCACTATATCGATTGAACTGATGTTACAAGTTCAGTGACTGGATCAAAGAACTGAAATAGATTTACAAGGGTAATACTTTTCCTCTAAAAGGCTTTTTTCTCCTCTTCAAGTCTTTCCTAGATACATCATATTTATCCATATGTGCACTAACTCTGCTCTTTTTAGATTTCCTATTGTGTTTATCACCTTGTATTCCTCTTGTGCTTGGGCTGATTTAAACAATATATCACGGACCACAGTTCCTTCATAGCCTTCACAGTGAGTTCCTCTGGACCACTTAGGTAAATACCACATGGTCCTGATTAACAGTTATTGTGTGGTTTATGTTTTTGTCTAGGCACAAAAGTCCTTGTATCAACACTTCAGTTTGAGATAAATCTTCAGACTCTTTCTCTGTAAAGGATGGTGCTGGTATGAGAAACTCCGTGAACTTCTCTGCAGTGAACAGTGAAGCCTTGGTGTCAACGCTAGGTTTTACACACAGATCATTTTTCAGGCTCACAGATTCTCTGGTATGTGTCCTGCTTTTGATGTTTGAAAAGTTTCTGTTATTAGGGGTTTTTAATACCTTTGGTAAATTGCAAGCTTTGTATTGGCCTTCCTTATTACAGCTTTATGTTTATGATTTCTTCCATTTTCCTCTTAAAAATAACCCCCAGTTCCAAAGAATGCAATATCACACCTGATACCATTTTTGTTGCTTTGTTTTTAGTTGCATTGGTTTCTTTGTTTATTGGCTGAATATTTTTAATTGGTAGAAAACTAGTCTTCCAAATGTACACACAAGTTATCTTCTTGCCCTCATTCTCCCAAGTGTAAATTTACTCTGTTAGTTACTCCACCTGATCAGCTTTGTCTTATCTTTAACTGGCTTTTCTGAGATTCAGTGCCAAGGGTCTGCATTTCAGAATGTTTTTGAAATTAACACGTTGTGAACCAGCTCCTGCTTGCTCATCAGGCCTGATCTAAGAGCTGCTTCACTTCTTTAGATCTTTTGTTATTTTTTTCAAAGTGTTACTGTTTTTATTTTTTATAATTTAGATCAGCCTCCTCTTGTGGGATGTTTACCTCATCTGCAGTAGGGTGACTGAAATTTCCAGTTACTATAGCATTTTTGCCCTGACAGCTTCTCAAGCCTCCAAAGTCAGTTGAATTTCTAGAATCCCGATCATGTCTTTTTCTACAACCTAAGCTCTCTCCAGGTGCTACAGAGCATAAACTGTCTACTCCTGTCTAGCCTATTTTTATGCTTATTATATTCAGCATAGCTTGAGGAAAAGAAGCTTCTCAACTGTGTCTCCAAACACAGTCGCAACCTTATTCCATGGGTTCTGGTATCCTGCCTTTAACAATGTGCAATTCAGACTCCCAGACAAAGGACAGGCCCTGTGCAGTAATTCATATGAAAGAAATCTTCTTAAAGATCTCCATATATTGCAACAAGATCAGAGCCAAATTATTGTAGATTTCTACATGAATACTGGAATTGATGAATTTTTCAATGTCTTTGTGCTAGAACAGATTTTTTGAACACATCCAAGAAACATTCCAAAGCAGATTATAGGAATCTTAAAGAAGTGTCATCTTTGGACATAAAACTCTTGGCAATGGACCTTTAAGCTTAAAAATAGCAACCTACAAGTCTTAAATTGTTGTTTCTTTTTGCACCTGAACCTTGAAGCTATGATAAGGCTTCATGTTAGATTTATAAAGAGAGGGCCCATCCTTTGATAAGGTTATCAATCATAGATATGTCATACCTTGAATAACTTTGTGTGAACAGTGAACAGCACTGACTCATGTATTTCTTGGCACATTACAGCTGTCTATCTCAGTGTCATAGTTACACATGAAGGGGGCAACTTCAAAACAGGAAAAAATACAAACTTAGGAAAGTGGAAAGAGAAATATTTAAAGACACTATTTCTGAAAGGTAATAGAAAGGAAGTTTCCTCACATATGTGGACCTAAACTACTACAGACCTAAATGGGGAAAATCAAACAAAAGTATTTTATTAACTGTTAAATTGAAAGCAAATGTACCATCTTAAGAAATTATTCTTACCATCTGGTACCAGCTGTAACGTTATATTCTACACTCTGCCCTCTGCATATAGTAAGCCCTATCTAGCTCTTCACTTTTTAATCTTGTTTAATACTAGAAAGAAGTAAATGCCAAAATGGCCTATTTCTATTGATGTCATTCATTCCCATTAAGTTCAGTTTTCATTTCAGGTACACAGGAATGACTGCACATCTGTCTTCTGTGATTGTGTTACATGGTCCCTGGGATGCATCCGAACAGATTCTGAAGTGAAAAAGGGGGTGTGCAGAGTGCTGAACTGTGAAAGAGGGAGTGACAAAAAATGATTAAGGATGAGGATGCTAAGATGAAAAAAACAGACTAGTTAACCAATAAATGGATTTTTTTTTTTTTTTTTCTTCTGCTTATATCCAGTAAAATAACATAGTCCCAGGTCTACTACTCTGAGACTCACCCTGGGTCTCATTGCTTTGGGAAATCTTTAAAATGTCATGTTTTCGCTGTTATCTGCAGCAGTATTTCAAGCACAGATGTACTTCCTCTTCACATGACAGTACTGTGCTATTCACAATCCTAATCTCTCACAAAAACCCATTTATTTTATCCTGTGAAGAAAGTCCACTCCTTGCCTGTGTTTCAATCACCCTGTGCATTTTGTCTTTTATATCCATATCAAAAGCCTCAAATATTATACTCCAAACCCAAATGTATGCATTGAGACAGTATTTTTCAATCAACAGCTCTTGTTGCTGTAGGTGAAGCTGAGTGATATAGGTTAGAGAGGACATAAAGGCACCAAATTCCGTAGCCTTCAGTAGCTGTGTTAGCTTGGGTTGAAGCTGATAGCTCCAAGTGCCTCGAGGTGACTGAGTTGCAGAACTTGAGTTCAAATATTTCTTCCTTGTACCTTTGCCAAGAGATCCTGTTCCCCTCGAAATCGGAGGAAACACCTATAATACAACACAGTGGATGATTAGGGATTGTTAGTCTGAACAGGAGCTAAGCCTCGAGGTATCGTGACTACTGAGGGCTGAGTACAAAGCTGTTATGCTCTGCCCCAATACTGTCCCATTTCCTCTTCAGTGTGTACTCAGAGGTGTATCCTGTGGAAGCAGAGACTTCCCTGCCATCTTAAGCTCTAACAGGAATTAGGATAGGGAAATGCTGACACAGCTGAAAACCCAGGGACTCTCTCGTACTCCCCTTGTGACTGTCATCACGTGCCTTTTCTTCCAGCACACCACAGAGCATGCTGGAGTGCATCTAGTCTGAGACATCCCAAAGCACGTATCCTGCCATTTAGAAAACAGCTATTGTGGGAAGATGCAGAGGGGACACATGAAGATACAGGATCACACATTCTCATGAGAACTTTCCAGGGAGCTCAGAGAAGGAATAGAACTTCTGAAGTGTAAACCCAAGAAAGAATTAACCAAAAGTATCTGCAATATTTCCAGTAACAGAGGATAGCAGAGAGCAACCCAGCACAACAGAAATGTCACAGACGAGATAGCTAGTGTCATCCCAGCCAGGAGAGAAAACGTAGCCTTCCTGGAACCAAGGGCAAGCAGGCAGACATACGAGCAGGTGACAAGCTCTTGGTGAGCAGACTTGATGTCTGAGAGGCTGCCTCATCTGCATGGGTTTGTTTTCTTTTCTTTTATGCTTTTATTTATAACTATTTTTTCATTTATCATCTAGTAAGAATGTTTTAAGTACTTTGATTTTCACTTTGTCTTGGCCTGGATTAATAAGGATTTAGAGAGAGATGAATGACAATTTCTTAAGCAGGGAATACTAGACTACAGCTGTACATATCTGTTGGAAAAGCACTGGTCTGAGAAGGACAAATGGATTCAGTGACAGATCTGGTCCTCAGATAAAGGGAGAGATGATACCAATTTTTTGGTATGGATTAGATATTGTACTTGCATAAATTATTTTTACCCCTCTGTACTATTAGCAAAAAGTAAGTTTCCTTCAAAAAACTGTACTTGGCTTATGCCCACATTCAGAATCTTTTCTATGAGATGTCACAGAAGATTGTCAGGCGCTCTCTGGTCCTAGCTTGAGACCCAGCTTCAGCATCTGCTGTAGGAGGTGGGTCTTTACTGCATTTTCAGGAAGTATGTACTCAGGCTGGTGATAGTCTAGCTATGACAGGCTGGCAGGCACTGCAGGATGCTAAATGCACTTGAGAAACACAGTAAGTTAAACCCACGTTGTGCCCTCTCCTGCTTTTAGGAGAATGTACTGCTTTCTATGCGGTCACTGCTATCTTGATACCAACATCTGAGCCAGACTGTTTAATCTAGTTCAAGTATTTGTGCATAACAGAGCAACGCAGAAGTACCCAGGAACTCTCATTACATTGGACAGATAAGCTATTTTATATTTTTAGTAGAAAGAAAAAAACCAACAACCCCACAGTCTAAAAAATATTTACATAGGACATTGCAATTATTGTTCAGAATTAATGAGTTTTATCCCCTCCTTTTGGCTTAAAGAACACAAAATCCCAATGAAAGGAAACAGATGTAGTTGTTTTAAGCATTTCCAAAGGAAACTGCAGTAAAGTCTGAAACATCACTGTATAAAAGCCTTGTGTGTCATGGAGATGTTCTAATATTGTTTTCATTTGCCAGCTGTGTGTAAAGAGGGAGTTATGTCTGTGGCCAATAGATATTCCCACATCAGAGCAGTAACAACAACAAAGCAACGGAAATATTAGGAAAATGCTAACTTTACCTTCAAATACACTTGATTTTCCTAAACAAGAAACGTGGATTAGGAATCAGTTCAAAGAAAAATGGGCAGAATTTATAATGCTCTGCTGAAAAAGACAATAAAAGGAAGAAAGAGCATTAATAAAATGAAACAGTCTAAAGGGAGTGTAGCCAACAAATAAGATATCAGAACGTTACCTCCTGGCTCTCCTTGTTAGCTATTGCTTGTCAGCTTCTATCCTCCAAGAAAAATACCAGAACTCTCAGTTGGTCTGAAGAGATACGGCATAATAAACTAGAAAAGAATTTCTGTGACTACAAATCGGATCATTCAAGACCAGCTCCTGCCTCTGTCTTTACCATTGGTGTTAAATGTTATTATCTGTGTTATGGTAACACCTAGAAACCCAGTGTAGCAGACATTTCTACAGCAGACCCATAAAACTATAATCTTTGCCCTGGAAACACCTGCAGACTGGTGATACAAGCTTCCTGTGCTTTGGTCTTCCTACCAGTCAAATGGGGAACTCCTGTTTGACCAGGATGTCTGCATGACTGGACCGTGGGTTTCCAATTGATACTCTTTTTCACCTACTGATCACTCTGCTGGAAAAAACACTGTTTGAACACAGCAATCTGCTGATCATAGGACCCGGTTTTGCATTCAACTCTACCTAATGCAGGGATATGTTCAGACCTTACCATATATGGAGTCTGAGACATTGAACACCTTGGGAAAAAAACCAAACCAACAAATCCAAGGCATAAAACTCCTTAAAATGCTTTTGAATCACAATTGTATGATAGGATGGCTCTTTAAATTACTGGCTGCCCTGGTTTCAGATAGGATAGTGTTAATTTTCTTCCTAGTAACTGGTACAGTGCTGTGTTTTGCATTTAGTAGGAGAATAATGTTGATAACACACTGATGTTTTGGTAGTTGCTAAGTAGTGCTTACTCTAAATCCAAGCCTTTTCAGTGTTTCATCGTCTGCCAGTGAGCAGGTGCACAAGAAGCTGGCGGGAAGCATGGCCAGGACAGGTGTCCTGAACTGGCCAAAGGAATATTCTGTACCATGGAATGTCATACTTACTGTATAACTGGGGAAGGTTGGCTGGGGCTGCTGATTGCTGCTCAGGGACGGATGGGTATCGGTCAGCAGGTGGCGAGCAAGAGTATTGTGCATCACTTGTTTTGCTTGGATTTTATACGTCTTTCTCTCTTTTTCATCATCATCATCATCATTATTATTATTATTATTATTATTATTATTATTATTAAACTGTTCTTATCTCAACCCACGAGATTTATCTTTTCTTTCTGATTCTTCTCCCCACTGGCTGGTGTTAAACTATGACACTGATGTTTTCAACTGGGAATGCAGTGGAAGTGATAAAATATCTTCTGTGAACTAAAGAAAAAATAATGCACAAATAGTATAAATAATGGCTAAGATCTGCAGTGGAAAAGACAATAGTTCCCTGTGAAAATTCTGTCTTTGGTTTGTGTTGTCTTATTGTACTTCTCTGAGAGTGTCTTTCCCCAGTCAGTTGAAATGTTGACACTGATGGCCACTTCAGTAACTTAATTCCTCTCTTTGTTTATTCTGGTCACCTTTTGCATTTCAAAGCATTATCCTTCAATTTCCAAGAACTACATGTTGTCCTGACAGCTTCCAGTTAAACCATGAGACTTTAAAAAACTCTTAACCCTAAAAACCTAAACTAAATTTTAAAAAGTGCTAGTACCCTAACAAAAGAGTATATAGGAATAAACTTCTAGTGACCCAACAGAAAGAAAATATCAGAGAACAATAAACCTTTCAGGAGAAAATATTTCAGTAAGTACATATCCTGTTCAGTGAATACCATCTACAGTGTTAATAAAATACAGGAAGGCTGCCAAAGTTTACTTGCTGGACAAAGGCTCTAGAAAAGGGAACTTTTGTTTTTCCACCAAGGGATGACACAGTCTCAAGAGAGGGGTGGGTTGCTGTGTATATTCCACATGGACACTAGTACCAAAAACAGCCACCACAGAGGAGGAGAGGGAGAAGGAGGCGCTCTTAAATTCTTCAGTCCCAGGTCAGCACATCAACTCTTTTGCTGGGAGGTGACAGAGAACAGACAAAACTCACTGTCTTTGATCAGTCTGTGTATGAGCACCATCCACCAAAGGGGATCAGTTAGGAAGCTATGGAAACTCTTGATATTTTCACACGGTTTCCTCAAATCAGAACTGTCTTTGAGAGTCAAGATGCTGAAGGAAAACAGATTGTCAGCCATGGAAGTGCAAAGCCCATCTGTCTGTACAATACAGCAGCCTAAGTCATGGGAGCATTCCCAGCTGATTATTTGACACCCATAAGGTAAATTTTGCAAACATTAGGATTCTTCTTATATGTAATAAGAAAGTTCTAGCATAGATATATGATGACGTAAATCCAGGTGACATCAGTCTGAGTGAAATGAACACAGCGGTTACCTTCACACTGCAGTGCCACACGGAGTCATTGTGTCAGGCAGGTTCTGGTTGAGCTCATGGCTCCAAAACAGATATGCTCTCTGATATGTTGGTGTTATCCTGTGTTATTCTGCATTTGAGCAGGATACTAGGGTAGCACTTTATGCTTTAGGAACTAAAGCTCAGAATGATCTATTGCACATACCTGACTGCTGTCAATTCAGCAGATTATGCATTTGAATATACAACAAAATACTTCCCTCCCCAAACTACACTAAAAATATAGTTAATTTTATGAATGAATATATTGTTGTGCATTTGCACTGAGAATTTGGAGGAGAAAATTAGGACTTTTGCCTGGACTATCACCTCAACAGCAAACTGGAGAGAAAAAAAAGAGAGCGGAAGTGAACCATTCCTGTTTTTCATAGAGTTAAGAAAATATGGGTCAGTTTATCAACAAAGACCCCCTCCCTGCATACAGGAACCACAGGGAGAGATTCTACACAAGAGCAGTTACAAAAACCAAAATCCCAAAGTGGGTTTGTGGTAGCTTGTGCTATATTTGCACAACGTTTCCCATTCTTCACCTTCTGCTGTGCTGAAATTCATCAATTATCAAGGCCTCTGGTCCCATCGCAAGGATGCAGAGCTGAGAACAAGACACTGATGACTGAAGGTGCAGGGAGCAGAGGCTTGGAGTAATGAGCCTGTGCAGAAAAGCTCTTCACAGCCCTGTTTTGACAATGTGTGTGTGTGCTTTTGGATAGGGTGAGCATGCCAGAATACAGAGAGAGAACAGTGTAAGAGTCATCCTATATCCAAGGTCAATTTTTTTAAACTCCTAAAGTAAACAGAGGTCATCCTGCATTCATGTTCTTATTCTGCAACAAAAGCAGTATTTATTATTTTTTTCTCTTTTCCTGCCTTCATGACTGTTAACTCCAGTTCTAGACTAAGCTCCAATGCATCTTGTATGTACAACCTAGTACATGTCATCTTAACCTTATTTTTTTATTGTCTTTTACCTGTAGCTTGCAATTCTGCATTTTGGATTTATACCTGCATGTTTTTAACACCATTACCCCACAGCTGTCCCCTAAAAAGACATCAGAAGATTCCCTCTACGACCAGCTCTACCTTTCCCATTTTAACCCTTTGTATCTCGAGTATGGCAGGCATCCATCCCAGTCCAGTTCATATTATACGATTCTGGTGATTTGCAACTTAATTAGGATGCATTATTCCAATTTAACAGCACTAGAAAATATGATGCACTTCTGTAGAGTTATCAGCAGAAGTTCTGCAGAGTTGAGAACATGCTTCTTGAGGAAGGGAATTAATTTTCAAGTTAGTAATTTGTACACACATTTTCTCCTTCCTTCTTCCAGTTTTCATACTTGAACAAAGTGTTTGAAAAGAATTCCAGAGTAAGAAACTTTGTTCGGTTAAATACCAGAGCTGTGTTCTTTCCCTACTGTGGACTTCCCAGGAGAAATTTGGCCAACCTTGTAAACATCTCCCTTCACTCTCCATAAAATTTAGGAAGTGAGAAGGCTGTAGTGAGAATAAATCAACTAACAACTAGGTTTCATGGGATCGAAATGACATAAATTTACAGAGAGCTAAAAATCTAGAGGCTGGAAAAAAGTGAGTAGACTATAATAATAGAAGAACCTTACATACTGTCCCACCAATGTGCCTTATTAGCATGGATAACAAGAAAACATTAATAAATGAGAAGATAATTTGTCCCCAGGCCCATTAAATCCTTGGCCCCTTTTCAGTAGGATTGTCCAGGGAGAATACGTCCTTTTTTTTTTTTTTTTTTTTTTGATGGAAAATGCTCCTTAGGATTAATAACCTTGAGACAAGCTATTAACTTCACACAGGTCACAAATAATCCTGCAAGCTGAAACAGCTTGATCTTCATCACTTTGGTCTAAAGTCACCTAGAGACTGTTCTGGTCTAAAGTCAGCTAGAGACTGTTCCCTTGATTGAAGTCTTTGATCACTCTTATTTATCTGAGAAAAGTTTGTAAGCAGACCTCGAGATTAATAGAAAACAGAGAGATGTTCCAACAAAGACCTTGGAGGGATGACCCAGAATCTATACAGAAATAAGACAGTAGAAACATGCCCTCCTAAATACAGACCAATGCATGAACTGGGCTGGGGATATAGCTGAATGGTTTTGTTTGGCTAGGCACAGAAGTACAATCTGTATATCGAAATGACAAGTTATATAAGACAAACAAGATGGGCAGAACTCTGTTCTCCTTGTTCACGTAAGCCCCAAAGAACAGACTCTGGTAAATCATGGGGAATGGGCTTTTTCTAGAATAATAACAGCACTCTCTAGCAGTGCTTTTTAATCAGCTTAACAAGCCTTCAAGTTTTATCCTTTTTACATTCAAATTTAACCTCCTGTCAAGTTGACTTATTTAAAAAATGAAGGCTGATCTAATTTCCACCAGCTGAATTCCCAGTTGTTATTTACAACAAATAATTCTGACATTAACTTCCAGATGCATATTACAGGCCAGAGAAGAATATATATGGCAGATTGTCATACTCTGATCCTATATCTCATTTCCCTTTTTGCTTACCAGGCAGACTTCCTTTTCAAAGAAGGCTGCTGAAAACATTTCTTAATAGACAGAAAGGAAATTTCTTTGCCTGTGGCCTCTGGAAGAATTTTAGATCTTAGTGGCACAGCTCTGTGGAAAGTGTCTCTCTTGTTGCTTGCATTTTCTTCTTCACTGGTCAGCATTTGCCTGTCAAATGCAGCATTGTAAGGGCAGTCAGCTGCCATTCAAAGGAGTGCTGAATGAAGAGTCCAGCAAACCTGTAGCTGTACAGGACAGAGCACCAGCACTCAGGCAGAGATTTGGGCTTACTGTGTTGAAAGACTAGAAGTGACAAGGGCCAAGAAAAGAAGACTGTTGTGGGGCAGGAGAGAAGCACGCTAGCCCTTAAGTGACATTCCTCATATAGAAGACAGGTTTAAAACACTGTTTCCTTTTAATTTTCATTTTTCTTATCTTATTGTATTGTTCTTCTGAAAGATGGCCAAGCTGTTAATGTCCTCAGAAACTGAAAGCCAAACATCTATACTTTCCAGAAGTCTCTGATATTTAACAGATTAGCACTGGGTAGGTGCCAGTAAGGAAAACACTGCAATATACACACTTGCACCTAGTTCCTCACAGAGGGGACAATAGTTGTATGCATACATACAGCCAGGCACATCCAAGAAACACAAGATCTTGATGTCTGCTTCTAATGTGTACAGGAGGGATATTCGTGTAAGAAACGAATGAACTGCAATCCCAATATGAAACCTTAATATGACTTAAACTGACCTATAGTGGTTGAATTTGAAAGTTGTGCAATAGGTGAGCAAAATGTGAGCACACCACTTAAACCAAGTCCTTAAAATATATGTGTACTTAGGCCTTGTATAAGAAAATTTAAGGAGAATATAAACCTCATTTTGGCAGAAAAGTTGTTTTACATCTGGAGAGACTAGAATATGTATGACCCTTTGATTCAATCCATTCACAGCTACAAGAGATAAACTGTATATGAAGGTTGCCTTTGAAGATTGAAAGACTGCTAAGAGTGAACTCTTTTCATTATCTATGCTAAGTATCTCTGTACCAGTATCTTTCCTGAGAAACATAGCTATCAGTTATTCCAGTTAAATTTAGCTTTGAGCATGTATACTGATTCCACCAGGTACTGGTTCATTAAAATACATTCAAGCATTGCCAAGTATAAGCATGCCACACCTATCCTACTCTCCAGACTTTTTAATAGGAAACTAGTAAGTCCATAAAGTACCAAGTGTCACAGCCAGAGGAGAGAGGGAGATATTGTTCAATGCCTCTTCCAGGGGAATAAAATAGAGCTACTAAAATTCCAGGTTCAAAATAAATCAAAGAAGGTAATTATTACACCAGGTGGATGAGCTGTGGAACACCTCTTCAGAACATACCGTAGAAGCTGAAACTTTAAATGTGTGTGAGGGAAGACTGGACAAGCTCAAGGAACAGAAACCAACCAAGGCTTATGAAATATGAAAAGTAAATCCTGCCTAGAAAGTCTCCAAAATAAAAGTGTTTGGAAGACAGGAGAATACAAGTGGAAGCACCATATATGATTGCCTTGGTACATATTTTTCTAGGTATTCTGGGTACTGTTGAAGAGCAGAAGACTGGAGGAGATGGTTCTATTGTCTTACCAGGTGTGACCCTTCTGATAATCCTCGTCAGCCTCAGATTTGTCAGGCATAACTGACTTCAAAGCAAACAGTCCTTTAGTTTCTTATGTAAGAAAAAACTAATCAGTCTTTGAATTACAGTGTAACATTAAAGAATCATTAAAAAGACAAAGACCTCAAAGAGACAATACAATAGCGGTGAGATTTTTTCCCTGCTTGCTTTATTTTAAGGCATTTAAAGGGAGGGGTTACAGCTAAAAATAAAAAAGGCTCACTGATTTGGTCTCAAGTGCAACTGAAGTAACAAACTGTAGTGTCAATTGCTCCCACTGAACAAGGAAAATGAGAGAATAACTGAGTAACTGTTTTGCTGCTGTTACACGTAAAAAATAGGCTTGTGTAATAATGGCAGATGAAAGATTTTCAGATGGTTTTGTGATTTTCAAACTGTCTGTGAAGGCAGAACCTAATGGAAGGTTGCAGAATCAGTATAAATGTGGCTGCTTGATCTGCTAAAGGTAGAAGAGTTTTTATTATCTTGAACAGTATCTGTGGCGCCTGTATATCACCTGATCAAGCCTTTACTAGGATAGTCTTTCTTCCATATTTCTCCTTAAGAATGTTCCTTCTCAGAAATAGTTCTATAATTTGTAATGGCTTCTGCTGTTTGCATGACTTTCCTTTGATAAACCTGCATTACTTTTCCCACTATCTGAAAATAGATTCTTCTCTGATTCCCATCCCCAGAGAAGAGCTGAAGTTAGCAGAATCCAATAGTGACAGAAAATTAATGATATAGGGTGACTAGCCTTTGAAAACCTTTAGTTAAAGAGATTTTCTGTCTCTGTTACACCAAAAATGTGTTACTACTTCCCTTCATCTTCCTCTCTGGAGGAACACAACAAGCATCTAATGATGGAATGGAAAAAGGCAATCCTTTTCACTGTTTGTCTCTTTTTTTTCCCAAACTGAGATTAATATGCTGTGGAGAGATTAGCATGCCAGGATATTTGTGGTTCATCTAAATGGAAGCAGTGATTGGGAGATCTGCTATATAAATGTGTCTGTGGGCCAGATTTGTTTAGCAAACACACAGCTGTACTGCAGTAACATACTCATTTTCTTTCTGTCTTCCTGGACAGTCACACGAAGAAAATATATGGGCTTTTCCATTATGTAGGTACAGCAATCAATCTGGAATACTTCAACAGACCTTGCAAAAAACATCTGAGAGGGAAAACCTGGTATTAAGCCAACATTTTTCCTGGTAATCCTAATGGAAGAACATATGATGATCTGAATTAAGACTTAACCCAGAGCCTTGATCCAAACTTTGCTGAAGTGGGAGGATATTTTCATCCAAATTTAGGTCAGAAGTTTGCAGGTTGTGACATGTTTTTGTAATGTGACAAATCCACACATTCAATGAGCAACAATCTTTTCAGAAATTCCAATTTCAAAGCTTGGGTCAGTGACTGAAGATCCATCACAGCCTGGCTATTGTTAATACATGTGTAAGTGTACCTTGAATTATTTTTATAACACTGCTTGCTGTAAAGAAATGATAACCCACTTGTCAAGAATAGCATGTCTATAACATAAGAAATTAATCTTTTCATGCTGATTAACTATACTTTGTAGCACTGATCCCTTGAAGAACTGCTACATGTCCCTTTAAAAATATATTCTGTACTCTTTTGTCATTGCAGGGAGAAGAAAAAGAAAATGCTTAAGATTACTAGTGGCAATTAACAATGTCTACTAAATAATTTTTTTTCAGAAGTAAAAATAGATTATGAAATTATTATCTGGGTTAAAAATTGCATTCTGAAAATCCTTTGTAATGCACATTTCTTCCCAAAGGGTTTAGAAGTGAATACATCATTTGCTACATCAGTGTAGGTTTATACTTCTTGGCAAAAGAAAAGTCCAGGAAAACAAGCAAGCAAAACTCTCAATTATAATAAAATCTAACTTTAACCACCAGCCTGCTGGAGGTGGTCTTAACATGACAGATTTAAACATTAAAGTCAACTAGCATTAAAATGGGAATGTGATGGGCTTGACAACTGACACTGCTTACTGGAGGCACTCACGTGCAATTTTACAGCTGAACTGAGATAATGAAGTCTTAAAGGATTAATACAAGAGTCTTGTACAATTCTTCATCCTCCTGGAGTAATTTTACCTTTGATTTCTTACTGGTAATGAACTTTTCCTTTTTGTGGATTCTTCAGTGGAGTTTCTTCTTGATGTTTCTGTCAATAGACCACCTTCATTATTCCTAACAGTTTGGATTTACCTAATCTGATTTTTAACACCTACATTACTCTTTGGAGGTCCCTGTTGAACAACAAATGAGACGGTGACCTGTAAGGTAGCTGAGCTACAACTGGCTTCAGGAACTGCCTAACAGAAAAACACTTCTACAGTGGGATCTTCAGCGAGATGCTCAAATTTGAACAGGAAAAATCCAAACTAGTGCCTTTCTTCTCCACATACAGCATTTTTTAATTGATGGAAAAAAATTTTTAAATGTTGGAACAAAGCTCCTTTCTTTATGTAGACGGTCATGGATGAGGGGAGGGAACAAGCCCATGACACCTTCTGTGTAAAGTCTAGAGCAGCACTAGCAAAGCAGCATTCCTTCACAGCTGGGCATCCCCAGACAGACAAGGAATCTGTGACTTCCCTTGCCTTGTTACTATTGTCGTTGGTAATCATCACCCACACTGTTTTCATGAGAGGTGGCGATGTCCTTCTTCTTGCAGGGGCTGCCACATTATTTTTACAGACAGGTTTTATTTACCCTCTACTTGTTTTCCAAGAATTGTCCTGTGAAAGGGGTGGCAGGCAAGGGACGCCACACAGAGTGGAGATGCCCACCCTCTCTCCTGGCACTGCTTGGTGTGCGACACGTTCGCTTTGGCTGCATGTGATACAGCTGATGCTGAGCGCCTGCACAGCCCCTTTCCTTCAAACCGAGATGGAGCCTCGCCGCCAGCAGGTTGCCGTGAGCTGCACGCTGGCACGGGCAAGCCCAGTCCCTGCCCCAGGGGACTTGCAGTGACATGGCTGTGCTGCAGCAGAGCCCTGTTGTGAAAGCCTGTTTATCTCTGTGGAGGAATGACCAAACCCCATTATGCAACAGTGGCTTTCTGTTCCCTTTACTGCCTTTACTCTCCATTTGTTTCCATGGTAGCAATATGGAAAAATTAGGATATGTAATGTAAAATCAAGGAAAGAGACTAATTTTTCCCAACAGAAGCCAGTTTGTGATGTACTATGATATATCTGACAGCTAAACCTAAACCTGTTTCATAAAGAATGGATACATTTAGCATAAATGACAAAATCAGGAATTTTATTTTGTTTCATAATGGTTCCTTTCAGCTGAGGTTTATAGGATTTATTTTTATATTTCTATGCTCCAGCACAGAGACAATGCTTAGATATAAACCCATACTTATCCAAACAAGATGGTAATTTCATAGCAAAATCTTCTACATCTTTAAACTGCATTGCAAATCAACTTAAGGTTATGTAACACCAGAACATACCACTCCTGTCTGGCACCAAACTAAACATTTCTTAATATGTGTTCACACAGAGCCCTCCTGTGTTTGCAAGGCTTCATTACAACAGCCATTAAATCTGAGAGACAATTTATTGACCAACATCCACAAGACTGAGCTGCAGAAGGGACTGCCAAACTCCTGTCCTCTGACATTTACACAACGTGGACTGTTGTATTCCACTTGCCAAATAATATATCAAGCTCCAAAACATGACAAGTGAGAATCTCCCTCTGTAAACAGACAGAGTTCTGTCTTAGTTACACCATTTTTCAGTGGCAGTCATCGCAGGGTGCCCTCCACCAGACCAGGTTGCTCAGAGCCTTAACCAGCCTAGCCTTCAACACCTCCAGGGATAGGGCATCCACAGCATCTCTGGGCAACCTGCTCCAGGGTCTCACCACCCTCACAGGGAAAATTTTTTCCTAATATTTAATCTAAACCTATATCTTTCAGTTTGAATCCATTCTCCCCTGTCCTGTCACTACATGGGTCTTGTAAAAAGTCCCTCTTCGTCTTTCCTGTAGTTTTCCCTCAGGTACTGGAAGGACACAATTAAGTAACTCTGAAGCGTTCTCTTCTCCAGGCTGAACAAACTCAATATTCTCAACCTTTCCCCATGGGAGAGGTGCTCCATTCCTCTAATCATCTTAGTGGCCTCCTCTGGGCCTCTGCTCCAACAGTTCGATGTCCTTTCTCTGTTGAGGACCCCAAAGCTGGATGTAGCACTCCAGGTGGAAACTCACCACAGCAGAACAGAGGGTCAGAATTCCCTCGCTCACCCTGCCGGCCATGCAGCTTTGGATGCAGCCTAGGACACATTTGGCTTTCTGGGCTGCAGGTTCACACGGCCAGCTCATGCCCAGCCTCTCATCCACCAGCACCTCCAAGTCCTTCTTGACAGAACATTTTTATGATTCGTTCCTGCATTCCTTCTGTACTCAGATATTCAAAACCATGGCCATGAGCAGCCTGCTGTAGTTGATCGTGCTTCAAGCAGGGGAGGTAGACTGAAGCACCTCCAGAAATGGCTTCTAACTTCAATGGTTCTGTGAGTCTATAATTCTTCACTGCTTTTTCCATGTAATTTTGAATCATGCAGTCAGTTCTCCAAATGACATGGGAATAGGTGCTATCCCTTTTGTGATCTTAGTCTAGAAGCCACAGGTGAAATGAGGAGCTGCACTTAAAACAGTTTTCTCTCCTGCTTTTGCTGTAGCCTCTTATACAGCTATGTGGGAAAGATTACATCGTCCATGCACGCAGGTGTGCTTTTGTTTCTCTTCTGCAGCCTTTCCACCTGTAAGAACATACGTATTTCAGTCTAATGGTACCATCACAGAACACTAGAAGCAGCACTTAGAAGAAAAAAGGAGAAGAAAGAAGCTACCAGACAAAAGAGCAAAATCAAACCCAGAAACCAGATGAGACAATGGGGGAAAAAAAGAGAGAACAGTGTAAAAAAAGGTAGGAGGTAGAAATCATATGCACAGAAGTTGGGCCTGGCACTGTGCTCCGCAATACTGACAGACAGAAAGATATGTAAGAAGCACATCCATCACAAAGAAGACCTGGCACGCAGAACTGTAGGGAAAACGCTACCTTGAGTTACCTTTCCTCCTCTGTAGGCCCACCTGAAGTCTTTATGATCTATGCAGGGGAAGCAGATCTGTAAATTCAGTAATTGCTCTTTGTTAAGTAGCTTTAGAGACAAGAAAACACATTTTGCAGCTTAAAAGAAAGAATTTGTAGTTGAATCACCCTGCAATTCTGTAGGTGAAAACCTACCCCCATTTTCATAAATTCATTTCCCACATTAAGGGTAAACACAAAGAATATGAATTTTACAAGGAGGTTTTGAGTCAGATCCAGATTGAAATTTTCCCACTAGTATTTTCAGAGGATATGACATTAAAGGCAATTACATTTAAGAGAATTCACTATGCTCACATGCTTTTAGCTTATGAGAAACAGTTTAATTCTGTATCTGTGGATAGCCCAAGGATAGGATATTAAAAATTAATTGCACAAAATATTAAACATTTTCTTTTCATGAGAAAAACACCTCTGAGTTCTCTCCTACATGTACTACAGTAATAAAAGGTCTGTTCTGGAGCAGAAAACAAAGAGATTTTATCAAAATAATTCACATAAAAGAAATGGTGGATTATTTGAACTGAATTAATTTAAAGTATTCTGGTTTACAGGATTCAGATGAAATACAGAACTTTATTTAAAGATGAAAAAAGGCATGTGACTTAGAAAGTACTACAGAAAAGGAAATCACGTGTTTGCTGAAGTCTTATCCATATTCCAAGAGAAATTCATGAATGGGCCACAGCAAACTATTCTGAATGAACCAAGACATTCAGTCTCCTCTAAATGTTTGTCATTAACTCAAAAGAGATGCTTACAATACAGTCATTTTAAACTACTATTGGTCTACTGGAAGAGAAATATAAGCTCTGGTGGGAGAACAACATGAAATGCCTAATGTTTGCCTAGATTTTTGAAGACTTAATTTTTTCTGTGGAAGGAAATGAATAACAAGCTTTAAATGCAGACAACAGGCTACAGTTGAGACTAAGAGGAATGCACATTGTGAACAGCTTCTTCAACATTCCTAAACAAATTTTCAAAGGTTCGTAATGACCAGTGAACCCAAACTGCACATCAGAGTGTATCTGCATGAAACAGCCCACTGAACTCTTCTTACAGTTTTGAATAGCATACGTTCACACAGAAGGACTAGAGGTGTTTGACTTTTTATTAGAGAATGGAGATTTCAGTCACTGTAGTGACTTGAAGGAGATTTTTGCCAGGCCACAGACAGAATTCTAAAGGAGATTTTTGCTACCTTTATCTACAGACCAACACCTAAAGTACAGATGTAGTCTTTGGAGTGCATTAAAGAGTCTTTAGGCCACTCAAATGGAATCCTGTTATCAAATTCTCCTTCAACATTTTAAGAACTATCTCAATGCTATGTTTGAGAGTAAGAATCACCACCTATAACCGTGCTAAACGAACTAGAGGGTTTATTTTCTTTACTTCTGATGCTTATACAGAGAACAATAGAGCTTCACTTCTCAGTCAGCTGGGCTGCCCATGGAACCAACTTCAGTACCTTGGGAGGCCTTCGTCAGCACACCCAATGGCTGACACACAAAGTTGTGATAATCAGGTCATTAAAAAAGACCTACAAAAGAGCATAGTTTAGGCTGTTGCAGACACGTACTGATGATAATACTGTGTGTAAATAACAATTTAGAGTGGGAGAACTGACTCCTCTACAGGGGGAAATAGGCTTTGATATTGTTATCTAATCAATGGTGTCATGGGGTAGGATATTCAGAGACATGACCAAAGCAATTAATCTCAGAAAATGTTTTATGCTGAGGAATAGAACATCAGGGGCATGCACAGGCATTTTAGTTAACTGCATGCTGCCATGTGGAACAAAACCTAGCAACTGGGCACACTCTGTAATGTATCTCATTGACAGTTCAAAAGAACAGAGCACTGCACAGCAGCAATGCTACGTCAGTCCATGAGGCACTGAGCATCTTGTGGATAAACTGCTGCCACGCAATGAAAGACCCATCAAAAGCCATTAACACTGGGTGGATCCTGTGGGAGGAATAACTGGCTTTCTACCAGGAGATTCTGATGTGAGACTTTTCTGTGGAGCACAATTCGGAAAGAAGGGAGAACCAAGAAAAAGGGGAGAGGTTTCCAGAGATTCTGGAGTTGAAAAGCTGGAGCAGGAAACGTGTCACATCTTTAAATTTTGTATGTGCTCTATCTTGAACAAGTTACTTCATTAAGAGAAAGAGAGGCTAAAGTAAAGCTGTGTTTACACATTTATGATGTGGTACTTAAATTGACTTTAGCAATTCATGCCCACACCATATATTCCTGACGCCCTCTTTGTGCAGGTGTGACTGATTGGTAAATTGCCAGAGGCAACAGAGCCAGCTAGGAAGAGCCTAGCCAAAAACAGTAACAATTTGAGACCTAGAAGGAGTCAAGGTGATTCCAGAAGTGGTTTGTGGTGAGGTCCCAGTCTCAGAATGGGAAAGTTTTGCTCCAAAGGTCATCTTTCCAAGACCTAGTAACCAGCAGAAGGAAGATTTTTTTAAATTGGAACAGGCTGCCATGTCAGGGCTGTGGAATTGCCACCTTTGGAAAATACAAAATTAGTAACAACTTTTATGAGACCACAAAAACAAGCTCTACAAGCATTTGTTAAGGGCGGGTCAGGCACTGGTGGTGGATATAACCATCAGGTGTGAAGCAAATTAATATCACTTGCTGATGCATTGGCTGAGAAGGTAAAGAACTATCAAGGAGCAAGTCTAGGAGGGGACAAATGCCAAAAATACCGAGTTGGTCAGATTGTCATTGGAGCAGGTGGGAAGTGGTATGGTGGCAATTGGTATGGTGGGAGTTACAGGTTTTTATCCAAACTTGGGCTCTCAAAAATCCAACAGGAATAGGTGACTCAAGTCTCCTCCAGAGAGCTTTTTCACATCTGTAAATACTGTACATTTATTTGTGAGTCATACATTAACTATTGTATAAAATTAATTTGACTTTAAATAAACTACATTTGAGGGTTATCGTAACTGAGGGAAATGGATTCTTGTTGGAAGTAAGGGAGACCAGAGGGATAGTACGTAGGGACTCAAAGGGTCTTGGTAATCACGATGTATCATCTTACTGACAAAATCAACCTGCCTTACCTAGGTGGACAGGCCACCTTACTTAACCTTCAAAAGGGGCATGTAAATTATGCATGTTCAATAAATAGTGTGGAAGGCATTAGGAATGATTCACATTGGATCATCCTACCAGAATACCCTCCTCCTCTCTCAAGTCCAATGACTCTGGAAAGCCAATTAGACATTACCACCTTCCCCCAACTGGGATATTTATAATGCCTCTCTCTTTATTCTCTGACATCTAATAAAAGGCATGCTCACACTGCAGTCCTCTGCTATGTAATTAAAGACAATCAGTAGGGAGACACAAATCTACAGAAAACCAGTCTTTATTAATTTTCCTGACCTCAGAGTTATTTGTTTGCTTTCTACCACATCCATTAAGACAGTAATGTCTTAAAGACAAATGAGTTATATGGATTTAATGCTGAAGACAGAATAAGGAAAGGTACTGTGGCAGTGAGGTTCTGGCACTGGGTTGGAGTGATCACAGAGCACATTTTTGTGTATATTATGGGCTCAAAATTAGTCTGACCTAATTGTACAGTAGAGCATTAGTGACGGCCCAGTCTGCCTGGGAGAAGAAATATGCAGGTCCCTCTCCCTTCCTCACAGATAATTTCCTCATCTTGGTGGTGGAGCTGTATTGTAGCTATGACTCCAATTTCAGACACTAATAAAATACAAGGCAGAACTTTCCATGTTCTGCTGCCAAAAAAAGGGTACCAGACAGAGGTGAGAAATCCAGATCTAGGAAAACTTAACCTTCCAGATCCAGTGGAGTAGCAGATAGGATTCGGCAGTTGATTTAAAATACATTTCACTCAGCCAGTTCTGACTTTCTGAACAAGAACACAACATATTTATAGAAAAGTTAGAGTTAACTGAGGAACAAATTTGAGCTATGGTCATACTGATAGTTTCTTATAACTAAAAACAGCTCTTTGAAGGACACCCAGGCTGTTCTGATGCCAGGGCTGTGGGTGGACCCAGCCATAATGGTGGCAGGTGCTGTCTCTAGCTGCTTGCCTCTAGCCTTTAGCCAGAGGTTAGCCCCATGAAGTCTCACACAGGTGCTTTTTAACCCCTTTCAAGACAAATGAGTTGTAACAGCTTGTTTCTCATAGCCTGATGCCTTTGGTTGCAGTGGTGCACATGAAGAAATGCTTAGGTAGAAGAGAGAAACTCTCTGCAAGATGTAATGATGGGCAGATGGCTAATGATCAATGACTTCTACTGGTACAGCTATTTAGAAAGTTCACATCTTTGTCACTCCAACTGCTATCCCCGTAAATTTTTTTCACATTGTACCTGGTCATTTTTCAACACAAAATTCTAATTCACAGACAAGCACAAGATGCTGTGATATGATCCTTCCCAGATGTAAAATCTCCAGAGGTTCCATGTCTACAAAATAAAAGCTACCCAAGAATATCCTATTTCATTTAATACTAGTCTTGGAAATCTTTCATCTGGTCATTCCAGTATAAAGTGTAACCAGAGAGTGCACATGTGTAGTTTCACTAGAAAGTGAACAGATATTACAACCCAGAAAACAGAGCAGGCCAGAAGCACTAGCACAAACAAACACACAAACTGTAAATCATTAATTGGGTGCTTCAGAACAGTCCAAGGTTATTCCATCATTTATCGCTGCTGTCTAGGATTTAATTTTCCCAGCTAACACAAGTTTCTTTGAAAGGCACTGGAGCAAGCTCATAGAAATACGGCCAGATCTACCCTGGCTGAAATAGCAAGGGAAAGAAAAGACAGACGTGATGGCACAGGAATCTTTCCGATCATAGCTTCCTCTACTTTATACCTGCTACCACTAAGTGCTTGCCAAAAACCTTTTTTGTGTATGTATTATGCAAGACCAGCTATTTTCTCCCACTACTCCCATGACCACTCATCTGCTTTTGAAAGCAGAAAACCTCTCTACAACCTTTTTCCCGACTTTGATCTAGGACACAGAATAATAGTATTTAAGATTTAGTGGGGATTTTCCACCATCTGCAATAGATGATAGCCTCTCAAGTGCAATGCAACAACTGAAGTCCGAAAATTAAGTGTCTATGTCATCAAGGGAATGCGCAAAAAGGAAAAGGAAGGGAAAGCAATTCAGACTTGTGAATTTTATGACTACCTAGAGTAAAACAAATCACGTAAATATTGCTTCTTTTCCCCACTTGAGGTAGAAACTTGTAAAGCTCTGATTCCTGTAAACAGTATGGACTTTCACAGAATCACAGAATATTGAGTTGGAATGGACCCACAAGGATTATTCTAACGCCTTTTAGGCTCTGGGAAGTCTTGCAAATTTAATCAGCGTCTTGCTTTTCTTTGTCTCTCCTGTGTTGATAAATATTTCACTTATTCAGATTACTGGAAGACAATAATGACATCCAAGTTTGGAGAATAAACACCTTCCTGGGCTCAGTGACTGATCTTCTGTTACTCAGGGATGTTTCAGATTATAATAAAGTTAAGGAGTGAAGGAAGCTGGACACATGGGCAATAATAGAGACTTTAGCATTTTCAGTTCAATTACCAAGTGTATAATTTGGGTATCTTGCACGATTGCATAGCCTGTGTCAGCAACTCTGGTGTGTTCAGGCACCAGTCACACCTTCTGCATCAGATTTCTGTGCCAGCCTGGCTGGAGACACCCTCTTGTTTTCACCAACACTGAGTCAGAGGATCATGCTTCAGCAGAACCACCTCTGGAAGCTGCCTGCAGAGAAAGGCTGAGTGCTGCTCAGCCTTTGGCCTGTGAGTTGTGCACTTCTACTAAAAATTGGCCTTCTCTTGAAAACCCTGGGAAATGCAGGTCTCGCTCATTCCCGTTCTGAGCTGTGTGCAGTTCTGGGCTCCTCAGTACAAGAAAGACAAGGAGCTACTGGAGAGAGCCCAGCAGAGGGCTGTGAAGTTAATGGGGTCTGGAGCATCTCTTACGAGAAGAGACTGTGGGAACTGGGCCTGTTTAGTCTAGAGAACACCAAGAGGGTGTCTCATCAATACATCTCATCAATACACACAAATATCTCAAAGGTGGGTATCAAGAGAGTGGTGCCAGACTCCTTTCAGTGGTGCCCAGTGACAAGACAAGGAGCAATGTCCATAAACTAAAATACAAGTTCCACCTTGAAAGGAATGTGATGAGGGGTGTCTTTACAAATAAACTATGCATCTAATTATAGATAAGGCTGGAGACTGGCCAAAGTCCAAAAGGTAAGATAGCAGGAGGAATCACCACCAAACTTCAGAAAAATGCTACTGATTAACATGGACTGTTGCTCTACCAAAGCTATGTTAAATCCTTGATTCCGGGAAGAGAAGAGAGACTTAAGAAAAACAGGGTGGGATGCATGTTAGGGGTAAAACAGTTAGTATGTGTATCGAGAAGTCTGTACCTTCCAAGTACCTCAGCCAATGGGAAAAGGGAGAGGGCAAACTTGGCTGGGAAATTAGAATAAAAAGGAGGCTGCGTCCTCCAGCAATTTGACAGACCCCAGGGGAAATGCCCCATGGCCTCTCCCTTTATTCAAATAAAGTTATGGAAGTCCTCTGCCTCCCTTTTGGACATAAAACCTTTGCCGTTGTACATTTTTCTGCATAACCTCAACGTGAGGAAGAACTTTACAATGAGAGTGGCAGCGCACTGGAACAGCCTGCCCAGGGATGTCACAGAGTCTTCTTCTGGAAACATTCGAAACCCAGCTGGACGCGTTCCTGTGTCACCTGCTGTAGGTGACCCTGCCTTGCTAGTGGGGTTGGACCAGATGGTCTCCAGGCGTCCCTTTCAACCCTAACGATTCTGGAATTCTGTGTGATTCTGTTTTATAAACACCTCCCGTAGGCCTTGGACACGACAGGGCCGGGGCTCTGCACGCCGGGTACCTCTCGGCCCCCGGAGCGCGGCACAGCCAAGCATGGAGGGCTCCCGCACACGCCTTGCCGGAGGCTCCGCGCCAGGGCCGCTCCGCAGCCCCTGGGGCACTACGGCAGCGGCACCGGCGCAGGCGCGGGGAACAGGCGGAGCCTGGGCCCTCCTCCCGCTGCTCCCGGATCCCCGTGATCCCTGCGCCGTTCCGTAGCGGCAGCGCAGGGAGGCGGAGGAGCCCGGGCGAGCCCGGTCCGCCGCGCTGGCGAGATGGCGGCGCAGAAGATTAACGAGGCGCTGGAGCACATCGCGAAAGCGGAGAAATAGTGAGCGGAGGGGAGCGAAGTGGAGGGTGCGGGGTGGGGGAACCTGGCGAGCGGCTGCCAGGTCAGCGCCCGCCCTGTCCGGCCCGCCCGGCGCTCCTGTCCCACGGAGAAGGCGTGTCACCTCCTGGCCTGGCCGGCGAGCTGAGGAGACTCCCCATGGACCGGGCGGCGGGACATCGGGAGAAGGGGAGGGGGTGGCGGGGCCGGCACGGAGGGAATAGGAGGACATGGCTGCTTGGCCCCTCCTCTGCCTCAGGGGACCCTCGCTACAGGGGCTGGGTGACACAGAGCGCCTTCTGCCCCGAACTGGGAGGGTTAAGCGGCCCTAAAACTAAAAGTTGGGGTCGGTGAGGCGGTGCGGCTTAGAGGCCTGGAGCCTGAGCAGTTTTCTTTAGGGCCCTGTGGCCTCTATTGCTCCCACCCTGACTGCAAAGCGAGGGCAGTCACTTGTGTCCTTCTGCTAAAGTTAGTGGGAGGAAGACGGAACCGCTGAATGAATCAGATTGGAAAAGACCTCTGAGACGATCGAGCCCAACCTGTGACCCAACACCACGCGCTTTGACAGTGTGAGGCCTCGCACTTAGGGCCACATCCGGTCTTCCCTTAAACACCTCCAGTGATGGTGACTCCATCACTTCCCTGGGCAGTCCACTCCAATGTCTGATCACCCTCTGTGAAGAATTTCTTCCTAATGTCCAGCCTAAATATCCCCTGGTGCATCTTAAAGCTGTTGACAAATGGGAGAAAAGAGTTATGAAGACTGTGTTGGATAAAAGGGCTTGATTTTGCTGGTGTGTACGTTTGTTTCCTACCCGTGAGAAACGTGTGATTGTTGCTTCTTGGGTGGCTTCAAAGACCTGTGCTGACATTTATCTTGGGGCTTAGCATCCGTGGTAGTCTGTTTTTGTGTATTTTATCACTGAATATAGCCATTTTGCTTACAAGTCTCAATTTCACAGACTACAGTATAGATGTAATAGAGCTGACTAATCCAAGGATGCTATATTTTCAGTAAAAATAGTGACAGACCTGGTGGAAATCATGGATCAAAAGTATAAATTGTTATAGAGGGAAGACTTCCAAGCAGAAAAAACCAGTGTATCTTACTCTACTTGACTGAAATTGGCAGTCAGGAAATTAATTTTAAGCTTATCTGGAGAGCATTTGAAATAAAAGGCACTGAAATCTCAAATTTTGTGTGGATTAATGCGTTGTGTAGTTCAGCTTGATGCATTTGAGACTCTGCTTGTGATAAAAATAACACACTATAAAGGCTTGCTTTAAAGTTACTTTGGTTTTCATCAAAGTAAGACAAGACAAACTTAGGGTCCATATCTAGTTGTTTTTCCATGTAAAGCATATATTGCATATGATGTGTCAGTCTACAACAAATATACAAGTGGACTCTAAAGTTATGGTAATTTTTAAATTTATTTCAGAAGTAAGATAGAATATTGAAATCAAAATTGCCTAGTAACTCACCTAATTTTGCAATATACTTTTTCCTCTAATGCATCTGTGTCTGCATGTGGCACCTTTTAGTGTCATGATCTACTGTAGATGTATAAATGATATATGGGGCTTTGTATTTGTAAGTTATTTGTGTATGCAGTGGAGAGTCTTTGTTAATTCTCAGCAGGAAAGGTCTAAGTGGAAGTATTTTTCTTCTACTGACTTCTTACTGCTGAGAAGATGAACTTGAAAAGATTCTCTGGGGGCAGTAGAAGCGTGTTAGGGTGAGGCATTTAACTGTGGGAGATCATTGCAGTGCATTGTGCAGTTTCTAACACTGCTGGCGTTTGTTTTTACAGTAGTGATGCCACTGTAGTATTGGCGTATAAATAATTGCTCCTTTCCAGAGGTATTCTAAAGTTTTAAATATATCTGAAGTACCTTGAAGGTAAAAAAATAAAATCTTTATTAATTGTTTCTTCATTTGTTTTAGCCTGAAAACTGGATTCTTAAAGTGGAAACCAGATTATGACAGTGCAGCTACTGAATATGGGAAGGCAGGTATGTGTGGCTGTAAATACAGCCATATATATTTCATGCTTTCAAAGTATTCATTAAGATTAATCCCTGGTAATGTTTTACATATTTTTATTAAAATGCTCTGTAAGTAAAACTATCGGGAAGACTAAAAGTAAGATGAAACAACAAAAAATCCTCTTAGTAGCACTGTAAAATGAATTTCAGGTTGTACTTGGAGATCTAGAACAGTTTTCACAACCAATTTTTTTTCAAGCTTACAACTTCTACTTTTTATATAGCTACATGTGATAAAAATAAAGCTTTCCTTCTTTCACTTGTCCACCCCCAAATCCTGTGACTTTATCTACAAAACAACAGATGTTCAAGCTGGTTTTAAAATTTTGCTTTATCATCATCTTATGAAATATGTCCTGACAAAGACTATCTCAGTCAGGTGCGATGCTGCCAGGTTAGGGGTTTTTTTTAGGCATAGTAAGGTCTCTTTTCTGCCTTTTTCCACTGCAAGGGACAAACTGAATGTAAAATCCTTACTAGTTGATTTCTTTCTGCTCTTAAACAGTTTTTCTTTTTCATAGCAGTAATTTATCATGGGCTTTTGTCTCCTTACTCGGCATTCCTATTTATTCGCTTAAGACTGATTAAAAGATACGAACTTGGAAGAACACTAGAGCATTTATAAATTGAAATTTATATTAAATCCTACTTTAATATTTTATCAGTTAAATAGAGAGAGAAATAATATTTATGCCCTGAAGTGGTTGTGCTGAGGAAGTTGTTATAGGTATGCTTTGTTGGTGGCACACTTCTGTTCCTACTGTACTGGTTTTTTACTCTAATGATTAAAACGATATACATATGTATTCCTGCAGTTCTGTGATTAACACACAGAATGAGTGAGTTTCAAAGTCCAGCTAACACACTGTGCTATGTATGGTACTGTGGTGGTAATGGAACTGATGTTGACAGTGAATGTTTTAATGGTAACTAAGTAACTAAGAAAGCAAGGAGGATGGTCTAGGATTTTTGGGAAGACCTTGGTAAACTGTAACCATTAATTTAAAGAACCTGTTTGCATCTTTAGGTAGTTAAACTCTTGCACAGAAGCGTTAAAAAGAAGACAATGTCAAGTTGTAAATAAAAACTCTTATTTGCTTTCTTGCAGCTGTTGCTTTTAAGAATGCCAAGCAGTTTGATCAGGCAAGGGAAGCCTGCTTACGGGAAGCTGAGGCACATGAAAACAATAAAGCGTATCTTTTCACTGATTGATACTTTTTCTTCCATAAAGCTGACTAGTTGCCACTTAGATTGGAGTTATGGTGGTTGGTAGCAGGTTACTTAATATATTTGCTCATTTTATCAGTCTAAGAGAATTGCTTTTTAAAAGACTCTTCCTGTGTGCTCTGAGTGGGAAAACTAAAGAACTCTTGGTTAGAAAATCAGTGTTCCTGGTAACATCTGGAGCAATAAGATGCTGACAGGTGCCAGAGATACCTAGGTACTGCTTCACAAATTTAATTTTTTTTTCATTACCTACAAATAGATAGTATAAACTAAATGCACCTCTGACATTAATACAGTATTTCTAGTACTGTTTAATAAGTAGAAACATATTTTAAATAAACATGCTTTTTGCAACTTTTTATGCAGCTATTCATTAGTATGCTGCATTTATTCTGTCCTTAAAATAATTTATTTTTGACAACTTGCATATGGATATTGTAGGTTTGGTTTGCCTTTATGGGGTTCCTTGCTTTGAAACTAGTAGTTGTATAAGGTTTTTTACATTAATATTTTTTCTGCATTGTGTTTTTGTGGCTTTTGTCCTTGACTTTGACAATTTTATTTCCAGTCTCTTTCATGCTGCCAAGTAAGTATAGATGTGCTAAGTAATCTGAAACAGAGTTTTTTAACATACAGTACAAGCATTAACTGCCATTTTGAGCTCAGCATAGTAAGTGTTATGATTCAAGTAATTTTGCTGCTTCAAAATTAGTTCAGTGGACGTGTGAGCTAGGAAAGCCTGAAAACCTACAGTGGCCACCTGAAGAAATTATGATTTTGGCATTCTTTAGAACTTTTTAATATTTTTCTTAGATGAACTTGTCATAATTTTGAAATTCTGCACTGCTGAGCTTATAAGGAAATTTTTAATTAAAGAGTACTTCAAGCAGATGATAACAATAATCCAAATATTGCCCAGGGTTCAGATTAGAATAGATTTTTAGTGGGTAGTGTGGTTGAAGTACTTCATTTGTGGAAGATAATGTTACATGTGTGCTATCTCATTAAATGAAACACTTGAAACATCTTCAAAGCATTAAATATTAAGAGTCAGTGCATGTTAACTTTTGCTGCATAACTACAGCTTGCTGAAATACACCATCTCTAACCAAATTGTACATATTTTTTCCCTGCAGAGCTTATGAACAAGCTGGCATGATGCTAAAGGTATTTTCATTTACTAGTTTTTATGAAAAAATTCTGTTTTATAACGAAGGATATTGTGCACTGGACCATTTTACAACTATATGTAAGCAAATTGCATATTCAGGTGATATTTTTCTGTTGACTCATAGTTCTCACCTATACCTTCAGTAGATTAGGAAAGTAACATTTGTATTTGGGGAGAAAAATAGTTTTCCTTTTGTAGAAGGAAAGAAGAGTGCCTCATGCCAGAGGGTAATAGAAGAGTGGTGCTGCTTTTGCTCTAAACTACTAAAATTCATGACTTACATGAAAGTTTAGTACTTAAAAGTGACTTCTATGAAGTTGGTGGTCAACTTTCACTAGCTCTGCAAGTTTGTAAATAAAAATTAGAATCTTAATAAATAAGGTGTTGCAGTTTCATTTATGTCCTTGCACATAAGCTCCGTTCCTGACAACAGTGTCACTCTGACTGTTGCTTTGTAGGAGATGCAGAGACTCCCTGAAGCAGTGCAGCTGATCGAGAAAGCCAGCATGATGTACCTGGAGAATGGGACACCAGATACAGCAGCTATTGCACTGGAACGGGCTGGAAAGTGAGTCTGTTATTGGTGGCTAGAATGCAAGCAGGGCGTGGGTGTGTCAGTGGTTTTCTTTTATGTCTTTTTGATGCTTTCAAGTAAAAAATATTTTCCTTTCACCTGAAGAGAAAGTATTGATGTTTATTACAGGTTAATAGAAAATGTGAGTCCAGAGAAGGCTGTGCAGCTCTATCAGCAAGCAGCATCGGTGTTTGAAGTAAGTGGGGGATTTTTGTGGGTGTTTTGGGTTTGTTGCTTTTTTTTCTTTCAGCTATAAAGTCAAGAAAAAACCCCAAAGATTAGGTTCTGAATTAGTTTCCTTCCTTTTACATCAGTAATGAAGCTGAAGGCTTCTCACGCTGTAGAGAAGGAGACTGCAAAAGTTAGGAGTCAGTTTGCTTTGCCTTCTTCTCAGTTTAGAACTGGATGGAATCTGAATTTTGCATATTATCAAGTTTTCTGCCTCTTGTTGGGCAGCCCAGAGGGTAGAGAACGTGTGTAGTTGAGTCCTGAAACCCAAAATAATTGAAATCCCTGAAGGCACAGAAGAGAAGATTTTGCTTGGTGCTCTGTCCTTTCCATGGGGCAGTGATTTGCATTTGCCTTTTTACAACCAGGTTTGATGTACTTCTCTACTGTCAGTTGTCACGTGTTTCAGATTAGCAAGTTTGCATTGACGTTGCTTTGCTGAGCAGATCCATACAGGAGCTGGCTGTGGAACTTGGGAGCACCAGTATTCTTCATGTTTCCCTTGAGTGTGTGAACTGCTGAGATAATAACTAACAGTTGTTCTAAGTTACAGGGGACATGCTTAGATTAAGATCTAGTGGTCTTAATTTTATGCCAATGAAATAAGAATGTATGAATTCTTTTTGTTCTTCTCCAGAATGAGGAACGTTTACGGCAGGCATTAGAAATGCTAGGGAAGGCATCAAGGCTTCTAGTCAGAGGACGCAGGTATAACTTTATCCCTTTTTGTTCTTTTAATGTCACTGAACCTTAAAATGTGATTTTGGTTGTGTTTTTTTGTCTTGGTGTTGTTGGGTTTATTTACTATTTCTTAATTCTTATTTGAGACACACTTCAAACTAAAGTTCAGTTTCTATGGATTACGCCGTGTTCATCCAGGAATTGCCTATTTTCCGTTTTGGGGTGGGAGAATGTGGGCCGAAAGACTTTTGTTTCCTTTTTTTTTCCTGTTGAGTAGCTAGAAAGCACATACATCAGTTTTCATTAATTCTTAAACTACTTCCGGATTTTTTTTGTTTTTCTCCCAGCACTAATATGTAGAAAGTACTTGAAAGTCTTTTATAGCTGTGGGATGTAAAACAGAAGAATTAGGTGACTAACCTGAGGAAAGAAATCTGTTTGAAGTAGACTGATTCTGGACTTGTTAAAGAAGAGTGTATCTTGGGGTCCCAGTGAGACAAGTTCAATTGTGAATTGCTTGTGCCAAACCTGACCTTCAGTTCACCTTAGACTTCCTTCATTGATACAACTTCGGTGCTTTAAGAAATTGGGTTCCTAACTCTACTTTTAGGACACTTTATTCACTGCAGAATTGCACTCAGAAAAGAAAATTGACGAAGTAATTTGAAAGCCTTTCTGTGAAAGCCAGTCAATGTAGCTTCAGAACATGTGAAAAAATGGGTTGCTCTGCTCCTTTATAGCTCATGTGCTATTGCTAATTTCTAGGAGTTGAATATGATGTTTAAAAGAGCACTCAAACTTAAAAGTACTTACTATGACTAAATACTGCTAGTTCATGGATATCAGTTACTGATAGCTTATAGTAAGCTCAGGACTTATGGAAATTTGCTAGGGTATGTAGCAAAGCATCATCTTGTACAATGTTATGAAAAACAAGGTTTCTCTGAATGAATACCAGAGAAGTTCTTAGCAAGTATACAAAAGGAATTACTGACTATATATTTGTCTACTCTGTTAGTAAGATGTATTGCTGATTTTTAGTTGTGTTGCTTTTTACTCCAGTAGACTTGCCACTGTATTCGTTAAAGACTTTGTAATTAGCCTTGGGTTCATTGTGCTGTATTCCTGGCACTGATACTCCTAACTGGTTTTTTTTGGTTTTTAGATTAGATGAGGCTGCGTTGTCTCTTCAAAAGGAAAAAAGTATTTATAAGGAAATTGAAAATTACCCCACATGCTATAAGGTAAATTCCAAGAGACAACTTCTAATAGTGCATTTCAATTCTTTTCTGGGCAGTTAATGACAGCTAACATCTGACAGATGATGGCTACCTCTTGATTAAGAGATACGTTTCTTGCTAAATGATGAGAATTTGTGGTAGTGGTGTTTCCCTAACCTTTAACTGTGCTTTTTTCACTACTATAGTTTTTAAGATAAGATGCTGTTACGTACAGGAGCTGTCAAAATGCAAAAACACACACAAAAAATAAAGATGTTATAAAAAATAACAAAGTACAAAAACTGTTACTTGGTGCAACAGTTCATTAAAGTGTTATGGGAGAGAATCTGTTTCATACCAGCTGAGGATATGGCTTTCTACTTTTTCACTAGATTATTCTGACTCTTGTGTCAGTATCTTAGAACGATTGTGGATTGTAATGAACTTTCTCATTTCAGGTATTAACAATCTACTATTTTTCTCATATTTTACTGTTATTTTCTAAAGATTCATTAGGCTTACTTTTTTTTGTTTTATTTCTTTTCATTTAGAAAACTATTGCTCAAGTCTTAGTTCACCTTCATAGAAATGATTATGTTGCTGCAGAAAGATGTGTCAGGGAAAGCTATAGGTAAGTCTACTTCGTGTCCTGTAATTTTACACTGAATGTTTCACTAATGTAGATCTGCTTTGTTTGACAGTGTTTCCATTGTTCTTTCATAAATTTTTAGCCCACACTTCTGTTGACTGAGAGTACAATAACAGCATTCCCTGGTATATGGCTATCAGGAATTTTTTTCACATGTAACAGATTTAGCTGTAATGGCTACAGTGATTCTTCTTAATAAACCTCAAAGAAAAAGTCATAAAGGACTAGTTATATGCAACAGAGGGAGTGAGATGGAAATTAGAAGTTCTTCCCATGTTTTTCCTTGTTAAAAGCTGAGCGAAATAGTGTTAAGGTTGAGATTCTTGTCTTACTGATATCCCTTGGGTTGTGTCTTTTCCTGTGGAACAGAGATAGATAAGATACGATTAGGATTAAAGTGGGTATTTCTGTATGTTGCTAACTGAATTTTAAAATTTTCAGAATGTTTTTGCCATGTGTGGAGGCCCTTAAAAAGTTTAAATTCTAACTTGTCGTTACCATATTTTGTTGCAGTTTGAGGATGGAAATAGGGAATGTAGTATCAAAATGCACAATAGCAGCATTCCAGTATAACCAGTTAAAATATCCAGTATGGGGATTAGGCTGAGGGAAAGATTAATCTAAGCGTTTTTGTTAAGGAAATGTTTGCAGCATGTCAGTTACTATATTTCTGGTTATGTTAGTCTAGGACATCTGTGCCCTCATCATACATTTGAGGAAGCAAAGCAGGATTTCTACTTTCTGTAACTTTTTAAGTACCTGGTTGAACTGGAAGTTAATGTAGGAAGCAGAAAGTAGTCTGGTTGTATATGCTGAATTGAGGAAGACATTCTTTACACATAGGAGAAAATTTTAGTTTCAAAATACAGATTAGTGTTTAACCCTGGTCCCAGAGGCTTTCCCATGCTTTTTTCAACTTTTATTAGAACGTCAGTAATGAAATCTTGACACAACATGTTTTCACTTAAATTGTGTTTTTAGTGAAATGACTTGAACGTATGTAGAAGTAAAATTGTACTTTATTTTTAGAAGTAGTTTTTCAAAATATCTTGCTTGTATTTTAAGAATCTCCAGTTTGTATTTTATATATAGAAACTCATGACAGAATTTTTCTTTTGTAAGGTGGAGAAAGAGTTTATTGACTGGTCAGGAAAAAAACTTTAAAAAATCTAGTATTCTTGTTTTGTCTTGACTATGTGGTCTTACTCTCAACATGCAAACTAACATTGCTGAAAGTTTCATTCATGTACCTGGAAAAATCAAAGTGGTAGTAGGCAGTTTTGTGGAACAAGCAGTCTGTCAGATTCTTGAAAGCTGCTTGCACTTCTGCTGTTAAATCAGCAGCATTTAAAGACAGAATAGCTGTGTCAAGTATATTGCTGAAATGCCCTAAATGAACTCTTAATTTTCTTCAGTATACCAGGATTTAATGGAAGTGAAGACTGTGCAGCACTAGAGCAACTTTTAGAAGGGTATGATCAGCAAGATCAGGATCAAGTTTCTGAAGTCTGTAATTCTCCACTCTTCAAATACATGGATAATGATGTAAGTAGGCAGTTCCTGTGATTTTTTTTTTTAATTTTTTTTTATGTAAAGAGAGATTTTTTTTCCTAGTAGAGGAAAATAAGAAGAACACAGTCCTTGTAGTTGTTGTGACTTGCTGTCATGCTGCCCTGTGGCTGTGAGCTTCCTGTATTCTTTTACTTTGCCTGCTGCCTACCTTTGAGATGTTGTGAAGGATTAGGGGAAAGAACAGCTTTTTTGGATTTGCTGTGTTTGTTTAATGAGTTGACCAAAGTTCAGGCCTCTTCTGCTTGATTCCTTAAGGGCCAGAACAGTTTGCTGCTTCTGCTTTTTCTCAGAAGTACCATATAGCAGATAGGTGTGCATAAACATGAGAGAGCATGATGCCTGCGGAATGGCATCATTGAATGTGTTTTGCCATTGCTTATTCTTAGCAAGGTACTAATTTGTGAAAGATTTTGAATTTTGAGCAAGTAGTTGTCTCTGTTTCCCCACCGTTTTTTATTTAATTGAATTTGTAAATTGTAGGAAGTGTAGGGATAGAAAGGTGTGAAGTAAGGGAAACATCCATCCCTGCCAAACCTTTTAGCAGTATTGACTGATTTTACTTAATTGAATAGTAAAAATTAAGGTACTAGTCTTGGTGAAAAACCCTTAAAAGACTTTTAACATGCTCTATTACTAGATAATGTATGAAGAGCTGCATACTGCATTTTTTTTTTCACATAAAGCTTGAACCAGAGAATCGATATTATGTGGCCAAATTATTCTATATGAAGCAGTATCAATACAGGTCTTGTATCCCATTTTCAGTGTTTGAGAGAGAGAAAAATGAGCCAATGGTATGCTTATTCCAAGCTGGAAAAATATACTCGGAGAGCGGCATCACTGTTTTCTCTACTGAACATTGCCTGCTTGTTTATTGTGAGCATCAGTCAATTCTATGATAGTACAAAAATTAAACTTGCCTTGTTATTGTCAGTATGCCAAGCTTGGTCTTACCTTGGTGGTCCCAGGAGGTGGAATCAAGAAGAAATCGCCAAATGCTGCACAAGACAAAGCCAGAGGACCAGCTGCAGTGGGCTCTCATGCTGAAGAGGAGGAGGATGAATATTCTGGTGGACTGTGCTAGCTGCAGACTAGGTTGTCTTAAATACCTGACTGACTTGTGATGTTGAGCTATCCAAAGGTACCAGATTTACCAGAGCTTCATTGCAATTGTGATATGGGAATCCTAATATTAACTTGGCAGCTTCTGGGTACAACACAGGAGAAAAAGCATGATTGTACCCAACATCTTGAAACATCTTTGGATTTCATCTCTTACCTGATAAGAGCTTCATTAGGGCTCTGCCTTTAGTTGACAGAAAATTATTGAGATAAGTTTTACTAAAAGCACAGTTTAAAAGAACCCAAAACCTCAGAAGCACTACAGTAGGGAGAGTAGTTCAAAATTTTAAACACTGGATTTCGACAGCTGACACTTTTGGTCCCAGTAAGATGTTTGCCGTTGGTTTTGGAGTTAAATGTACAATCATTCATCTGGCTTTTTATCTCCTATTTAAGACCATTCAAGGCAGACTGTGCCAGGCAGGATTTTTACTGGTGTAAGCACTAGGGGGAGCATTGAGTTTGTTTTCAACATGTTTTTACTCCACTGGGGAATATTATTTTAATACCTTGTTCTTTACAAGCAGTATCCATAGGAGTGTGGGAAACACTGAGTCAACTAGATTGAAGTTATCTTGCAAGCTTAAAAATACACGCTTATCTTTCCTGTTAAGAAATTTTAGACCTGAAGTATTTGGAAATAAATGTGTGCAGAGTGTTTATAATGAGCACCTTAGGAAGGGAAGGACTGAATAACCATTCTTAGCAGTGTGTCTGAAGCATGCCATAACCAAAAAAGAAACTGAAGGTAGCAGATAACATGCATTGAATATAAACTTCTGAAGACAAATGTTTGACAAAAACTTAGGTGGAATGTTTCAGTGATTTGTGTGAGTTCATGAATGTGCTAGGTGTTTGTTTAGTAATCAATACGCTGGTCTATGAAGACATTTGATTCTTTCATATTTTCAAAGCATAGAGCAGGTATCTCCTATAAATGGCATTTTTCAAACCAGCTCAGAATCCAAGGTAAGCAAATTTTAATGCATCCTCTCTATTTGTTTTCAAGTCATCATGTGTTTTGCAAGCATTTTTAGTGTCTTAAATTTGTTTCACCATTTTATGCTTAAAAGTTGTCAACTCTAGAAGTTGTACCTGTGGCTTGTTTCTTCAGCAGAACCTAGTCAAAGTCTGCACTAGGGTGACATCACTTGGAATGCAGCAGGGGTTTGTGTGTGATGCTCAAAGCTCAGTAAACCAAAATCAGTGTTAAGTGTTGCTACAGCTTCTGCCATATTAAGGTATTGGAGGTCATCAAAAATATCAAGCATATATCTGACAGACACAATTGTGGTGAGGGTTCAACTTGTGGAGGGCTACTGCTCACTTTCCCTGGGGTGGATAGCACTCAGTCGCATTGTGATGGGAGCACAAACTGCAAGCAGGGCTGCTGTAAAAAGTCACATGATTGGATTTAATGGATGTTCAAAAACCAGTTTTGTCTCTTTGTCTTGTGGAATAATAACCATGAGTTTTAAAGATTTAAGATGCACCTGTAGATCTTTGCTGTCTGACAGGTAATTTCCCTTTGTTATTGATGATGTATATAAAAGTTTTGGCTCGATGAAATTTTACGAAGTGAGTTGCTTTTCTCTGAGGGTACTTGTAGATACACATGAGAGATAGTTTTGAAGGCTTTTCTGTAACCCTTCTGTTTCCACCGTTGGAGCAACTCACTTCAGTTTACTCAACTTCTGTCTTCTGAATTTGTTAATCAAGTTCAACATACAGTTTTTAGGGGAAATTTTTATCACAGGTAGAAAAAAATGCACATGTAGGAGCTCAGGGAACTCTTAAGTAATTTTCTTCAAGCATTTCCTGCTCCTTCGAATTCTGAAATGAGTTTTATTGTGTGATCCCAAGGAGTTTACTTTTTGTGTGTGTGAAAAATTGCATTTATCTGAAAAGATGTGGCATATAAGAAATAAGACTGAGAACTTTGTGTGGAAGAATTTGCAGATTTATTTAAACTGTGCTTGTATCACTAACACACCCTTAAAGGCAAAATTGAAATTTATGTGTTAGATTTTTTAAAACACTTTCCATATTGCCAAAAAATAAAATAGATGTGCAAGTCTGTCTTCCTTACTTCCTCAAGTTCAATTTTTGTTGTGTGCCAAGTGTGGAAAACCTGGGACAAAAGTAACTGGTATTAAACATGTTAAGCTGCCATTGAATTGACAGGGGTTTTTCTGATTCT
Source organism: Atrichornis clamosus (assembly GCA_013400975.1). Classification (NCBI taxonomy): domain Eukaryota; kingdom Metazoa; phylum Chordata; class Aves; order Passeriformes; family Menuridae; genus Atrichornis; species Atrichornis clamosus. The sequence continues at coordinate 173,516 of WBMZ01005250.1, read as the reverse complement.
TAGTAGTAGAATCTTAATCTTTGATTGCAATGTTGCTGCAAAGACCAAATCTGCAGGAAGGGAAGCTTCTGAAAATAAGATGGTCTATTTTATATAACTTATTATCCTATTTTAGACAGTGAAAGTGTGTTAGGAATGTTAACTGCCTTTTAGTAAATGTTTAACTATAGAAGAAACTGTCTGTATATTATGTGTTAGTGTTTGTTTCTATCTTTCAAAGCAATTTGCACACTTATGTAAATACCATTTAAGTGATCTGAAATGGAAAAGATACCATTTACAGTAAGAAAGTTTCCAAAACCAGTGTTGACTCTAAGAAAAATATAAATTGTGCATGAAGGCTGAGCAATGGCCAATGCAATGTATATGTAAAATCAGAAGGTTTCTAAATTGTCTGTAACAGTACTCAGATGATCAAGTGCAGTGTGAAACCTGTGCTTTCCTCGTTCTTTTCCCCAATCCGTGGTGTAATAGACTACAAAATGTGTTTGTAACAGCTCTACAGATGCTGCCTCTTGAGAAGAGGCTATGTGTTTAACCAACATGAAAAATAAAACTTGAAATCAATGTGTTTGTGGTAGCTTTCTTGGTTATTGAACAGGTCCTGCTGAGGACCAGCATTTGAAAATGAATATTAATTATATTTAATTTGTCACTTGAGTAGATTTTCAAAGTGACTTTTGGCATGAAAATGCAAGCTTGTCATTGTTCAGTTGAATCCAATGGTGGAGTTTGAAAACCAACTAGATTTCATACAATTTTAAGATGTGAATTCTCTGAGTTGTTGGAGACTTCATAATTCTAGAAAAATTACCATTTCTACTATTTTAAAGTGAAACTTGCTGCACTGCTTGAAGACTGAAGAATCTGGCACTGAAGTTCTGCAGTATAACAGGAATTGTTCCTTAGATGCTGTGAATAAGCAGCTGTATAAAATTATAAATCTTAAGTTGCTCTTAAGCTGCTCTTGGGGGAAAAAAAAAAGCTTTGTCATCTAGATTAATCAAGTTGAGAACCTTTTTGGATGCAGGAAATGGAAAAAAGAAGCGACCCCAATCTCTACAACTAGTAATGGCAATAAAATTGGAGGAAGTGGATATAACTTTGCAGAGCAGACGGTTTTGAGTCTGAGCAGGAATACTAATCTCTGAGCTAATGATCTGTAGAGGCCAGCATCCCCAGGAGCTGGGCTCATCAATTCCTCTACCTCGGTCCCTGTTGGAGATGATATTCATGAGTGTTGTCTCTGGCCACCTTCCGCAGGGCTGACGGGTCTTTGTTTTGGAGCCGCTGCCCTTGCCCTTCCACTGAGATTTCCAGTGTAGCCGTCAGCCTGGAATGGGAGCAGAGAGGCAGCTGCAGGGCTGCACGTACGTTTTAAGAACATGTGGCTGTTGTGATTCATCTGCTGAGTCCGCTGGGAGTAGTGGTAAGGAGCGTGGCTGGACTCGGCAGTGCCTGCCGCCAGGACATTCACTGGTGTGCAACCAGTTTAGACTGCGCCACAGAAACGTTCCAATTCTAGAGTGACAGAAGCGGGCCCCAGCATGTGTAAAGTGAACTTGGGTTGTCGTTAGTTGCCTTGCTTATTTTCAATACATATTTATGTGCCTTTATCTGGCGTTGTTTCCAAACTCAGCACAGCCCGGCGTGGATCCGTTTTCCCAAGAGCGTTGTTCCGTGTTAGCGCTAGATGGTGCCGCAGAGCTGACACACGGATTTTCTCGACTGCTGGGAGCCTCGGCTCCGTGTTCAGAACAGCTTCTGCCTTTAAATATGCTCAGCTGGAGTACTGGTTTGTTCAGAAGTATCCGCACGGGGACCTGCTCTTGCTGCTGCTTTTCATGGCTTGAAAACACCTGCCTGAAGTTGTTGAAGACAACTTAGGAAGACAACTTACGTTGTTGTGTTTCCTCTTCTCTGAATATGGGCCTGGGAAACTGGGTGATTAAGAGCCAGTTTACAGAGAGTGAGTGGGTGGGGGAATAAAACAGTAGCCAACGTGCACTAAAACCTGTTAATTTTTCAACTCTAGGGCTGGCTGTTTCTGCCACAACTGGCACTCTTACTGCAGCCACAAAATTTTATGAAATGCCTCAGGGAGAGAAATCAACAAGAATGGGGGGCAGGGAAATTAACTGCAAATAGAAGGAGTGAGGAAACTGGTCATCAGGCAATGGTATGTTGATGGATGGAACAGAGGGCTCTTGCTGTAATTTGCTGAAAGGAGTTTGTTTTAAGAAAATATGCCACTTCCTGATTCATCCACAGAGGCAGGGAGGGAGGGTTGAGGACTGGCATGACTGCTCTCTCCATGCTGGGGAGAGGTTCTGCTGCTGTGTGCCATGTGAGGCAGTACGAACACAGACACATTATGTTCTTTGCCTGTCACTAACTGATTGGAATTCAGGAATTAAAGGTTAAAAACCTTATAGCAGGAGATGGGATGGGGGGGTGGGTGTGTGTTTGTGTGTAGCTGATAATTTTCTAGCCAATGCTTGCTGTGCTGCACTGCTCAACAAATGTCCCAGAGTAATTGTGTTAGTAATAATATAGCAGAGAATTCATGAAGTGTAAAGACCTGTGGTACCCCATGTGTTTTATGGGTGCCAACTATTTTATTTAGTTGACCACCATCCAGTAATTTTCTGGCTCCTGTCTTGTGTCAGTGTATGATTTTCCAAGCTGAATAACTGGAGAAAGAATGAGGACCCTCTCAGCTGCGCTGGAGCCCAGAGCACAGGTTGGTGTGTAAGGAGTGAGTGGTTAAAGCTGGATGGACTTGGAGAGTAAGGCAGCTGTGTAGCAGCTGAGCAAAATGTTTTAAAGCTTTGGTAACAGAGCTTGCAGAAAGAGTAGTATACTTAAAAATTCTCTTTAAAGACATGATCTGGTAACTTCTGTACAGCCTTAATGTTTATCTTCCCAAACTTACCAGATACTGCACCTCCTGGGAATTCCTGAGAAGTAATTTTCTTTGAACACCAATGGAGAGTTATTTCTCACCACTTTGAAATGCTTCAGTCTAATCCTGATGCAAGACATGAGTTTGGTGACAGGCCCTGCTTCTGACAAACACTGGCAAGTGAAAGAAAACACTCTTGTTTTCTGTTGATTCAGAGGGGATTTTTTTTCCCTTTAGGTGTTAATATTCTCTAATAAGAGGATGGGGTTTTTTTCCTTTTGTAGCTTGTGCATGTTAGTATGTGATCTGAAATTCAAATAGCTGTTTTTCTGTATCTGTCATCTGCAGCCATTAGGGAACAAAAAATATCTTGTGGCTGAGATGGGGGCAGGGCGGAAATCAAGAGACAAAGTATGCACATGACTGCACCCACTAGTCAGTTTTTGGGTTTGAGTGTGTTAACACACTTGTGATCTCTTGGTGGATGTGCTGTAAAATGGCTTCACATCTCTATGGTTTTGCTTCCTTTTTAGCCTGGAGGTGCTATGATGGTGTTGGAACAGGTGTCAATGCCTCATGGCCAAACAAAATCTGGTATTAATAGCATGCAACCAAGGAATACAAGTAGGAATTTGGATGCACACACATGCTATATGCTTATCCCTACTTGCATTTGTAACATGATAATTTTTGTTTTAGGTCATGGATATCTAAAATGGGAAACATTTCAGAAGCAGTACTTCTTCACAAGACTGAAATACAGTAATGGGATGACCTGACATGTACTGTAATTTGGGGTATGCATTAATTGCTTCATTACTTTCAGGGAGGTTTCTCTTTCAAGGATAAATTTCTGTGTAACTCTTTTGCATGAAACAGATATGGAAAAACCACTCCATGTCTGTGATCTCTCCGCTGGACTTTGAAATAGTTTGTCAAAATTGTAGGGGGAGGAATTCAGCGCTATGTTTTTCAGGGTATTTCAGGAATCGTGCCTGTTGAGTTTTCTCTTTCTGAGTGTATAGAGGATAATTCTGCTGATGACTGTATGTAGTATTGTATTGCTATAATAAAAAAAGCTGGCCAGTTTTAAATATAGACACTGCAGCTACTAGGAATCTGATCTTTATGAACCAGAAGATGGGAGATGTTAATCAATAGATTTAACATGACTGAAGTATATAAGGAGACTAGGAGGCACTGTGTGGTGGAAGGGAGTGGACTTAGAGAGAAGGAACCAAGGAGAGTACTCATGATTTCCCTCTTATGATTTCCTGATCATAGGCATGAAGAAGGGTGAAGGAACAACTGGAGACATAATATGTTGTTTGACAAATAACAGAACTGTAAGATGAATCACATATCTGATAGTTTGTGTAAATCACAAAAGTCACCGTTTTTGTCACACACTTAAAAGGTGTTTTGAGCATCATTGGCAATTGTGATGCAATGCAGTAGGGGAAAGCACTTTTTATGATATCTCTTCAATTAATGTCAAATTTATACTATTCTGTTCTAATGCATTTATTCAGTGGAGTTTCCAGATGCACAGCCACTGCACAGAGAGTGTAATAAAGGGGATCCTGTTTGCTGCATTGTTTCCTTTCCTTTTTAGGTGTGTGCATTTTGGAGGTTTTTTTTGTTTCATTTCATTTTGTTTTTCAGTTTACCCTGAAAGGAAACCAAACCTTTGCTTTGGGTGGATATTCCAGTAAGTCTTCACCCTTTTGACCATTTTTTCCTTGGTTCTCAGCACCTTTTAAAAATCATTGCTTTTTAATTGACAAGAGTTTGTGTTCATTGGAGAGAAACAGTGGTAGAGTTAATGTACTATCATGGATCTGGCACAGATGGAAAACCCCTGGGCTCTGTCAGGAATGCAGGATATGCTGTGCTGGTGGTAGAAAGGCTGGCATTTTGTCACTGTTTTGCATTTTTATCTTTGATCAAATATAAATAATGGGTGAATGTGACACAAAGTCATTAGACTTAGGCCATACTCACGTTGGGAGTTGTGGTAGATTAAAAGAAGGCTTGAATTTAAAATGTACAGGTTTTCCACCCTAAAGCAGACTTTTATGGACTGTCATCACTTAACTCTTTTGTGTGTGGAATTCATGCTCCTTTAAGTTAACTCTGGTGTGGCTCACTAATATAGCACGTGCCATATGATACAGAATTATAGCATTTTGAGACAGTTGGGTTAAATGTGAATTAATTGCTTAAAATAGGAATGCTATGTTTCTTGTCAGTCTTCTAAGTTATTTCAGTGTAGTTATTTGTGTCTTTGGCTCTCTTCCCAATTTTCCTAAACATCATTTCGAAGTAGTGTTTAAAGGTGTTAATATTCCTGACTTCTGTATGAATGGTTGGAACTATCTGGCAGTGATTTTGTCTTCAGATGAAGATTTAAGTTACTCCTAGACAGCTGTGATATATTTTTGTTCGCCTCGTCAATCTCTGTATTAATTTGTCTCTGTGGTTCCCTTTGTTTAAGGGATGCCACGTTACATATCAGCCATGTGAGTCAGACTGTCTTACTTCGTGTAAGGCTGTAACCAAATTATTTGGAGCAGAAGTATAGGACAATTCTTTATTATAATCTTGTTTCTCTGGTTGAGTTCTTTGATACAAGTGTCTCAATGGTAGGAAGGAGAGGCTGCGTGAAGAGTCTGGGAGCTGCACTTCCCAACTGCACTGAAGTTAAAAGAATATAGGGTGAAACTTCTGTAACCAGCAGGAGAGGATGAAACACTGTGAAATTTGTGCACAGATCTGTCCACACCCATGACTGCATGTACCTTAAAAAAAAAAATCACTTTCAGGATAGGACAAGAAGTAACTAAAATAAGGAAATGCCTTTTATTTTTTATTTCTTCAGTGATGCATATTTCTTTTAAAAATTTCATAATAATTATGGATGCATTTGTAGCCAATGTTGCAATCACAGAGCTAGAAGCAAATTCTAAAGTCTTCTTCCAGATCTGGATTATCAACTGAATGTCCCTGGAGCTCAGTGTGGGAGATAAGTTGGAATCCAGTGCTCTCCAAGTGCACGTTAAGTAGTAAACTCTCTGTCTCTCTCTCCCATTCTCTCCCTCCCGTTAATATATTTGCCTACAGACAGAATACAGCAGATCCTCAGCTGTGTGCAAGGTGCACTGCCTTGAGGCAGCCAACTGTACCCACAGGCCAAGATTCCTACAGCAAAGGATTGCAAACTTCTGGCTTTCCACCCTTTCTCCCAGACAGGCCTCCATGGCAGGCAAGGGCTGGACTGAGACTCCTGTATGTGTTTACCAGTCACACATTCCCTCTCCTGCAGGAAAGATACTCACTTTCTTCTGTCAGGGTTTCTAAATGCTGGATTGTGCTTGCCAAGGCACTGAGTGGTAGAGACAAGTGGACAGGGAGGTTGAGGCCAAGGATGAGTTGGAAGTTGAAACCACATCTACCATTTGTCAAGGTCTTGAAGTTCCAGGCAAATTGTCTTTGAGCTTCTCGGGACTGTTTGAGTTATAGTGGAATGCAGCAGTTTCCAGAGCTGAAGGCATCCACAACATAATAGTAGGCAGAAATCCCACACTGCAATAACATGAAAAATAGCTCTCTCCAAATACTACCACAGTATGGATTTAAAATAGGAATTTGATGCTTTTTAGACTAATTACTAGACTAATTGCTAGACTAATTTAGACTGATTAGCCTTCCATCATCACTTCTGGTTCTGCCCAGTGCCTTGGTTCAGCTTTTTGCTTCTGCCATGAGAATTTCTGGTCACATATTGTGGTCATGGCCCTGTTACACTCAGTGATCCTATACTGGCTTGTGTTTGTTACATAGAAATTGCCATGTTTCACTCTGTTGGTTTAACAGACTGTTAATTAGACAGTTTCTAAGCAGTAATACCAGGTAGGAATAAATCTGCCAGACATTAACACTGCTGTAATTCTCCAGTTATAGTGGGTGGGTAACCTCAAGTCAACAGCATTTGTGTTCTGCATTTAGTGAAACTGGGGCTCAGTGAAGAGTTCTGGAAAGGTATAAACATATCTGAAGTACTGGCATTCAGAAATATGAAAAAACCCTCTGAACATTATGCATTGGAAGCTTTAGCACAATCTGATCTACTATTACAGTCAGCCCTTAGTTAATTGCTGACACTAAAATACTCATAAGACCTGGAATCTGAAATTTTTTGGCTTCCTCCCCTCCTTGCGTCCTTCCCCTACCCCTCACCTCAAAAAAAGAAAAAAGGAAAAAATAAGTGCAGTAGTTCTCTAATTTATAAGACAATCTCATAAATTACCGTAGTGGAGTTAGTTGTCCAGCTGCCTGTGACCTTCTGAGTATTTGTTGGAAAAAAAAAAAAAATTCTAAGAGTTTCATGTCTTAATGTGAATGATTCTCCATCCGAAGGTTTGGACTGGATTGATTATTCCCCAGTTTAAAACATTTTCCTCTTTCATTCCAACATGAACCTATTCTCAGGGAACCTGTCACCCAAAGTGCAGATAGCATTGGAGATATAATTGGAGAGAAGAGCTGGCAATTCACCCATAATTTCAAAATGTTATTAGTCTCTGATCACCACGTTAAAGGGAAGCCAAGTTCATTTCATGGGTGACTTACTAACCAAGAACGGAGCTAATTTTAACAGAGAACATTTGTAAAACTGTTCAGCCAGTGCTAGTGTAGATGTTGTGTTTTCCATGTTAAGAAGAGCTGGAAAAGCACACACATATTACTGTCCCATGGTCAGAACTTTCTGTGAACCTGCAACCCAAAGCTGTAGAGCACAGGAGAACCAACTTGTACCTCATAACCCACATACTAGACAGGTTGCTTATCAACAATAATCTTGTTTCTGCCTTTACTTTTTATCTTGGTTCAGTTAGTTTCATCTTCTGAGACATGCATTTATAATGTTTTAGATGTTTTAAACTGGCAATGATGGTTGAGAAGGAATCCAGCCAGAATGAGGACAGTGCAGCTGGGGACGCTGAGTCTCCTCCAGACTTTCTCTCTTGAGGTAAGTGATGTACCATTCATTTTGATGCATCTACTTCCTCAGGTAAAGCTGCAAATAATGAAAAAAGGATGACCCATAGAAACGGGGAGATGATGCTCTGGTGATTTCTCTGGATATAAAATATGAACTCAGGGGGACTGACCGGTCCTTTTCTTTTGCTCACCCACTTCATCTTACCTCTCTTCAGCCCCTGAAAGGAGATACAGCAATGAAATCAAGGCAGAGTGTTGTGAGAAACTAAACTCTGCATATGGGGTGGCTGAAGAAGTCAAGCATCTGATAGTAATTGGTTAGTAAATTAAATTTTAACAACCTAGAGGTTGCATGCAGTCCAGTCCTGCTCCCTAATATAAATCACTCAGATTTTCAAATACGAAACACATGTTTTCTGTCTGACCTTTTCTTTTATGAAGCAGTGGAGATTGCAAACGCAGATGCTCAGGTTTGTCTGCTTTCTTGGCTGCCGAGGCCGTAAATGGCAGCTTTGCTCTCGGAGCACACGTGACAGACATTGCTTCACAAACTGGAGAACAGATATGGCTACAGGCAGTAAAGCTGAGCTGGATCCTGTTCAAACAGTTTTGCTCCCTTTAGGCCTTGTTCACCCAGGGTGGGACCATGACCTTGGATCACAGGGCCGGCCTCTTTCCCTTTCCTTGCCTGGGAGGGAGGGGGCTGACAGCAGCAGGCTGGTAGTCACCTGCTGTCTCTGCCTGCAGCAAAATGCAGCTTTTACCTCTTTCCTCGCTCGTCTGGCTGAAACCCAACAGTCATGGAGCACTCTGGCTCAACTGGTCCCAGCTGGCTTTCCCCAAGCTTGTTCCCTGTAGCCACAAGAGCCAACATCCAGCAGTGCTCACCATTCTCCCAGAGGTGTTCAATGGACCTGCCCAGTCAGGTCCCTTGAGGGCCAAAGCCCTTGTACTGTTATTCCTCCAGAGGAATCTGAGGGTCCCTGCTTACCATTTCTTCCCTCTTCCTTATCGGAAGGACATGTCCCAGTCTGACACCTAATTTTTAGCACTGCTATTCTGGAGCTGAAGGGGAAGCTGCATGTTTAAAGCTTCAGATCTGCTCTGACTACGGTCAGTGGGAATTTTCCTATGTAGGTGCTAAGTATTATTCAGTGTAAGCAAAACTTGGCCCGTTAGTTTTAACTTTTTTTTTTTCCATTATAAATCAAATCCTCTCTTTAATTTTTGCTTGAAATCTTTCCTCCTAGAGAGGAATTTGCTGTAGCTATAACATTGCTGTGAAGTATTCTAGCCATGAGAGCTTGAAAATAGTTTTCTTCTGTTCTAGAGGTTTCTTGGGGAGTCTGACTTGGTCTAAGGCCTCTGTGATTTATTGAAGTGTTTTGACCTATAGAGTGGTGTTTCTGGTCGTTGGGAGAGCAAATGGATTTGGTCCTGAAGCTAGCAGCTTTGTAGTCTGAGGGGTTAACAAAAGCTTCTGGTGGAAGCACGTGTTTTAGGGCTTAATAGGACAGCCTGCAAAATTAAAGTCGAGCTTGAACTTCCTTATACCAAAATAAAGCAAGCCCTGGCTTCAGGGGAAGCTGAGGAGTGCCTTCCTCAGGTGTGTTACAGCACTAGGAAGAGGCACTGTGGGACTCTTCCTCAAGGAAAGGACAGTGGGCTTTCCCACCCTCAGCCACACTGTCCCGTCAGTGTGTTGGTGATCTGTAACACCCTGTGCTGGAGCCCAGGAGAGGAAATAGAGGCAGTGGGGATGAACAGAACAAGAACCAGAGAACTGAAAATGTGCAGAGGCCAAAGGCTGGAGCAGGACCAAAGGAAACCTTTTGCTTTGAGGAGACAATGTTCTTAAATAATTTCTTAAAACTCCTTTTGCCTCCTGTCGATAACTGTGAACAGCACGGGACAGTAAGCACACATCAGTGTGATGAAACAATCAGTACCAAGGTTCTGGCACTGACATCATGTGTGGTTTGGGTGTTTTGCAGTGATCTAGCTCTAACCTGGTTCCGTGCATCAACTTTTGTACTTCTCCATGAAGTCACATCTGCTTCCCAGAAGGAAAAGGGCTGAAGGCAGAAGAAATCTGGTCCTGTGGACTGAATTGCCAGTAAGAGGCTATAGCATATTTAATATGCACTGGCAGAGCATCCTCTGTGTTAGCTTCAAATGGAAGGTATTCAGATAATGTGCTACAAAACCACCCCATAACACAACTCAGAGTTTAGTAAGATGGATATGAGGGAAGCTGCCCTCAGTCCTGCCCTGCAGATCCAAACTACATCTGCTGTGGACACACCAGTAACAGGAAAAGTAGACATTTAGGTTTTACTGCAAAGAGGAGTCCCCAGAGAGCCCTGTGATACTTTCTCTCTAAGCAACACTTTACAAGGTTTTCTACTAAAAGTATTTAATAGCCATATAATAGCTGGAGAACTGCTTTGAGGTGGGAGAGAATCCTTCATGGCACTTTGGTTTAATTGCATTGAAAGAATTTACTCATGTGATCAGTGGTACAGTCTGCAGTTCAGCATTGCTTTGGTTGTTCACAGATTATTTTAAATCTTAGTTACATTACTGATCTTTAAATCTTACTGATTGCACGAGGCATGTGAAGCTGTGTTTGTGCAGACTGCTGTCAGCAGCCGTCTACTCTTTCAATGCCTGCTCTCTTGTCCAGGATCTTCAGCATCTTTTTTTGTCTGTACTTACAGCTTTTATATCATTATTTTTAAAGGCTAGAGTTCTAATTTCCAAGCTGATGAAGTCCTTACCAAAGTTAAACGAGCCTTTAGAGTAGTCAAGTACATGGTGAAGGTGGAAGTAAAGTTTTCACCTACGGTAAGTTTTTATTGTAAATTTTTTAGCATAACATCCCTGCACTAGCCACTTAATAAAGTCAGTATATGCTAATATCATTAATGTATCTTACAATGGAAGATGCTCTTTCCACTCATTTCAGGAACATGACTATGCAGTCATTCCTGCTAGAGGGCTACAGTGCACGTAGGTACTGATTTCATGTAGGAAGCTAAATTGATGCACTATTCTCCAGAATAACAGGCTTATTTTATTTGAGATGGTGTTTTTATCACTTGTTTTAGGCTTTTAAACCTGAAGATGTTAGTCACTAATGCCTATTATTGTAAAAACTAAAAGCTAAATCTTCTGCATGAATTGCTGTTGGTTGACAAGTCCCTGCATTTCAGTATCATTTCGACTTGTGTGTTGTTACTGTCTGGATGTGGTTTGTAGTTCTGTATTAATTTAAATCAATAACACTGGGGTGGTTTGTTTAGGGTTTGGGGGTTTTTTTTTCTATTTTCCTCTGAGGGAAGGAGTGTTATCAACAGTCTTGGTTACGATATGACCAAGAACACGACAGCACTCTCTACTGAAATTCCCATTTCCTGTGATGTTTGCAGCCAAGTGTTCTTTTATCCTATATTGTGCATAGCTACCAGGCTGATGAAAACAGACCTGCAATCAGTTCTGAGCTGTAGCCCAGCCTCTCACTGTTGCACAGACTGACTTCATCACCCTGCTTCAGCTGACTTCTTTCAATCCAAGCATCATATTCTTTTATTCAGCAAACAAGTTCTTTCTTGCAGCTGCAGTGCCTCATGTTAAAACCTGAGGCCAACTGGAAAGTTGGCTGTTGTGCTTGCTTGGTCCAAGACTGCACTGAGCTGGTCTGTGTTTGGTTGTGGAGGTGCCATGGCTCTCTCCAGCTGTGTCGTAGTGGGGCGGAACCATCCTGGGGAGAGGCTGTGTCGCCTTGCACAGCACAGCTCCGTGGCTATTTCTGTGCACTAACTGCTGGGGAAGAAGGGGAACAGGTCTGATGGGAGATTCTGGAGCCTTGCCTTTGTGCAGAGTCCTTGTTATTGCTTTGTGGCCACCAGAGGCTGTAGAGCTGGGGACTCCGGGCAGAGATGGCTACACACAGTCTTGTGGAGTTGACCTTGGAGACTGAATCTTTCATGTCAACAACGAGTGATGTCTGTGTCTCTGTGGCACCTGCAGCTTTTAGAAAAGGCGGCAAGTGAGGGACTCTGTGAGCTTGCAATCTTTTGGTGCATTACCTGGATCTTGCTTTGCTGCTCTGGGCAGGACCAGCTGTTTGCCGGCTGCTGCTGACGCGAGGCGCTGGAGCAGGGGGACTGCTCTAAAACACTCCTGTTTGGGATTCTCCTAATAAAAGAGACCAGCTACTAAGTAGACTCAGTCCATCCATTATATTCTTAAATAGTCCCTAAGCAATCTACCTTGAGGGAACATCTGAGTTTGGTTTTTTTAATCACTAGTTACTTAAAGGTCCGCTTTTGCTGAAAAAAGCCCATACTGTGAAACTGCTAATGTAACAAATCTATACACAATATCTACGCAATGCATATGATTACATGTAATATATACAAATACATGCATTGCATTAGTTGGTACAGCAATTACTCTATGCAGCATCACTCCTCTATGCCATGGGATGACACATTGTGCATGTGAGTAAGCTTTAAATGTGTTTTTCCAAGTTGTGCTGCATGGCTGTGAACGCTTGTGTTTCCTGGTGGCTACATGCAATATCTAACTGAAGAGATTGCACTGACTTGCTACAAAGGAGACTATTTGGAGGAGGATTTCACTGCTGAAGGCTCCTATACTGTTGCCTTTTTTCTTAATTAAGACTGCTGTTAACACTTCCTCCCTCAGAAGTGAGATTTAAATCTGCAGTGCCATTTCCCCCATGATGTCTCCAATTTATCTGAGAACACAAAGTTCCTACCCAAATGTTTTGGTTTTCTTCTGTAAGCACCTTGAGGTCAGCAAGTTTCTTATGGCCACAGCTGAGTTGAGAGTGGCCATACTGCTGTGACAGCAGCAAATTCCACAAGCCATCCAGTGCTCTTCTGTCTATGTTGTATAATTATTAATCTACTTAAATTTATAAGTATGTTTTCCTTTTTATTCCAGCCCCCTGGGGAATTAAGGAGTTAAATTTTATTTAATGTCAGTCCAATTGTCTGAAACTTCTTGGAGTGTGAACCCAGGAGAACCTGGGAGAAGGCTGGAAGTCCTCCAAACTCATAAGACCTGCAGACCTTAGGGAGCTCTTGCACGAAGTTTTTCGTTGTGGATTTCTTTGCCAGATCAGCTCTGAAACAGACGAGAGATCCTTGTGATGAAAGCTGAAGAAGGCTGAATGCTAAAGAAAATATAACAGCTGCTGGAATGTGCAGTCAAAGCTGTACATGACAGTGGAGAGAGATCCAAAATACAGAAGTTCATGGGCTAAAACTCACCGAAGTATGAGTTAACTGGACTGTACAATGCAACTTCGTCAGATGAGCTTGTATATACAACTACCTGAAAGGAAATTGTGGTGAGGTGGGGGTCGATCTCTGCTCCCAGGTAACAAGTGTGAGGACAAGGGGAAACAGCCTCGAGTTGTGCAGGGGAGGTTTAGGTTGGATATTAGGAAAAATTTCTTCACTTAATGGGTTGTCAGGCATTGGAATAGGATGCCCAAGGAAGCGGTGGAGTCATCATCCCTGGAAGCGTTCAAACAATGTGTGGCTTTGGCACTTTGGGACGTGGTTTAGTGGTTGACTTGGCAATGCTGGGGTAACAGTTGGACTTGATGATCTTTTCCAAATTGACGATTCTATAATTCTATGATAGGACTTGAAAAACTACATCTCTTTATAACCTTCTCAAATCTGCACTCTGTTGTGGCCTTTCAGAAATACTGGTTAGTGCCGCTGCCTTCTGATCCTAGCTGATTTCAGTCTTCCATCCTTTCCTTGCCTTTCCTTCTCTGTGTGTATATGTTTCATGCTCTCATGGGTTCGTGTATTGTAGAGAAAGGTCTGGCTGGTGCTTGAATCACTTTCCTTCTGTTTTCATTACAAGACGATGCCAGTCACTTCATGCAGGCATTGGGCTCACCTGTTCAGTTGGCTTTAGCTAGGACTAGCTCTGTTATTTCACGTTCACATAAGCCTTTCTGATCTTGTTCAGAATGCTGAAGATCTACTTTTTCCCTAGTTAATGCAATACATCCATAAATAATACGTTTCTCTCTCTAAATTGCATTTAATAATTCTATCAAGGTTATTTCAAGAGCATACAACAATTACAGATAAAATCCATATCCCTTTTCCCCCTCTAAGAGTCTTCCTCTAAGATCTCCTGCTCATTCAATTAGGAAAGGTGATCTCTGGGAGTTTGGAGAGGTTGTGTCTGCCTCCTAGCAAGAGACAGAGAGCTTTACCTAAGCAGGGATCTGCTTACTTTGAAATGTTACCTTGTCCTTTCAGTTCAGCAGCTCAGAGGTAACTTCTGCCTTATGTTAGCGATGAAGCAGAGCAGAAAGGTTGTTTTGCATGACTCACATATCCCACATTTTCTGTAAACTTTATTTTCTGTTTGGCATTCGCCTGATGCAATGAAATGCTTACCTGATGTGATTTTTTTGTCCCACTGGTGCAAAGCTGTAAAGACAATCTAACCTTCAACAACTGAGGCTCAGCCACTGCTGCAACACATGGTATTTATAGTCCTACCACCTGATTAGGTGCTGAATGGTGTCTGGACAGGCATATGTGATAATTCACTTAACTTGAGTGGCTCTGTTGAAAAAAGAGAAAAAACTAACTAACTAAAAGAAAAAGAGGGAGAAATTACATCATAGACCTGTTCCCTAAACCCCATTTCTGTGCTGGGACTTTCATCTCTGCTAGATACTTTAAGTAAGCAACCTTCAAGCTTTTAAACAGTATGTTGAGAACAGGTGCCATAAAAGCCTCCAAAGAGTTTCTTAAGAGTCTTGATCTTGCTTTTGACAGGCACTGCTTCTCAGCAGTGAAGATGTGAAGAGAGAGGCAATTCTCGATGTGCTATGCGATTTTGTGAGCTAGTTAATTATACTTCATTTGCCCTCCCAGTGTCTGTTCTGAGGAGGCTGACGCGTTTCTGGCAGTAATGCCGTGCCTCATGTGCTGGATAAATGCTCAGACAAGGACCGTCCCAGGCGCAGGAGGGTCGATGCTTTGCGCTGCCGTGGCAGTGCTGAGGAGTGGCAGGGGGATGGAGGAGTCTCCTGGAAGAAAGCAGGAGGCAGTTCCCCTCCTGCCAGCCCCCTCCTGCCGCCTCCCCGCTCGCCCGCCCACGCCGTCATGTCTAGACTGCCGCCCTGCACGGGGCAAGGACTCTACAGTCAGCCCTTTCAAGTCAAGGAAAGCTCCCGTTGAGGGAATTTTGCCTCAGAGATGAATGTGGGCTTAAGCATCCAGTGGGTTTATAAGCACTTCATATCCCTAGGCTCTCCGTGCCTGCGTTTTGCTGGCTCAAGGCCCTGAGCGGGTCAGTGCTTTGGGACATTATTGCTACCGGCTGGCAGCTGGACAACTTGTGTCTCATGAAGAAATTTCTTTGCCATTTCAGACCTGGTTTTGTTCTGACCTGGGGTGAGACACACAGCTCCAAAGAGTTTTATGGGACAGGCATGCCATAAAAAGTTTGAAAGCCAAAAATAACTTCTCCCCCCTCTTTCTTTTCACCTCCCACTTTCCCAGCCAATATTCACGAAGGGCGGGGAAAGGAAGGGAGAGGCATGAGAAGGCTGTCAGAAAGAGCAGTGGCTGTAAAACTTTCGGGGTGGGCTGCAGCATCTGCTTTGGTTGCTGAGTCCTGAAGCATTTCATCAGTAATAAAGTTTCACCCAAAGGATGTTTTGGACAGAACTGCATCTCCTGTTCAAAACCACCCTCAGACATTTTATCAGCTATAATAAGCACATGGACAGATTGAAGAAATAATAGCTACATCCTGAATGCAACCTACACTCTCCATGGGAATGTTTGAAGAAATAGGCTTCCCCAGGAGATGGAGATAGAGTGTTGCAGATGTCTTTAAAAACAGGGTCTGATGTGGTCAGGGAGAGACAAGTTAAGTAGAATAGTTTTACAGCAAGATGCTGGTCTTGAATGTCTCTCAGAACACAGAGCCCCCAGGTTTCTTTATCCCTTGTAGTGAAAAGAATTATTTCTCATATCTAATGGGAATCTGTTCTGGGACTTGTGTCTGCTGCCTCTTGTCCCATTGCAGCACACCTTGGAGAAGGGTCCGGGTCCATCCTCTCTAAAGCCACCTATTAGCCAGTTGAAGATGGCAATTCCCTTTAACAACCACAAGTCTCAGCCTATTCTTACTTGTTTCCTAACAGTTTAATGTTTTATGTTGCTTCCAGAGATTAGCTCTGGGGTCAGAAAACAGCATTAAATGTAGGTTTTCCCCACAAGCTGTATCCCAGCTGGGGAATGCCAGAAGTGGAAGGAGAGCTTGTGGGAGGAAGGGTGTCATGGGGAGAGTGTGGAAACCCCTGTGTTAGGCCTTTGGATTGATCAGCATAACATTTCCTGTGGCCTGGAATTGAATGGCACTTGATTGATAGTAAAAGTCTGGAAACTCGTGTTAATGATCACCGCTAGAAGGAGTCAGATTTTATGCTTTATAAAATGTTCTCAATAAATACAGTACAGTCATGTTTCATAGCCATCATTTCTGGAGAGAGGTTTTTTTTTCCTGGGTGGATGTTTTTCAGGAAGTGTGCCTGGTGGACGGCTAGGTGTGTAACAGTGAACCAGCAGAAATGGTTTACTCACCTCCTACAATGCTTCAGTGTAGCTTTTGATTCTTTTTTTTAACTCTTTCTCTGCAGCTGCTGTCATTGCAGAGGTCCTGTGAAGAGGGCATGAGCTTGTGCAGCAGATACTGGGAATTCTACTCCCCTTGTTTGCTGATTGGTAACGGTTTGTGAGAGAGGGTGAAGGTAAAGGGTACTTTCCAGAAACAGAAATAATCAGATTCTTGCACCATGGTTCAGAATTCAGTTCCTATTCCACTGGCTGAAAGAGTCTGCTTAAAAAGAAAGAAGAGGAAAACTTCAGTTGTATTGCTCTTTATATCTGAACAACTTCTCTCTTCTGGTTTTATATGAAAATAGGATACAAGTTACAGTTGCTTTGGGGATCCGTACTTCAGAATTTTTGACTTCTGTGAGTCTAACTTACCAATCTGACTATTCCATTATACATGTAAATTGAATGAGGCTATAAACATCTGCAAGTAAATGTTTTAGTTATTATATATATAACAATATATAACAACACAAGCATGAATGGATAGTTTTTTAAACAGCATGAAGGACAAAATCTTCCACCAAATGGCTTGGAATCTAACTATACAAATGAAAAACTTCTTGCTAAGTCTTGCTTAAGTGTAGCACACTTATTTTTATTACAAAAAATACCCCCAAAACAACAACAACAAAAAAAATTGAATTACCCAGGTTTATTTCTCCTTCTTTAGGTGATGTCATTAAACTATACCGACGAGGGTGGCAGGAGAAGGGGAACCATTCTGCAGCCTGTCTCTGGTGGTGTCTGCCTGTTTGAAAGTCAGGTGCAGGTGGACAGGGCTGTGCCTTCTGTCAGTCTCGGTGCCTTGGTGGCGGTGATGCTGCTGCCACAGCAGAGCTCCACACACGCTTCCCTCCACAGCATCCGTGGGGTTAAAAAGGGACAGGTGCAGTGTAGAGTCCTTGTCAGCTACGTGCACGTGCAGCTGCATTTGTTACCTCTAATGGTCATCTCCAACTCACCTCTCTAAAGCTCTCACCCCTCAAAAGTTTCCTCTTTACCACTGCCTCTTTTTTTTAGATGAGTTAGGGGTTATACGTGCAAAAAAGGGTGGTTTCCATCTATAGATTGGATTCAACAATAGTCCGTGGGAAGCAGGTTTCTGAAAGTCATAAACGGGAGTGTTGGCTCAGGCTGAGTCGCAGTGTCTGAATCTTGGTAAAGTGTAGCCAGAGCATGCTGCTGGTGAGAAACCACAGTCGTTGATCTATTTTGATCCATCCTGATAGGTCTCATAAGTACAGGTTGGGAAAACTGATGAGAAAAAAATGGTTCAATTCCTAGTCAGCAGCAAGATGCAGTGCCCTGAGAGCTGGCTAAACTCTCTGCTTTGTGGCCCTTCCAGATGAATTTGTAGTAGTGAAGGAGGAATGGTTTGGAAGTAGGTGTTGCCAGGTGAAACAGAAAACACATTTTGGTAAACACCAGCGGTTGCATTTGACTTTTTTCTCAGAATGAAAACTGATGTTTTTTCTTTAACAATCCCTCATGTCTGGTCACTCTTGCATCATTTTTCCACATTACCTGTTGCCATAGTATTCAAGAAATGATGCCAATGTGATTTTAGATGAGTGAAATCGCACATTGCTGTGTGTTTACCTTTAAGTTGGACAATGAGAGTATAATGGAAAGCGAGACCAGATGTCTAAAACTAGCAGGGCTGAGGACTGTATTTGGGTGAATATGTTCATGTACACAGCTCTAGGTCTATTCTTTGGCTCCCTTGTTTAATACTAGGGCCCCTTGTGTGGTCAGTGGAGAGAGATGCCCCAATTCGGGGTATGCATGACCTTCTTTGCCCTCAACCATACAGGGCTGAGGACAAAGAACACAAGTATTAAATCACTGTTCTTCTTTCCTCAGTGTATGTTTGAGTGAGGTTTTTAATGTTTGTTTTGTAGGTTTGTTTGGGTTTTTTTTGACGATTATTTTGGGGTTTTGTTTAATTCCCTTACTAGAAATTATTTATGCTAAGGAAGAAAAGAAATGTGGAGCCTTACAAAATTATTTAACAACTTCATTTTATTTTCTGAATGCTTTCTCTTACTGTTGTTCTTGTGTGTATTATGCCTTTGAGATGATCCATATTCCTTATAGTCTTTTCCCTGAGAGTGTCACATAGCCTGCATGTAGGTTGAGGGAGGAAGGAAGGAAGGAAGGTTTGTCCTTGCAGCCTCTAGGGACATGCAGAGAGTACTGAAATCCCCATTCCATCTTGCTCTCAGGGCAGTTTGTTCACTGGTGATAGAGACATGGGCTCTCACTGATAACTTCCACACCTCTTGCTGTAGTTATGATGTGTGCTGCTGCCAAATGGCTAAAGCTTCTCTTCAACTAGTGACCAGCAGAAAATATGTGTGTATATGTGTGTTTTTCTTTTGTCCTTCAGATACCATGTTGAACTGCATCCCCAAATGCAAGCAAAATTATTGTCTTTTTTTGCCGATGTGAACCATACTAATACTGCAAGATGAAGAGTTGTAGTAAAGGAAGGCTTACAACTATTTACATGTTGAGTAGTTCTGGTGGGAGCCAGTGCATGACTGATTAGGAAAAACTTCAAAACAGGTACATCCTCTACAGATCCCTTCTAGAGAGGCTATTTCCTCTGGCTGTTTCATTGCACTTACTCAGCTCCTGACCTGCTAGGCAGAAAAGCTCTTTCCTGAGTCACTGAACTCTAGGATAGGTTTGCCCCTTTTCAGGTTGATTGTGTAGACAGCCTGCTTCCTCAAATCCTTTCATCCTTATTCCTGTAGCTCACATTCTTGTACTTGGATGTGAAAGAAATCTCAGTGAGCTGTGCTGAGCTGCAAGGAAGTACGTCACTGTATCCTTCAGAGGCGGCTGGCTGGGAAGATGTCCTTGTCACCACTCTGCATGCCCTGCTCTTTACTTCATGTCAAGGAGTTTGGGCTCCGTGCATGGGTTTCAACAAGTCTGGCCACAGGAAAGAAGGACTCTACCTTAGATTGCAGGTGCTGGAATTGTCTTCCCCAGGCTGCAGCCAGGACAGTTGGTTCAGAGGTGTTTCCTGTAGTTTGGTGGAAGGTGGCACTCTCTCTCTGGGGCTGGCCACTTTGGTTGGTGACTCCAGCCTCTGCCCAGGAGATCCTGAGGAAGTGTCCAGTATCGGGAGCACCTCCTTGGATGTATTTGGAAGGAGACCTGGGGCCATCTGAATCTTTGCTTGGTCAGCTGAAAAGGAAAGGAAGGGCTGGAGCAGGGAAAAAGAGAAATGCAAGGGTTGTGTTCTGAGCATCCACCTTCTGCCACAGCACAGCAGACTCAGAGTCTGTCTAAGCAAAACAAGCAGGAGAAACATTACTTCATCAACAAAAGTCTAAGGATTAATCCACACATCGTGAGCTAATTACCTGATGGGCTGAGGACTATAAAAGAAACCGCTCAGAGAGAGAAACGTCTGATAGATAAAAAAGGATGATTCAAAAAGCCATCTGAAAATTCATTTTGTCTCCTTGCTCACCCAAATAACTGTCAGTAATTTTGTTTTGCAATGCCGTACTTTCAGCTCTCTTAGATTTCCTCAGTTCTTTCATGGTGTCTTTTATTAGGGTGGGAGCACAACTGTGCCTTTTCAAAGGTGAACCTTTGGTCTGTCTCTCCCAGTGTGTTGTGCTAGTGCAGGAGTGGGAGCCTGTCTGTCCAAGAGAGAGCTTGAGGCTGGAGTTGGGCTGGAACCACTGGGCAGGAGGCAGGGCTGGCTGACACTGGGGTCTCTGTGTCAGGGCCCTGGCAGCTGTGAGCTCAGGAAGATTTTTAGGGGGACAGGGAATGGGATCTGTGACGTGGCACACGTGAGATTTGATGACAAGCAGTAGAGCCCTGCAGTAAAGCCACGTTGGTCTCAGTAGGCATGAGGAAGAGAGTGAACAGAGTCAAACCATGCAAAAATGCAGATTTTTGACCTCTAGGGGCCCCTTTGAAGCGATCTTAAGTAATATACTTTACTTATTTATCCATTGAAAGTATTTGTAGATAGAAGCATTACCTGAAGGTTTTTTCTCATCTATTTGTTCCTTAATCTATTTTCTTTTCTTTTTCCCTTCCCCTTTGAATAACAAGGCCACAAGCAGCTGCTCATCTCTAAAGCCATCAGCAGTAAGTACAATGTTTCTGCTCAACTGATGGTGAGCTATGGAATAAGAATAAAAAAAACCAAATCAAAACACTTTTGCAAATCCCACTTGCCCTTTTGCAGGTGAGGTAACATGGTGTTGTATCAAGCTTGGAGTGTTTGGAGTTTGTCCTTATTTTGTGACACTTTTTGAGGGAGAGTATATTTAAAAGGTAACTTTAGAAGGCTTTCTCTGAAAAGGAGAAACGTACAGTCCAATTTTTGTCCAAACCTTCCATGTGTTTTCTTTCAATATGCAATGAACTTTATAACTGGCCTTCTCTTTTCTCTCTCTAATCCACCCTTCTCTCCCTCCCTTCTGTCCCCAGCATTATTTAAAACAGGGAGAATTTTATAGCTGGATGAATATCTAATTAATACACTGTCTTGACCTCCAGAGTTTAAATTCTGCAATGTATTTAGAGATGTCAGCTGAAAGGGTTCATGAATATTTTAACTGCATTACCTCACTCTTGCTGCCACAACATTAAAAATGTGCTTTCCCTGAATGCTTGCTACAGGAGTCTGGTGGTCACGTCTGTGTCTGCTGGCAGCTCCCTCTTCCGCCCCAGCACGGGCTGCAGGAGGCAGCATCTTGAAATATTAATGAGAGCTAATACAGCAAAACTGTGCTATGGAAAAGGAGAGAGACACACACATGCACAGATGCACGTTGTCCATGTCTGTGTGTGTTTGGTGCACTTGGACATGCAAGGCCCGATGCTAAAGTTGCATTACTGGCATTAGCTGGTGTCCAGTGACACAGCAGATCCAGCACAGCTGGGCTGCCTCAGGCCCTGTGGAGGTGTCACATTCCTCAGTAAGAGCAGATTCCCTCTGAAAAATGATACCGTCTCATCAAAGCCTTTGGAGGAGGTTTGGGTTGTAACTACAGCACCAAGAGCTTTACTCTAGGAGAGAATCCTGATATGTTCATTTGTGGCTCCCCACACCAAGTAAATGACAGCATTGTACGTGATCTTGCTAGTGAGGAGAGGCAGGAAAAGATGGTTGCAATACATCTGAGCTCTGCATGTGATGTGTGTCCCTTTAGATAACCACTCCTGATTTGGGCTCATGATCTGGTGAGTCCAGAGCCTGGGGTCTCAATTAAGATTAGGGTTAGGATTTTCATTACATGTGTTTTGTTTGTCACAAGCATATAAATCATTTCTGCATATTGAGGAGGGAGAAAGATGGTTTCCTTCACACATGAATACTTCCCCCAGTTACTCTTGAGAAAGTCTGCAGGTCCCCTGGTCATCAGTCATTCTCCAGCTAGTCTTCTCCACAGCAAAAGATCGTTTTCATTAGATTTCTGCTTTAGTAACAGTTCTAAATAGCAGTCAGTGGAACTGGCGTTGGGAGGTGCATGTCAGGCCAGGGGAGGCAAGGAGAGGTGTTTGGTGGCCCCTTGCATGGCTTTCTACTTGTACATCACATCCCTCAGACAAATCTTAGAGCTAGGTTGTGAATGATTTCTCATACCATTATCAACTTGAAACACAGGATTGAAGGAGTTTCTTCAATCATAAGTATCATAATGATTCTGAATACTTGTTTCTCCTCCAGCTCTTTTTCTGCTGTCCTAAGCGTCCACCTTAACTCTTAATGTGCCCTAAAAAAACCTGTAGCCCTTCAGCACTGTGGGTCAGGGTTGTACTGAACTTGTAGCCCCTGCTCCCTTGGCCACTAAACAGGGTATTTGCCTTTCCTGTTGCATGCTCACAGGTTATTTTTCTCTTGCTTTCCCCAAGCTTATAATAAATCATTAGATTTCCTCTGGTTTCCTTCCTCTCAAGAAGGAAGCAACAAAACCTGATCTAAAATAGCTGACGTGCACCCAGAGTAGAAATGCTGTTTGAATACCACACAGTGCCACACAGAGAAGCAGCAGTTTTACCTATTTATTTGTCTATTTATATTAATTACCCAGGGATTAGGCTGTTTAACAAATCAGGGAGAACTGTGAAAGCTTCAATTACACAAAGAGTGGGAGCTGAGCCTTTTGCCTTGTCACACAGGCAAGTGAGAATCCTGGGATGCCTGATGGTACAGCTGGGTGTGCTGTCAAAGCGTTGTCCCCGCCCTGCCTTACAGACTCACACCGCTGCCTGCGCAAGCACATGCAGGTTCCTAAGTAGAGCCAGGGCAACAGCTGAAATGTGCTTCTCCCCCTGCTTTATGAAGTTATGTCTGGACTGGTGATGGGCAGGACAAGAGAGTTAATGCATCCACAGACTGGGAAAGAACACCAGCAAGGTGCTTTGTTCCCTCTGGCCTGGGGATGGTTCTGCTGTCTTGTAGCAAAGGTAAAAAGTAAAGAGATTTGTTTTGTCCCTTAGATTGGCTAAAGAAAAACAAGTGGCCAATATAAATGCTACCTTTCAGGTATGTGTCAGTTTAAGCCTGGGAAGTGCAGTCTTATTTTTAGCTTGGAGAAGCTTGCCTAGCCAATGCTCCTACCATGAAATTCAATCCAAAATTCCTTAAGAAAGACCCCTCGATAAGTGAAAAGGTTTTATTGGGTTTTTTTTTGTTTTTTCTTTTTTTCCAGTGAAAATAAGAGGAAAGTAAGAGAATTCATTGAAGCTCCCATTTCTCTTTGAAGGCACTGATCACACAACTGTAATGCTGGTGTTTTACAGCACAAAGGCACATGAACACAGACAATACCAGGGCTGGGAGCTGCTCCTGCTCCAACCTGATCTCTGCCTCACCCCCTGGCACCAGGGCAGGGTCAGGCTGTCAGTCCCAAGTAAGACATGGCTTTTTCAGAGGTCTCAGCCCCTCAATCTAAGTTTTTGGTGAACTTCTTGGCTTTTATTATGAATGTAAGCAGGCACCTCTTGGAGCTGAAGTTCAAGTTGGTTTGTAGCTGTGGCTGCAGATGGAGGGTCACAGCCATGGGATCTAGGAAGCCCATCCCACATTCTCACTATTCACAGCCTGCTGAAGCGTGAGCACTTTGACTTTAAGTGGTGTTAATGCTACCAGATAATTGATGAAAATGGGATATGACTTAACCTTCAATACATATAACATCAATTCCTTGGCCATGCCATTTTCCTCACCTCTGAAAATACCGTCTGTTTGAAATAAGAGAGACTTCTTATTGAATTTGCAGTCGGCTCCCTGTCACCTTACAAGCAAGTGGTAAAATGCCTACAGACTTCACACAGGTGTCCCTGCTCTGCCTGGTCTGTTAGTGCAGTGTTGGCTAGACAGGAGTGAGCAGCCTGAACCCCGTGTTCAGCACCAGGGATCACTGAGGGAAATCCAGGGTGATGCCCACCACTACCACATGGTTTGTAGCCGAAACCCAGTTTCCACAATGTAGTGGAAAAATGAAAGCTCAGTGCTGTGAATGAGTCAGGGCTGCCAAACCTGAGGTTGCAGAAACCTGGATCATCACTTAGTGCTTGGTGCTGCAGGGACCACCTGGGTTTGCTAGGAGAAGAGCATTATGAGAATGTGTTTTCTATCAACGTGGTGCTAAACTTTAACCTCTGGCCAACGAGTGCAGCCTCTCACAGAGGCAAAGTCACCTTGCCTTTTACCACACCAGGAAATTGAGTTAAAGAAAGAATAGCTGCTTCAGTTTAAAAGGTGAGTTTGTGGGAAGGTGAGGAAACATTTGGCTCTGGGTCTCGGGCTTCTCCCACGGCCACTTGGCTGTGTGCCCTTTTCCCATGCAGGAGCGAAGCTGAGGCAGCTCCTCCGCAGCTGAGGGCTCCATTCTCAGGTAGCATAATCAGCATTTATACGTTTTGTTTCAAGAGAGAATGGTACCAGGAGACACCTCAGCGTGGTAACAGTTCACAAAGAATTATGGCTTTTTTATCTTCTGACACTGGCTGCTGTGTAGGAGAACCAAAACTGGGGGTATAAATAGAGCAGCCACAAGTGTGCGGTGTACGGCAAAGGTGTCTGGAAGCTGCATGTAAGAGAGCAGGCTGTTCTGTGCAGAAGCAGTGAGGCTGGGGGTTGCTGTTGTCCTGATGCAGCACCTCAGTGACATTTACTGAAATGAGCCTCTGTTGCTTTTCAGGCAGCCAGCAGCTCCCCTGGGAGATCAGGCATTTTGGAGACAGCACAAAGGAAATAAATAAAATACCTTCACAGGCTCCTGGATCTCATAGAATGTGAAGATCTTGCATAAAAATGATGCCCGAGTGCTCAGGAAATGCTTCAAACACTTACTGGACTGAGTATTCATCAAATTTGTGACGCACTCAATGTAAGGGTGCCAGCATTAGCTCTCATCAGACTTGGCCTCTTTCCTCCATGCCTGGTTCTCCATTCTGGACTTTGAAACGCGTCATGCCACTGTTTCCTGAAGAAGCACGGTAGAATTAGCATGTCCTTTGCCAGCTCCACGAAAGCAACATTCCTGCCAGCTACACAGAGGAACTGTACTCTCTGGTAAATGTGTGCTGTGTTAATCACAGTCCTATTAACAGGTGCTAACTACAACAACCAGCTATTCCAGCCGTCTGACCATCTCAGGGCTGATGAAATGTTAAAGCATGTTGTCAAGGGCACTGTCCAAATGCCTCTTACACACTGACAGACCTGGACCTCCACAGGACGCCTGTTCCAGTGTCTGACCACCCTCTTGGTAAAGAAATGCTTCCTAACATCCAGCCTGAACCTGCCCTGATGGATGCAGCTTTTAACCTGCAACTTCTTTGGAAACACTAAAATATCAGGTTCTGTAAGGAAAGTAAACCCACTGATGTTTATATAACAAAAATGATTTTTTAAGACTGTTTCTTCTTTTCATGTGTAGGTCTATTCCATTGAAAAGCTGCTCCTCTATTGAACAAAAGAGGAAAGAATCGTAAAATATGGGAAAATAACCACAAGGATCTGCTTCATGTAAGTTTGACCTGATAACCTTCTAAAAGGTTATTTAGTCCCATCCATCCAACTCAGTTCATTTGTGTAGGCAAGGGCTTATATCATCATCTTGTGAGCCATAATTTCTTGATTACAAGGGAGGAAGAGGGAAAACAGGAACTCTCCCTAGCAATGCTCAGCTCTGAAAAATTGGACACAGGGGCGTACTAAGGTAGGTCTTTAGGTAAAAGTATTTCTGTATAACTGTACTGTTGCTTTGGACCCAATGACTTTATTCTGACGCTCTGGAGGTGGCTGTCACAGCAGCCAATATACTGTCTTTGGTAAGCTATGGCATCTCTGGCAGAATCCTAAAATCGTGACATAATTCAGATTGTAAGGGATGTCAAGAGGCTTCAGGCCAAACCTACCATGCAAAGCATGGCAACTTGAAATGGATTACTCAGGGCCTGCCCATTTAGGTTTTGGAAACCTCCAAGGCTGAAGATCCCACAGCTTCTCTGGGCACTTGCTCCAGTGTTTGACTGCCCTGCTGGTAAAAATAATTTTTCTTCTATTTAATCAGATCTATTGTGCAGCTCTGCAGAGATTTGCTCCACCTTTTCTCTACCTCACCGTCAGGCAGCTGCAGACACCAATAAATTCTCCCATGGGACTTCTCCATCTCACAGCTAAACAAGCCCAGCTCCTGCAGCCTCTCCTCATGCATCATGTTCTCCAGCTGCCTGCTCAGTCCAGTATGTCAGGATCACTGGAGCCCCCAAAGCTGCATGCAGTTCTCCAGATGTGGTCTTCACAAGTGCTGAATAGAGGGGACTAATAAATTTCCTTGACTTTGAGTCATTCTCTGGTAAGTACAGCCCAATATGCTGTTGGTTTTCTCTGCCTCAAGGGCACACTGCTCATATACACACAACTCCCACCCCTGGTCCTGGCTCTTTTTATTCTAAAGCTGTTCCCAACCCACCTACTTGTGGGTGGTGCACTCTGTCGTGCCCTCCAGGTTGTTAATAAAGATGTCAGATGGTACTGACCCCAACACTGAGCACCTAGAATGCCCCTAGAAACTGGCTGCCAGCTCAACTTTATCTGGACAGCTGGGCTCAAAGGATGGTCTGGTACACTGCTCACCTGTTGCAGGCAGCTACCCAGTCCATGTCAGCAATTTAACTGCAGGCTGTTTTAAAAAAATAAATAAAAAAACCCAACAGAAGAATCCTTTTATTTTAAAAGTTTGATCAATCCATGAAAGAAAGAGCAGCACATTTTTGCATAGCCCAAATAACTGTACAGCTCGTTCTGAAGACAGATTTTTCTCACCAGAAAGGAAGTGCCTGTTAAAGAGAAGGAACCAGGAAGGGAGCCAGGACCAACTGCGGCCAGCATGGTTCTGCTGGCTGGTACCTTTAGAAACACAACTACATCCTGCACACTTCTCCTTCCAGTGTTGGTCTCCTTAAAATCACTGAACACCCAGGTGAGGATCCATCTAACCATAAAGGTCATTTTAGCAGCCCTGGATGCCATGCCAGGGCTGCCCTGTATATTGCAATTTTCATTCACAGGACCTATGGAAGAAATGGAGCAAAACTCTCCAGGGGGGAATGCTGCCTGGCTGTATGAGCAGCCACCTTTTCATTACACTTCAGAGGAAATCAGGTTGTCTTCCAGTGAGTTCCAGTCACCAAATTATTTTATTGTTACAATATAATGAAGCAATTTTTATTTTGTGCACTTCAAAGTGCTCAAAATGTTAGTTTTCACAGTATAGAATGGATGTGACAGCATTTGTCATGGAAGCACTCAGCAGAGTATGTTTCAACTTCATTTAGTTGTGCTGTTTTATGAAGTTCTGCAGTAAAATGTGCCAGCAAATTATGTTAGTTTCTTTCTGGTGATTAACTAATCATTCATATAATAAATAGCAGCTAACTACAAGAAAGAGATTTATTCATCACAGAATTAGAAGAATGTCAAACTTTTCCCATTTCATGTAAAAAGGCAGAGGAAAAAATACTTCTAAAATGACTTTGCAACATGTGCTTTATTTTAAGTCATTACTTAATCAAAACTACAAGTATACCCTTTTAACATACCCTACCCACTCAATGATTTTTTTTCTCAGTTTTTTTTTAACATGGAATGAAACCTACATTGCAATTGTAAATTTTCATGCTATAATGTTCTCTAATGAGCCATTTGTTTCACTAATAATAGCGATTTTAAAAAAAGGCCATTTTCCAAGCTCATATGTATGTCTATATTTGGGAACTTAAAAAAACCCCCTGTCTTGGATGTAAAAATGTGACTTGGAATATGTAAACATTTTCGTATACCTGAAACACTGGAAGAAGAATATCAGCTGACAGCAAAACAACAGTTGCCTTAAATCATCGAAATGGGAAAAAGCATGTCATGGGGAGCAGAGAGAAGCACACACTATTCAGTTTTTAAAGGGTTACAAGAAATGAAGTAGCTCATTAGGTCATTGAATTCACTTTCTTTTCTCATGTAATGGAAAGCAGTAACTCTGAAGAGAATGGCCCAGCAGAACACCCCAATAATTCACCATAATTATTCTAGCCTTTAGTTAATCTTGACGAAGTGTCAAGTTGCAGTTGCTTTTTTTTTCCTGAGAAAAGTCATTGATGTTTGGTGGAAATGTCTCCTGTGACTGTACAAATAAAATAAGGCATTTAAAGATACTGTTACTTGTTTTTGTTTTGCTAACAGAGGCTCGTCCACAGAGTCCTTTGTACATCAAAACCTCTGCTTGTCTACAAATGGGTATGGCTAGAATGTCTTCAGTCCCCACTGCGGCCGTGAGTGTTGGGTGTCCTGAAGGCTTGTCAGCATCCCATTACTGTAGCTTGAAAGTCAGTGATGTACAACAGCATATTGCACAATCCAAACTGTATGGCTCCAGAAAGGATTTAGAAGGTACACTGGAGTCATCTGTGGGTTCACTCCTTTCGTTTCTCTGTAAGATGTAACGGTTGTCTGGAAAACTAAATTAGCCAGACAAAGATGCAAACTTTTTGCTCATTAAATTGCAAAGCAGTCCCCAGATTGTAGAGGAGTGGCACATTAAAAACAACAAATCATTCAACCTTCTTCACTGTTGATTCTTAATTTGAAAGGCAGCAAGGATTCCTAAAACCGTAGCTTCCAGGATTCCTTCAGTGAAAAATCATTGCTACCCAACTATAAAAGGCTTAGCTCTTAAGAGAATATTGTGCTTTTTTTTCTTTTTCCTTTAAAATTCAGATTAAACCAACTTGATTTGCAGTGTGATGCCAAAGAGATCAATTAGTTTTTTCCCTAGTCCACTTGATCATGGTCTCTGGTGAGCGATACAGGAATATTAGTTTGGCGTACAGGTCTTCTTCCAGTTCCAGTTCTCCAGTCTCTCGCACTAGGAAAATGTCAGTACACAGCTTCAGGATTCGGTCTACGTTGGGCAGCTCCTCAAACATGATGGAGTGAGAGATCCCACTGAAAAATTCACGGACGAACTTCCCTATCACCAGGACAACTGAGGCATATAGTCCCATAATGCTAAAAAGAAAGAAAGGAAGAGTTCAAGTCATGCCTTGTAAAAGGGTCAGTCAAGTCTGAGGAAGATCATCTACATGGTTAGGTGTAGTCTGTCTGTTGGGTGAACATTAATTTCTAATTAGGATCTTGTTTTCTGCTGTGCCGCTGGGTGAAGGAAAATAGGGTCTCTTCAAACACCATGGACATCTGGAATCCTAAACAGCTGAGGCTGCTGACTTGAATGGTTTAACCCCATTTGCTGATGTTCTCCTGCTACATGTCCTGCCTGCTGCAACTTGGAAATCACAACAGGAAATCTGAAAACAGCTGGCTCCTAAAGGCAAATAATCTGTCAGGTTTTGTATCTAATATTTTTTATTAAAGTATATGTAACTGGTTACAAACTAGTCCCCCCTGATAATCCTCCTATGGGGAGTTCTCCAAAATTCTACCAGAAGGGTGTATCTCCTGGGAATGATCAGCCTCCTGCCTTCCTCTGTCTGTGGAGATGTATTTCATAACTTTCACACTCAGGGTCCTGGCTACAAGATTGGGAAGGTCACCAAAACCAGGCAGAGTTTGGGCAGAACTTTACCTGCAGCTAGACTAACATATTTTGTATTATTTTACTTCAGTAGGAAATTGGTGTGAAGGGTGGTTCTGTTTTTTTCCCACTGGAGAGCAGTTATCAAGGGTAATACTATTCCTTGCAAATATTAACCCTTCTATAGATAATATTAATAGACATGGATTTGAAAATCTCACAAAACCCCATTTCAAAATGTAATGTTCAAACACTAAAAATGTTAAAACAACAAAAAAGAAATAAACCCCCCAAATCAACAAATAGAGTCACCTCTACTTCTATCTTATCTACTATATTTAATTTTATATAAAGATTCCTTCTTACCCATAACCAGCCAAGAATCCAAGGCTCGGTGGACTGACTTTATCACTGAATATGAAGAGTTCCAGACTCTCTTGAGACTTTTTGTATCTTTTTCCAAGCTGATTCAAAACCCACCACTCACGAACTCCCTCATCAGACACATTTTTGACCAGGGAAACTGTAATATTTTCCCATTTGCAGTCTATTGAAAAAAAGAAGTGTTAATGTATATACACCAAGAATTGAAAAAATCAAACTACTTTGAGACAGATACTTCAAACATCTGCATGAAATGACTGAGCAACGTGGAAGAAAAATTCTCCTAGACTCCACCTTGCATTATTTCTGTACAAATGTATAAAACTAGATTTCTCAGAAAACAAAGGAAAACAGTTCCTACAGCAAACTTGAAGGAAAGGAGGTGAACTTCATCCATAGAATCCTTACTGTTAAATCCAAAGCTAAAATACATCCAGATGCATTTTCTGTCTTCTACTGTATTACCTTATCTCTCCTCAAGCTTGCAGGCACCAAGTTGAAACCATTTTAAGTGCATTCCAGACTGAGGCGCCCCATAAAAACTCAATGAATGTACAAGTGTGAGTGCTGCATTGCACTTCTTTAAACCATACTCTCTTTTCCATGGTCTGGACACATACCTTTCAATAGCTGCTTTATGGGTTTTGCCAGAGAATCACTAGGAGCCTTGATGTAGAATGGGTACACTTCCTCTAATGTTCTGGAAAAAAATGAGAAATCAAATATTTCATATTTTATATCTCTAAAATAATTTAGAAATACCTAACAGTGGTATTACGCAGTTTCCAGTAATTCTTGGCATCAGTTATGACTTTTTAGTGTTCAGATGTCACATCTGAAAGTTAGCTGGATTTTTCAGCTATGTTTTGTCAGAACTTCATCAGGGAGTTCCATCCATGATGTCACCATTCACACACCATGAATTCCATACAGCTGGGGCATGTGTGTTTGCAAGGAATGTAGACTTTATATTTTGTTTCCCTTTTTTGAAAAGCTGCTTTTATAATCAACTAAAAAGTCACAAATAAAGGCAGCACATCACCAGTAGTAAACAATCTAGAAAAATATGTGGCGAGAACATATTACTTCAGAATTGCAAGATGTTTCAATAATAACACCTGAAAACAGTGAGAATTTTTGCCAGAATTTTTCACTGGGAAATATTTTCACTGTTTTTAGGAGGATTTCAAACTTAAAAAGGAAGATGTTTGCAAAAGTTTTTCCACTGGACTCCAAATCATCTAAAGTGGGGATAAATTACCAGTACCTAGAGGGAGGGACATTTCATTAAAAGCAGAGACACTGTCCTAACATTCTCCTCAAATGACTGAAAAACTCCGGGGAAGGGGAGTTCTCAGAGAAGTCCTGTGTCACTTGGCTACATTGCATACACCAGGTTGAGGAGGAACAGAAGTGGCCAATTGAAAATCCCTTCTGATCACTCCAGCAGGTCCAAAGAAAAGGTAAGAGCTCAGCAGCTAAGTTGTCCCAGCAGAGGTGGTGGCAGAAAGCTCCCCGCTGAAGTAGCTAAATGGCTAACAGTCGCCACAACTGTTTTTCCTTTATGACCAAGTAAAAAAAGCTTAAATATACAAAATTACTGCAAGACAGGCAAATGCAAGGTGTATCTTCTACGTTACTGCTTGCCTCCTGCAAAGAGAGAATTACGAACGAACTATTTCTTCCTACAAATGAGAAAAATCTACCCTCCATTGCCCTACGTCACCTTGGGAAATATTGCTGTATCTTCACACAGCAGAAAAGTAAAAGAGGCATCAAGTAATTTTTAAATGCAACAATCAGATGTGCAACAGCAGTCTGTTTGGATGTACAGGTGTGTGTGGGTGCAGAAAAATAGGTGTGCATGGAAAAGGCAGATCTAATTTCTACCTACTAACAGATAAGAACCTCTCAGAGTTTTCACAATCCCTGTTGGTCTCAGCTTAAACTTTTCAACTCTTGTGGCCACAAATCATATCAGGGATGATGTGTTGGCTTAGCAGTACTTAGAGACTACTGCTGTAAAGCAATCCCAAGTGAGAAGGCGGAAGAGGAAGAGCCAGACCCTTTTCAAATCTGAAAGGAGGCACCACTGCTATTAATGCTATAACGCTATATCCATAGAATAATCTTTGATATTCATATGAAGAGCATGCCTTGTGGATTTCCATCACAGGAAAAGATCTGATGCCAGAAATGACTGCAGATGTTACCCTTTGACCACAGTGATTTAACACTTCCTTGCCAATCTAATACTATTCAAGAATAACAATGCGAAATACAGTCTGGATGGTCATTTAGAACAAAATAATCCTCAATACAACATCCTCAGATCAAGTTGAATCGATTCAAGTTGAATTGATTCAAAGGCAAGTTGAACTGTGAATATACTGCAATGAACTTGTGCTGCTCCAATAAATCAAAGAAAAGTTACTAATAGCTTCACCATCCTTGTTGTGATGATCCAGTGTTCATGGTCTTCTCAGCCTATATTTATGATAGGAAACAAGCTTTTACTTTTATATTACTATTACTTGGCTTCAGTGTTGTTGGCCTCTGTTATTAGAGGGGAATAGATGGGCAGATAAATGAAACAGTTGCACAAGCTTGACCTCCTTAGGAAATCAGGCTTCCAAAGGGAAAGCTTGCATATAAATAGGCAAAGAAAATAACTTACACCTTTTCCAGTTGCTGTCCAGCCATCATTGTAGCAATATCTCTTCTGGTATGCTCTTTTAGTTTAAAGGTAAGTTTATCTGACGCTATTTCAGCTTTGGCACCGAGGGAGAGATTTCTGTTGTAAGTAAAAGGGAAAACACATTGACAACCCACAGAGAGAACAGAACTGAAGCACTTGTTTGCTGAATGGCAGCTGGTTGTCTAAGTGGTCTGCCTGCACTGACCCTGCCTATCCACTCTGTGACAAAGCAAGCATCACGCCACTGCACCTGAGATGGGGTGGGTTTTTCGCAGAGGATATGTCGCAGCCTTAAAGGTGTGTTTTTCTAACTGACTATGCCTTTGCATGTGTTACAGGACAATGATGGCAGATTAATATAATTTTGCTCTGACTTTAGACAGTGAGACCATTCTGTGCCAGGACAGTTAAGGACGTTGCAGTCAGCTACAGCTTCCCAAAACCCCAGCTCAGCCCTGGAAAAACGTGTCTGACAGACTGGTAGGACCTCCCTGCCTCGCCCCCAGGCTTCAGACCGGCTGCAGAACAGGACTGGGGCAGGACCAGCTTTCGCACAAAGCCCGAGGCCGTGCCCTGTGTGCAGAGGCAGCAGCTGGGTGAGGCAGCTGCTGGGGGCTGCAGAGAAACACCCCCGGCAGGTGATGTGCAAAGGCAGAAAATGTGTCTGCTGCCTCAGGGACACAACCGGCCCATCCTACTGCTGCTTGTGGCCTCCTGGCCTGGATGAAAGACAGCAGTTAAGTAGAAGGTCACTGTGCTAAGTCTGTAACACTTTCAGTCAACCATGGTCACAGTGTAATTCACAAGACATAATTTGAGGGTGAAAAAGGCCTCTTTCAACTTAGTGTATGAATGCTTGTAACTGTGAAAGCAGATGGGCAAACTGAGTAGCAGTACTAAAAATTAATATAAGGTTCAGAAATGATGGAGTGATCTAATTCACTACTTAATAGTCTGTACTTCCAGGAAACTAAGCAGGGGGGGTCAAATAAAGTTGAATTAAGGGTGCAGATTCATTACAAGCCTATTTTTGACTGTGGAAGAACTGACCCAGCATGTTCAGAGCTCCCACAGTGGTTCAGCCGACCTGCTTCTTATGCGTAGCCTTTTGTTATAACAATCCAGCTTCTACTTCCAACAAAACACGTAAATACCAGGGCTGCAAAGGAACTTAATTTCCATGGATTGATGATTTAACTCCTATTTAATCCAGCAATCTACAGGAATCCCAGCTAGCAGACAGTAGCTAGCAAATGACCTTGGTGACTGGGTCTAGGCTGTCTCTTTCAAAAACTTCATTGTAAAGTTAGTTCACTGAGGCCAAAGAAATCACAAGTGAACAGGCAAAGGTCACAACAAAATGGATCTGTGCCATTGTTATGCTATTTGCATATAAAAGTGTCAGTTCCAGATTCCCTCAATAAGAGGACCAAGCACTTCTCTTTGTATCTCCTCATAGGTTTTCTGCCTTAACTAGGTGTAAGAATTCATTTTCCATAAATGCTAACAAGGTTGTTCTTATGGGCAGTTTATCTGAACATCTCCATCTAAAACTGTCTAAAATTTTCTTATTTTTCTTCCTTCCCTTCAAATCCCATTGAAAATTCCACTTTGACTTTTAAAATGATCTACTTGGTAGTGGCTCCACTTCTTTATTTTTTGAGAACTACAGGCAACAAATGTTTTTCTGGGTAATAAAAGTGACTTCTCTCTGTCTCTCTCTCTCTCACTCAGTTTTTTGCTCTTCAGCACAACAGGATTCACTGAAAAACTAAACCAAAAATGCAGCGTGGAACTGTTCTACTGAGCAAATGCTTGGCAAATGATCCATCCACCTCATAAGAGCTTTGTTTAATTACCTCTGAATGGTCCATGAAAGAACTACAGTGAACTCAGCTGAAAAGTCTAGAAGTCCCTGTATCATTTTCTCTCTACTGGGAGGGCTGATGGTCCATAAAGAGTTTGAATTTCCCTCTAGATCTGCTAGAGTTATATCTTCTTTTCCATAGCCCTCTAGAAACTGCAAAGCAGCCTGTAGGTGCAGAAGAGGAAAAGAAAATTTCAGCATAGTGATATTCACAAGACACGGAGCCACATTTCCCAGCCAGCCAGACTTGTAAATGTTTGATTAATTTTAAGTGCAGTGGTGTGCACTGACTATTTTCCTCAGGTACCAACTGGGGCTTGAGATGGGATGAGGACTCAACAAAATATTGCCGAGCTAAGAAGGTAAAACAAAAATGACCTTGCTGTTTGATGGCCACGTTGGCCAAAAGGAGTCTGAAAGTTCACGAAGTAAACTCTGCAGAGTCTATTTAAACTCAGGTTAAAATTTTACTCTCTCTTTTGTTAGGTATCTTTCTGCATAGGAAGAGGTCTTCAAAGGATACAGCAACTCGAGCCTTGCAACTTCCAAACAGATCTAGGTTACAATATCAGTGCTATCATACACGGGCTATTTGGTAGGACCTAATATCAAAGCCTGGTAATTCTTGAGTGGGCTAGTAGCAGGCATTTCTTTTAAAGTTATATCTGGTCAAATGCCAGTTACGTTAGTAATGCAAGAGCTTCTAGTAATTACTAGTCTTTTCCCTGTAAAAACTTGTGAAGACTTTGTGCATGTTGCTCCATGAAATACTGAGACTATGCTTAAATGCTTATGTCTTGACACTTTAATGCCAAAACATTTCTAGGCCATGCACACTTCCTTTTGACAGGACCACCTCTCTGCACGGGGAGGTGAAAGATGTGTGTGCTCTAGGATGGAGCATGGGGCTTAAAAGTGCATGGGACACTGCTGTGTCCCCACAGCATGTTTGTTTTGGCAGTATACAAACAGCATCACATCTCCTGAAGGTTTGTGTCATTTAGAGGGTACGTTTTATTCAGATAACAGGATAGTTAGGGTTTCTGCCTTCCAGGATTTTGTGCAAAGATGTCTAGATTAATGGTAGCTTGTCTCACCATAACCTAGCCCTGACCTGAAAAATGATCTGTCTGAACCTTTATTATGCAAATCCTCGTTATAGAAATATCTTCCAATTGCTGGCAGCACTGATGACCACTTATAACTACGGAAACAAAACTCCCAAGAGGCTTCCATGGAAACATGCACACATTTTTAAGTAATGAGGTATTCTCCATTTCACTTACAGTGTTACCCCTATAGCTTTCCAGAAATGCATTGAATTCAGTCTGATTCAAATCCTTGAGCTGATTTTGCTGAGCACTCATTGTAAAAATAGGCTGTGAAACAAAAGAACACACACTTGTCACATTTACTACACATCAGCTGCTACACACACAGTACAGCATCCTGTGCATCACAGTCCAAGACAATTATGGCACTCAATTCAACAGAAGGTTATAATCTCATTCCACCAAGATACAAGCTACCTACAATTATATTTACCATGTGCACCTGTAGGCAGTTATCTGAGTGTACTTGGTGTAGGGTAATTTATTCGGATTCCACTGTCAGTAGATTCTGGTTTTAACCTGAACATGAAGGTAGTTTTAAATCAGTGATAAACTAACATGTTTTTAAGACTAAAAGGGATCATTTGTGGAAGTTTGCCTGATACCTTGCAAAGGCAGGAGAGTTCAGTTCAATGAAGGGAAGAAGAAATAGCACAAGAAAATACAGTGCAAAAACCAGAGTTTGCTTTCAGTGTTTCTTCTTTTTTACCTGATAACCTCCTAGAGTTATTGTGATTGATACATCTAGAGGCTTGTTGGTGATGCCTGCAACAGATTTGATTAAAGACATGAAGAGCAGTGGGAACCAGACAATACAAATCAGCAAGACGATAATCATGCCACCCATTCCATACTTCACAACTTTCTTTTTCTTCTGGCCTCTTGGTTGGGGATATCTCTGCAAAAGCAAACAGCAATATGGTAATGTCTCTTCTATCAGAGGTACTCTTCATAGGATTTGATGGGTGAATATACAATAATCTTAAGGCTTCCCTTCATCAGTGGTAATTTGCTACTCAATATCAGGCCAGCTATTTTGAGATTTTTTTTAGCCAAACCTGCACAGACACTTGATTTCTCATGACAAAAGAGAAAAGTGACAAATCAAGTGTGTGTCCAGTGCCAAAAATATTGTAAACCTCTGTGATTTTGATTCTTCACAACCATAAAAAGGAAAATATTGGGTGGGATACTTTCTTTTTTTTTTTGTCTGAGTAAGTGCAAACATGAACTCACAAGAACAAAACATAACCTAATAGCAGCAACAGTGATACAACAATTTGTTCCAAACACTGCTATTGTGAGTCACCCATTTTCTTCTTTTTGCCTTTCCAAGAAGTTTTATCTCAAAGTTTCTTAAGGCAGACTTCCTTTCATAGATCTTGAAATGCTGCAAACTGTA
This sequence comes from Atrichornis clamosus, assembly GCA_013400975.1. Classification (NCBI taxonomy): domain Eukaryota; kingdom Metazoa; phylum Chordata; class Aves; order Passeriformes; family Menuridae; genus Atrichornis; species Atrichornis clamosus. The sequence continues at coordinate 136,360 of WBMZ01005250.1, read as the reverse complement.
TATTGGGAGACCTGGAAGGAGCAGGAAAATTGTTTGCCAGCAACTGACATACCCAATCAGTCGAACTGTCTGATATTGCATTACCTCCACATTCATTTCACACCTCACTTACAGTATTTCTAAGAGTTGTTCACAGGCTTGATCCAATCTGTTTCTAGTGAACTCCCCACCAACTGCAATTAAATAATGCTTAAAGTTTTGTTGCTGTTCCTAAAATCTTGACACTGCTGATGTAACATCCTTCTCTTTCTTAGCATCTGAGACCAAAAGTGACTTTGCTTTTCTTTTCCTTTCAAAGCAGAGCACATGGCATGTCTGTTCTGCCTTGCCCATAATTCCTGCCCTCTGTTATTTGCCTCATGACCGAATACTTTGATAGCTTCACCATCCTGTAAAATGCCTTACTATCACTGTAATTTATTTTGGTGTCATTCTCTAGCAGGATTTAACTCCGCAGTGTTTAGGAGCCTGTCTTTCATGCACTGCATACCGAATATGCAAAAGAAAGATGCATTGTATTGCACGGCACCTCAAACCCACCAGGAATCTGGCTTTCAGGAAATTGTTCTTGCTTTACAACATGAATCCATAAAGCCCTATGAGAATATTAAATTTGTAATACAATGCTATATTTAAAACAAATTAGTTATTTTTCAAAAGCAGTGTATCAAGTCATTTGCCTTGCTCTACAGAATACTGTTTTCATTAAAATATCATATCCAGATCAGCAGGGGTACATTATTTGTCTGTAGGAGATTAGTTCAGGCGCCTTTAATGACGTTACAGAACATCTCAGAGAGACTCTACCAATCAAAGTACTCAGGCATGCCACTCAGTGAGAGAGAGTCAGAGAGAACCAAATTACCTTGAACAAGACTCACGAAGTAATGGCTAGTTATTTTGCTACTTGGCATTAGCACACACATGCCAGCTTAGACACGAAAATCTTCCCATGTCAGATCTCTGCTACATAAAATCCGTGTTGTAGAGTAAAAAAATATGGTGAGGTGGGCAGTCAAAGTAGAACTGGATTATTACTTCTCTGACTCCTGAAGTTCTTCAGAACTCCTTCCATTCATGGCAGACGGGGGAGTCAGAGAAAAAGCCTATATACAAGATTTGTGTGCACTTTAGCTCTGAGTTAATCTAAGTGACATACTTGGAAAGTAATTGCCATTAAGAGACAGGATTATAATAAAAGTAGAAATACGTCAGCAACACTTAAATCCATTTCAATGCAGATGTAGAATTTCTGACTGGTTTGGTCACTCTCAAAATAATGTTTAATTTCTTTTTCAAATTGGCAAAATAAGCAAGCATATGGTTGCAATCTCTATAGTGGTTATAAGGAATCCAGAATTTGCAAGTTCAATTTGAACTGAAGCCTAAATGACTTAAAGAGACTGAAATTTCAGTGAGACAAATGGTGGGTTTATCTGGCCTGCAGTTCAGTTCTGAATGTGCAGGGGCTCTCATGAGATAAAGGAGCCAGCTGAGTTCCTTCTGTGGTTACATGAACCTGGTGTCCCTGGGACCTACACTGCGGGGGCATGAGCTCTTCCTTCTACTGAGCTTTCCCTTCAGCTGCAGTTTCCCTCTACTCCAGGTCACTCATTTAGTTGTGTGTGAGACTGTGTGAATACCAGGACTTTCACACCCAGCCTTGAAACCCAGGCATGCAATTAAGCCAGCAGGCATATGCTTGTGGAGTCCACGTTAATGGTGGGAAAATCAGATTGTGGCGGCTGCCAACTAACGTAAACTACCCAACAGTCTGAATATTTCTGAACATAGGCACCACGTATATCTTCTAACAAACATTTTATGGTGTATTTCCCAATTATTTAGGGACTTGTGATTATTTCTCTTCACTTCTGTATGGGTGAGAGAAGGCCTTGATCACTCATATGGGGTTTCCTTACTTTTTCTGACTCTCGCCAACACTTCAGGATGAATATATGAGCATAGATATCTTCAACACAGATCCAGCTGGAAAGACTGAGAGTGGTATCAGTCCAAACCCAGTCCATTACTGCTCTCAGCTCAGTCAAAAATGGAACTAGGCGGAACCTGAAGGGAGACCACAGCAGATAACCCATCAGAAAAAGGGGATCACATTAAACAAGCACAGCAGATGTATATATGACAAGAGGGAGAATTAAGACAGTATTAAAAGAGCTTAGTGGGGGGTTTTGTAAACACAAATACAATCATATGCTGAAATTGCATGGCTAGTACTCATCTTTTGCCATAGCTCATGTTCCTCTAGATCTCCTTGTCAGGCCATAAACATGCTTTTGCATCATTATGTCCAGTAATTTTGATCGAGCCACTGATGGAATAGGACAAGACTTTCCTTAAAGTTCCCTAAATTCCTCTGACCTGGGAGTGGAGGATATGTTTTCAAAATGATGGTGGAATTTGTTTTATACCTCCTTACATCAAGTGTTGCACGGCATCTTTGCAGTAGGTGGGCAGCCCTCAGCTGCATATGGAACTGGGTTTTATGACTCAGGATTAAGCAGCAGAAGAAGGTGGGCTAACAGGAAATCAGCACACATAGAACAGCTGTTCAAAGTGCATCATTGCCCTTACTAGTCCCACACTTTCCTGATCCGCCAGGTCACAAAGAATGTTTCATGTGAGGAAAAATTTCTTCTGTAACTTTTCCTACTGGAATGCAAGAAACCCATACTGCAAATATTGTGAAAAGGCTGAAATTATTCCAGTATTTCTGTGAAATACATATATAATCACAAGACCATCATAACAGTGTAGGTGGAGGGGTTGCTATGGCTCTGTCAGGCCACATTTCACTCTGAGGTGATGCTGTGCCTGTTCCTTGCACTAACACTCCTAACTCCTCAAGAGTTTCAAATGTGCAGCACTTCTCAAAGCAAGCGTTTTTTTGGTGGTTATTTTTTAGTTCTTGTTTCTCAGGTGTATTGTCCTTCATTCCATTCCTTTCACCTGCTGATGTAGAACCAGTAGACCTGCTCTAAAGATCTCTTTGGGATTTGACACCTTACTACTTTTCAGGACTGCAGAACTAATAACAGCACCTGTTTTCAAGCACAATGTGTAGCTCCTATTTCTGTTCACAGAGGTGATTTCTTAGAAGTGTTAAAAATGTCTATTTCATAGGCTGACTGGTATATCAGGCTTCTGGTTTCAGACTTGGAGATTTTATGAAGTTTGCCTTCGATAAATAGATTTTTTTTGTGGACTACAGAGGACATATGGCATATACAGTGTGCTATGCAAAATTTACTGTCTTATTTCCAGCAGCCTGTGAAGAAAAGTCATTAATAACCCCAGCATTTCACTATAACAGATCCTTATTATAAAAAAAGAAAGAAGAAAGGAAGTATGCTTACCCTTGAAATAAGAACAGGTTGACATAGTTATAACTTTTTGTGAGGAAGTTGCCAAGAACACGAGTTGGATATCCGCAGCGTATCTGATAAGCTGATAAGCCAAAATAAACACATTTCACAAAATACCAGAGCTGGGCAACTGTGTTCTGGCTAAATTTCCTGTAAAGGGAAAGACAGATAAAGGAAAATGATGAGCTTTGTATCTGTGTATGACCAAATTAACTTTAAATGTTTTTTGCTCCTGGTAGTTTCCCTTTCCTGAGGTCCTGCAAAAAGCCTTTGGTTTCTGACCCCATGGCAGGGTTAAAACAGTCTTTGAAAGACACTGAATGAGAAAGTCTAAAACCAGCATCCACTGCCACCTCAGGGTCACTGGGGAGAGACGGGGAATAGGCTTCCCAAAGAGTGAGGGCTTTGGGCAGTGGCCTCTCCCTCTGGATGCTAGATGTCCCCTGCTGCCCAACACTGACTAGTCTTCCCTCAGCCCCCTCGAAGACACATCTGTCTGTGAGCCCTGGGCAGGGGCTGAATCCAGGCAGCTTTAATGGCTGTTTGTGTTGACACAGCACCTTATGCAGGAATTTAAGATGGAGTGACCTCTGAAAATATTTTTTACCCTTCCCTGCTCGACTCCAGTCATATTCCAGCAAATAGTTCAGAAACCTGTCCTGCTGAATTTTAAATATCTCTGAAAATGGAAATCCCATAACCTGTCTGAGGAACCTGCTCCAGTGTTCGACTACAGTCAAGAGTTTTCATCATGTCTGACTGGAATTTCCCTTTATTCCAACCTGTGCCCTGTTGTCCTGTCTGAAAACAGGAGCAGCTTCTTCTCAATGTTCTCTTAATAGGCAGCTGGAGACAGCTCTTCACTGTCCCTTCTCCTGACTGAACTAACCCTCAGCCTCTCCTCACATGTGCCATTTCTGGTTGCTGTTCAATAGCACAGTGGAACTGCAGGAGATGCCTCATGATGGGCAGGATTTTTCAGCCTGTCATAATCCAATATCTTCAATTAAATCCCGCAAAACTATTTTCATTAAGATATTTGCAGAGGTTCCTAAGACTCAATCTGACTTAGAAGGAATTCAGGACATTTCAGATGCAGATCTGAGATTAGCAACTGGATATAGATTTCACAAAAGCACAGAAAAAGTCAAAATTATTTTATTTCATAACAATTCTCAATGTGCAGTAAATAAGAGATCCATTTGAAAAAGGCTTTTTTTTTTTTCAAATTTGGGCACAACTACTACTGCACTGAGGAAAAATTAAGCAGCTGTTTTAGAGAGAGAGAGACCTTTCAGTCTTTCTTTACACTATGCACCTATTTTGTTTTTCCCAGTAAAATAACCTGACTGTTAATGAAGTGTAATGTGCCCAGGTGACACACTCAATTTCCGTGTGCAGTCAACGGAGTGAGATAAATACTTCAAAGCAACTTAAAGTAGGAAGAGGGGAGTTAGCCAAACACTAGGGAGAGAACCTTAACACCCCTGCACTGCAGATTGAGGTGGTCAGTGCCTTGAGCCATGAAATGAGAAAAGACAGATTTGGGAATGAACCTGACCAGGCATGTGACACAAAATTTCACACTGCAGGTGATCACCTCCACAACACCTCCAGAGCCAAGTAGCAGGAGCACAGGAGGAGAAATTTGCTCTTCAGGACTGACACAGGTTTTAGACATTCCTCACTCTAAGGAGATTTAAATTCACAGTTCACACAGTTCAGGAAAGTGCTAAGTTATAAGTTACTCTGAGGGAGACATTTTCTATTGCTCTTCTAAGGCAGCATGCAGCAGTCTTGAGAGCAGGGAATTGGATCCGAGGCCAACATTGTCTCGGCTGAAGGCTCTAATCACTCAATTACAGGCAATTTCTCTTCCACCTGCTTGCGTTTTGGCCTAAGTTGAGAATATTTCTGTACATATATAATTAAATCTTTCTCAAACTTTTATTGGCCACAGCTATTGCTGTGGAAATGCATTCCAACATTCTGCTTAGAAGTGAGATGAAGAAAAAACTTGTTCGTGGTTCCAAATCCTAGCTATAAACATCTCAAATTTAAATACAAACAACTTGGTAGAGCGTCAGTGTTCAACCAATATTGTTTGTTTATAAGAGTTATACCTTTCTGTCACTCCAGGCAAGATAAAGAACATCCAGAAATGTATTCCAAAAACAAGGATGACCTGGAAGATGACCTTTCCCATGACAGTCTTTTTGAGGTACAGTGCTCGATCTACCACCATGGTACCAAACTGAATGAGCACCATCACCAAAAATGCCTCTGGGACCTGGTCCTCTGATAACGAAGAGGTGATATCTGCTGCAGCAGAGTGTTTCTGAAAAGCAAAATGTAAGAGTGGTCAAGGAAGAAGGACACTTGCATGATATTTAGCATCTAGACCATGCAAATCCTGCTGAGGATTTTCGGATAGATGCCTCTGTGACATACCCCAAAAGCCCAAAATCCAAACACAATGATGATGAAGTCGACTGTATCTGCGAGGAACATCAGCACATACACATCAGTCACTGCACTGTAGTCTGGATGAATAAGGTTGTAGAAAAACTGTCTGATGGGCACATACACCTGGAGCGTCCTAAAACAACACAGACCACAATGTGATTTAATGACATGTAACTTGCACTAAAGAAAATAAAGATTGAGTGTGGCATGATTAATATTTTTAAAGATATCTAAGACCTACTCTGACAGCCTTCCCAGTACTTCAGAGACACCAGTCCCTTGCTCTGGTTGCTTCTAAACCACTGTATTAGAATTTGCTCAGTAGAAATATACGTAGCCAGCCAAGGTCACATGAGACATTTAGCTTTTTTATCAGGCAGATGCTAATTGAACAACTGCTGATTTATTTGATGTTCAGCTCGTGGGACATGTGCATACAAGAAACACTTGAATTAACAGCACTAGTAGCCTGTTCCCTTGAAAATGCTGATTTACTACTTTACTGTTTGGAAACACCCTCCAAACCCATACAACTCCTCATATAGCTCACTTTTTAATTGTAAAGGCCTTGGCTTTGATCATTTGTTCTCGAAACTTTTCCATGAGAAGTTCTTTTCTAGATTTTTGCTTGATGCTTAACACACTGCTCCCCTTCTGACTGCTGTTTCGTGTACTGGTACTTCCTGGAAAAAAGGGGAGAAGTCAATTCAAAAAAAGTTTAAACAAAAAACCTAGAAGGTTATAAATCTTGAGACATTCATCCCATATGACTTCCATATTTGAAAGAAGCTTTGAAATTAATTCTTCTGTTTTTTTCCCCCAATATGATAAAATTTTGAGACCATCAAGTAAAGGTTTAATCACTGGCAGATCACAACTTGATTAATAACTATAAAAAGAGAAGACTAGCTATAAAGCATGTATTTGATTGATCTGACTCAGTCACCTCAATTGGCAACATATACATTTAGGACCAGAGTACCCCTGACCTTCTTACAAGATGAGACAGGTAATCTGTTTCAATATACCGAATAAAAACTTTTTCTCAGTTCAGGTATCTACAAATGTAGATACAAAAGTACATATGCTTTGCATTCCCTTTAGCTGGAGATTATGCTGGACCAGAATTTCTGGATCTGGGCCACACTGAGCATTCCTTTCCCAGCTTTTGGATAATGTCATTTTAGAAACACAATGAATCACAAAGTATGGCTCTGCATTTGAACTTTAAGAAGGCTTGGAGTGTGTTCAAACATGAAGATACATTGGTTCATATCCTGTTTCATCACTGAGAAGCAGCAGCGTCCAGTAGCCCCTGGGAGCTCCGCAGCAAACAGCAAAAGGTTTCAGCAGAATGATCCTATGGGACGTGAATGTTTGTCCTTCAAATCCCAGAAATGCCATGACATTTACCTCTCTTAGATCTGTGTGAGGAGAAGCTGGACCTGTGAGAAAGCTGTGATATGCTGCTAGAACTCTTCCTCCTGATGGCAGTCTGCTGCTCAGGGAAGTGGACATGGATGGACTCCACTGATGCTGCAAGATTGACAGATTTCAAAGAAGCAGAAGAATCTCTCCTGCCTCCTGTTAGAGAGAGCTCATCATCAGTATCCTCTTTATTGCTGGAGCTGTCTCCTTTTTCATCTTCATCCCACAATCCATGGCACTAGTGGAAAAAGAAGAAGAGAGCATATCAACCTTGTATTTCTGTCACAGTATTTATCACAGACATTGCTCAGCTCAGTCATGTGTTCACCAGGGAAAAGACACATTCTATGTGTTGGGATATCATGGAATCACTTAGGTTGCAAAAGTTCTTTAAGATCTCAGTTCAAGCACTAACGCAGCACTGCCAAGTCCACCACTAAACCATGTCCCTAAGTGCCACAGCTAAATGTCTTTTAAACACTTCCAGGGATGGTGACTCAACTCCTTCCCTGGGAAGCCAGTTCAAATGCTCAGTAATCCTTTCAGTGAAGAAATTTTTCCTGATATCCAAATGAATGACTTTTTTGTGTCACACGAGTGACTTAGGAAATTAAAACTAAAACTTAAATATAAAATGAGAACCTACACAAACCCAGATTACCTTTAAAATGGATCTGTGGAAGAATAAAGCAAGAAGCTGAACAAGATCATAGTGCACGTAACCTTCTTTCTTCTCTATGCCAATAATATTGGGTGGATGGTAAGGTTTATCTTTTGTGTAATCCACATATTTATTCCAAGGAAAGAAGCCAAACTGGAAGAAGTACTTGATGACAATGGCCACCTGTTCAGAAACACAACACACTTGGGGTGTTTTATAAGCATGTCAGATATAACAGCCTTGTGACATTAAGAGGGGGAAATTATGACTACTTTGTCAGTTTTATGAGAAGATAAACAAGCATATTCATTACTACAGAGAATAACACCTCACATTTATTCAGGAATAAAGTCAATCAACATTCACCAACAGATGATTCTCAGTGGTACTTGAGATACCACAAGCAGTGAATACTGTTTCTTGATAAAAAATTACATAGCAACTGTTTGCAAATGGTCTGTTTCTGGGATAACTGCTTTACATGCTGGGAAGGATATTGCTCATTGCAACAAAGAAAATAACAAATAAGATCTTTCCACACCACAGAAATTGCTGGGACCTTAGCAAATATTTGTATTACTATGAAGGGCCAAAGGCCCACCCTGATCCTAGAGATCAAAACCAGAAAAGAGACCATGCAATGCTTACAACTTCAATTTTCAGTGTCAGACACAGCATTGCAAAAACAGCAGCATACCTCAGTGTAGACAATGGCTGTCATCCAGAAGCGTTTGCTTGGCCGAGGAACAGACAGCATGGCCCACAGGAATATAAGGATGGGAAGCACCAGGGTTATCATGGAGGCAGAGATCATGTGGTTAAGGATAATCACAAAATAGCACACCATTTCTGACCGGGCCACCAGCGTGTTGTACAGGGCATAAATAAGGAGCAAGACTCGAGGCTGACCAACATAGAACTTCTCTGACTCCTCCAGCTCGTCATCATGAAACATCCTGTGAGGAGCAGAGTACAGTAAATGAAGTGAAAATGAACTCCACAACTGCAGCTTTTCAAATTGCTCCTATTTTTGCTTTTGAAAAGTATCGAATTCTGCTGCTAAATTCAGTGGAGGTAAAAAAAGGGGGGGGGGAATATTATAATCAAATAGCCTGATTNGCTCGTCATCATGAAACATCCTGTGAGGAGCAGAGTACAGTAAATGAAGTGAAAATGAACTCCACAACAGCAGCTTTTCAAATTGCTACTATGTTTGCTTTTGGAAAGTATTAAATTCTGCTGCTAAGTTCAATGGAGGTAAAAAAAGCGGGGGGGGGGGGGAATATTATAATCAAATAGCCTGATTCTAAGCTCAGAAAACAAGAATTTCAGGCAAAATAACTAAAAGCACTGTTCTGCTGTTTTTTAATGTACCCCAGAGAGAGGGTCTGCCTGGCCTAAGAACTTCGACAAACACTGCTTTTCTACAGCTGCCTAACCAACATCTCATGCAAATCACACCATACTGGTGTGGATTCATATCTGATTTATCAACACAGATAGGAATTCAGATAAAAACCAGAGGTACATCACAAGACCTATGTTATGAATAGTCCAGGGGCATAAGATTAGAACATAATAAATGCCCTTGACCATTAGATGTGTCCAATCTTCGCTTTACATGACTCAAATAAATATAAAAGGCAGCAATTTTCAGACACATTCATAATTCCTTCTCCTTTTCATAAATTGTCCTGGCCTGAGAAGAGACCTTACTGAAAAGCAAAAATTACTATGTGAAACCAGAAGACAAGACACTTCATCTGACTATGCAGATCTACACATCCTCTCTCTCTCTTCAGATGCAGCCAGGCTGAAATGCATTTCTATAGTTTAAGATTTTGTCCCTCTATTTGGGGAAGCTCTCCCCAACAGAGTCAGGACATAAAGCAGCTGAAGAAGTGAAGTGGCACCATCACCACCTCAATGTTGGTTCTGTTACTGAGAACAGTGTCTAATGGGCAAAGAAGGGAACATCCTATCCCTTATGGAAGTACTTAGCAAGGTGGTGTCTTTACATAGCCTTCAGCTCCTACTGGCTTAAATAAAAACTGCCAAAGGTCAGAGTTTCTCCTACAGTAATCCAAAATAATTAAAGGAGAAACATTTTCCCAGATAGCCCTGGAGGAAACTCATTTGAGATCACAGCTGCTTGGAGAAGAGAAGCCTCTCCTCAAAGAATATTTAGAAAAGCCCTTGACCCCAAGACAAATGCAGCACAGAAATTCAATGCTAATTGGAACAATTAAATATGGTGTCTAGGGAGAAAGCAGAGATTCCTTCCAAGATGAATTTGAATCACTTTAGAAATCTGTAATTAGAACAACTGCATAGGAAATGAGCTTCTTCCCTTAAGCCAAACTTAGCACAAGGTCTATAATAAGAAACTTTAGGCTCGTTCTGAGACAAAACCCCAAAGTAATGACCAAACTTTACACATTGTGACCAACAATTTGTGCTGGTCGAAGGCTCTTACTTGTTCAGCAGCAGCTCACTGGCCGTCAGCTCGTGTGTCAGTGGTGGGAGAATCGTGTCAAGTTTGTCCGTCCGGCTGTCATCTGGGCTCACCATCATGAGGCTCTTACCAGCTGAGTCATCTGGGGAGCCAAAGGGAAGGTGTTCAAAGCTGACAGCTTTGCTGTAGGAAGGCGGAGCTTCTGCATTGCTATCCACTGTGGAGTACAATGGCACATCGGTATCAGGCGTATATGCAGCTCCTTCTGAATCCAGGCTATAATCTTCCACCTCCTCTTCCTCCAACCTTGATGCAGAATGAGCTCCTTCCTCTTCATGCTCTCCTTCTACCTCCTCAATGGTTTCTGTGGTTCCCTGACGGGAATAGAGCATGGTGACCTGTGTAGGTTCACTGTTGGAGATGGACGAAGAGAGTGAGTTGAGGTTTACAAGACTCAAAATCAAGCAAAATTTGTTAATTGTACCTTTAGGCAGACACCTGAGCAATCTCATTGCATTCTCAGGCCTTCAAAGTTCCTATGATCTGGTAGAAAATCATCACTATCTCCTCTTACACAGATCGAACATCTGGGTCCAACTGCTCCCTGAAGGACATCCCTCTGAACTAATAGTGATTCACCAACGTTCGACACCGGCAAAGGGCTAATTAATATTATCAACAAGAGAAAATACACTACCTTTCTGAAAGTAGCTTGAACATTTTCTGCCCAGAGTCAAGACTTGCTATTACATCTATTTAATACATGCTCCATGGTGAAGGATAGGCAGCCATGGGGTTCCTTCTAAATAAGTTGCTTTTAGCAACCACTCTATGAGTGTTGTATACAACTGGAACCTGATCTGAACACACACATATCAATCCTGATTCCAAATAAATGAACATGTAAATTGCTAACATGAAGAAATACAACCAGATTACAAAACTGTTCCAGTGACATGGCATCTTGCTTACCTTTAGAATGCCCTATGTTCTTCATTAGAGTCTTCATTTTTACTCTACCTGCCTGCTTTACTTCTGTACGTACATCTTTCCTTTTTTCAACTGTCTTTATTCACTCTGATCAGTTCTCTGCTTGATTCACCTTCCTTACTCTTGGCTTTGCACAGAATCATAGAATGATTCGGGTTGGAAGGTACTTTAAAGATCATATAGTTCCAACCCACCTGCCATGGGCAGGGACACTTTCCACTAGACCAGGTTGCTCAAAATCCAACCAACCAACCTGGTCTTGAACACTTCTAGAGATGCAACATCCATAATTTTTCTGGGAAACCTGTTCCAGTGTCTCATCATCCTCTGATTAAAGAACTTCTTCCTAATATATAATCTAAACTTGCCCTCTTTTAGTGTAAAGCCATTTTCCCTTGTCGTATCACTCCATACCCTTTTAAAAAGTCCCTCTCCAGCTCTCTTGTAGCCATTCTTTAAGTACTAGAAGGTTGCTATGACGTGTCCCTAGAGCCTTCTCTTCTCCAGGCTGAATAGCCACAGCTCTCTCAGTCTGTCTTCATAGGAGAGGTGCTCCAGCCCTCTGATCATCTTTGTGGCCCTCCTCTGGACTCACTCCAACAGGTCCATGTCCTTATGTTCGGGGCCCCAGAGCTGAATGCAGCACTCCAAAATCACCTTCTCTCTTAATGCTCTGTGTACTGCAACAGTCTCAGTTGTTGTAAATTCATGTAGATTGATGACTCCAGATGGGAATCTGAACACCGTATTTGTTGGCTTTGCTTTTACGTATATCATCCCTCTCAAGTAATTTTTCACCTGTCCCCTCAAACATCACTCTTTCTCTTTTTAGCCTCTATTCCAGTCCTTTTCCATAGATTAGGCAGCAGGCAACAACTCAGTGTCTTTTGTTGGCTGCATATCCTTGTATCTCAACAGAGACAAAACAAGATTTCACATAGCTCCTATGAAATGAATGGGGCCATATTTTCACCTAAGTATAACATTTTAGAGAAAATTGGCACTGACAAAGCCATCTTCTGCCACTACCATCTTCTGCCAAAATTAAAAATTAAGTTCCATCTCTTTTTCTTTTACACTGCTTTCAAACTTCTTGTGGCTATGTCAGACCAGTTTCTGCGTAGCAGAGTTTTAATTAGAACATGTAACACGTGATGTGTGTTTTGATCATTTGCAGTAGCACTCATCCTGGTTAAAATGAACAAATCACAAAATCCCACAATTTCAAAACTGATTGATGCCAAGAATTTGTAAAACCCTTTCAACACTGAAAAACAATGATGCAATTTGACATAAAATTTCATATTTATAATATTTATAATATGAGTTGAAACACTGCTTCCCAATGTCATCTAAATCCCTGTTTTTTACCTGCTAAAAGTGAGTGAACATGTCTACAGTTTTCTCTTGCATTGGATATTAATATTATTTGCTGTCTTTTCATAGCTATTTTCCCTTTCTTAATTTCAACACCTTACAGACTGTAAATCAATGGTAAAAAAAGTAATCAAAACATATTCAGAAATCTTGCCTATATGGAGAAAAATAAAAATTGAAAACCCGGCAAAATGTTGCCTATCTTTGTTTCTAAAATTAGACATCTAAATCCATATTTAGGATAACTGATTAGCTGAGAAACTTAACTTCCACCTTCCAATTTAAGAACAACCATCAACTCAGTAACTCTGAAAATAAGATACTTTTTTAGCTGAATAAATACAGACTTTAGTCTGTTTTCAGACACCCAGCATAATGTAATGGAACAACTTTTAAAAATACATGAATTAAGGATGAAAAACAAAACACAAACCAAAAAGCAGAAGAGGAAGTGAAACAGCAAATGAACCCTAGATTGTGACCCTGACTTTGGACCTCAGAACCGTGCCACAAGACAGGAGGGAGTAAGGCTTCCTTTAACCATGCACACCATTCCATACACCACGTGTCTGCAAACACAAGTCTACGTACAGTGCAGTAAGTGTAATGGTAGGGGTAAACGAGTGAACAAAGCATGCATGAGTTAAGCACCTTGACACTATACTGCCACTGTCAGCGGATGAGGAGGACATATCCATGCTCTGCATTTTACGAAGCCTAGGTCGAGCGCGCTCACTTGTTTTAGGAACAGAGTCTGGTCCATCTAAATCATCAAGGGTTGACTGCCTTGAGAACAGCATGGTTGCTTCAGTGTAGCAGCTATAGCAGCGCAAACAGTTATAGAGACAGTGTTAAATACAAACGGTACTACGATACACATGGTTCCGTAAACAAATATGCTCGCCATGCAGCTAAACACTGACACAGAGAGAAAGGTTTCTGAGAGAAGATAAGGATTTGTTTGGCGTCACCATGAAAACACATTTCTATGCACAGGTTGCTCGTGGTCAAATTCATATAGGGGCTATAGAAGGCAAACAATGATCTATTCACTATTCAAGCAGATGTGGAACCAACACAGTGCTCTACATCCTTTCCAGGGGCACAGACTCACGTATGTGAGCAAGTTTTAGTTTGTTTGCTTGCCCCTGAAATTTCCACATTCCACGAGGATGTTTTGGGAAGTGACCTTCTCTATACAAATTCTATTTTATTAATGATATACTGTGCTGAACCTTTTTACACAGGTACAAGCCAATTTTCTAAAAGAGCCCTTAAAACTAAATAAGCTCATATTCCACAAATAGAAAAATAGCTGTCAGACATTGGCTAATCCTCTTTCCAAACCAAAGAGCCAAATCGGATACTTACTTAGCCAGTAAATGCATGCCAAATATAACCTGCTCTGCATGGGATGACTTTTATTTTGATATTTACTAGGAAGCCCCAGTGATTCTTTCCAGAAGATTTAATTTATTTCAATCACAGCTTAAAAGTATTTCAAAATTGGTAACATGCGCATCTTGAAATAAAGAACAGATATAATAAACCCTTATCTCCTTTCACTTATCAAATACAACAGGACACCAGAGACATACACCATACATTGAGCATTCATGTGTAACTGGAGAAAAGAACTGGATGAGTTATGAGAAAGAAAGTACATAATTAAATACAAGAATATAACATAGCAACAGGAAAGAAGCAAACACATTAATGACATATGGTAGGTAAAAAGATTAATTTTCCTGTAAAAAAATCTTTGAAAAACACAGATGTCTGTGAAATGAGTTGAGTGACCTGGTGTTTTAAAACATGCCTGAGTCTCTCACAATAAGAGAAGAAAAGACCCAAAATGCAGGATTTACACTCTACTTTTCTTCTTTTGAGTCCATCTGTGTTACACCTGAGCAGTGGCAGCAGGGGATTTGCTTCCTCGGCAAGACTTATGTTTGTCCATGGGCACAAATAATTGGGAAAGAGGTCAGAAAGGAAGTGCAATGGCCTTTTCCATGTTACTTTGGTCTTGCTAGCTTGAAGTGAGGAAAACTGCTGGAATGAAATGACAGTCTGCAATTATTGCTTTAAGGAAAATAGGGACGAAAGAGCAAAACACGTGGAGAGAAGAAGCAGTTATTCTTAGGCCTACTCTCACTGATGATCTTTTCTGACAGAATGGGCTAAGGCTAAAAGCATACCTTGGTCTTTGAACAGAAGGAAAGAATCACCAAGACACCAAAGGTATTGTGAAATATTTTCCTTAAGAACAGTCTCAATGGCAGGGGCAAATCTGTCCTGACAGTTCACTTGGCCAAAACCCTTTACAAGCCACTTCATTATTTCGGTGTGTGCACAAAGGCATACAAGGCCCTGCAGACAAAACCTGGAGGGCTGATCTGCATGGTGTACGGTTTTGATGAAGCAGTAAATGCTGCTTCCTATGGAATCAGCATGTCTACCCTAGAGGTCTGATTCAGAAGCATGGGATTCACTTGAAGCAGCTCTGTGTTACCAGCTCGGGGGACTCTTGAGGGAGGAGGTTTCCCTCCGTGCAAACACATACAGAATATAGCCAGGCTGGTGCTAGAATGTGGGGACGTGGACAATAAGTAGGGGAAGTAACTTGGGGAAGTAGACAATAAGAGTTTTGCAGATGACCTTTCTGTCTTTGTGCTATGATGTTATACACATGTTATTTTAGATCTCAAGGGCTGAGTTTATTTTTTTCAAGGGCAACACCTAATACTAAGGTGTTGAAGGGAACCTTCCAAGGGCCTTAAGCAGAGCAGCTGTTCATGTTCGCCTGCCCATTTATATATTTTCAGTGGAAGACACATATGCCAGCTGCTCTCCCAAACATGCAAGTTCTGACCTGGCTCCCAGAAAAATCAAAGGAAAAACATCTAATAATCTCAATAGGTAAAAACATTTGTGCAGATGAGTGCCTGCAATGTTTGGTTTAAAGCTGTTTTAAATGAAGAATGAATCATCAGAATAATCATTGACTGAGCAGCTGCACTGTATCCTTGAACGTCAAAAGATGTGTATGAGTCGACACCTGTAGCACAGTCTGTATATTCTTTATGAACTTTAGGAACATGCTTCTGAACATGAACAAAATGAGAACACCAATAAAGTGGAGAGATTTACACTGGGCAAAGCTGGTGTTGACTCAAGTCACTGATTATCACATAAATTTGATCCAAGCATATCTTCCTGAGTGACTTTTCAAATCTGTATTCTTGGAGACCTTGAAAGCATTTGCTTTTTGAAAGCATTCAAGGACTAGGCATTTTTAATTGAATTTGCATTAAAAGCCCTGAGTTCAATATTTTCTATAGAGTTGGCTAGGCATCCATTTTAAATAGGGATACATAAATAGCAGAGATGTTTTTATCCTCAGTGAGTAGAAATCCTTAAGCTTATGATTTCCTTTTTGCTAAACAAATTTACCCTTCCCAAAGAGTTTATTAGCTTAGGGGGTAACTTACAATTTTTTCTGGGTTTTTTTCTGTCCATGGCCTAGTTACTGACTGGTATTATCTGTTTGAACTACTACATTCCCCATATCCCCAAGAAAAAATTGCAAACAATTCCTAGGAATCACAGTCCTAAATTGGACTTTGATCCAGCCTTAACGAGGATTCTCCTTTCATCCTTTATCCTGCCTCCCTGGGCAAAAATTTCTTCTCCAGTATTCCCTGCCTCAAGCCCTATTCTCCATTCTGGTGAGGGAAGCACAGATAAAAAGTGTTGTTTTTAAACACCCTGACCACACTTGCATGTTTATTCTTACAGGAGGGTCAGAGACTCCCACCTGTAGCTCCTATAAAAGTCTACACAAAGGCAGAGTTGGGAGCTGAAAAGGTGATTTGCAATGGAGAAAAATTAATGCAAACTGAGCTGAATATAAAACCTTTAATAACCTTGACTGAGAATGAATGGCAGCCCTACTAAAAGAGAACACTCCATGAAAGATTTTCTACAAAAGTCCTTTTAGAGCTTTATCTAGGCTAAGAACAACATCCCTGGATTAGACTTACGAGGGTCAGCCCTGAACTTCACAAGAAATTTACAGTTCCTGCAGCTGATAAGGAGGGTTGTTCTCTGTGGATATCCAGTGTTTACCTACAGTAATTCCTGTCCTGAGTACTGAGGATTATGTCTTATTATAATGGAATAGCTTCTGTGCTTCAGCATTGCTGTGTGCTTCCAGATGTGTTCACTTCAGGGACCTACTGTCCACTACAGAATTTTGTGCACTGCAACCAAAGGATAACTGGAACAGAGACCCTCTGCTTCTTCCCAAAAGTCTTCTGCTGCAACCTGAGATCCATGATCACAGGGACGCTTTATATTTAATTAGTCACTTCTACATTTACTGGAAATCATTACTTTGAAATATAAGAAACCACCTTCTCTTGTTTGTGCAATTCAAAAAAATCACTCAATAAACTCACATGAGGTTTAAAACATTTCACATTTTTATAAAAGGTCATAAGCACTTCTGTAATCCCTTGAAGAGATATGCAAGGGTGGCCCAATAAACAGATGGCATTATCTTTCAATCAACAGACTCATTATTGCTTCCTCTATTATTATAGCAGATGTCCACAATTTGTAATATTCAGTGCAAGAATATTTGATTGTTCATTGCCAGAAAGAGAATTCGAGATTAGAGAAATCAGCCATAATACTGCCTTTGCTATTCCTTTGTTTATAAATCCTGGAACTTCTTCTAAGGAAACAAGATGATAGAAGCGCATGTGAAAGATTTAACTTTTCTGTTGCAAAGCAGCACCACAAAATCACTGAATTCTCTGAGTCTGAAAAGAGATTTTAAATGTGCAAGTGTACTCAAAACAGGGTGAAAAATGGGTGGTTATTCTGAAAAAAAAAAAGACAAAAGTGGAGCTCAAGTTGGCATACCTTCTCACTGAAAAGGCAGCATCCATACATGAGAATTGCAAGATTTAATTTTCTTTTTTATAATTCATTTTGGAATTGGCTTCCTTTTGTTTATAGTTAAAGTTCCTGCTAAACATGATTGTATAGTAATGATAACTTCTATCTACCACAAATAGTGTGACAAAAAACTGTTTAGTGAAAGCAGGACCAATATTACTATTCATTCTTTAGATGAGATTGAACCTTGTGGAGTTAAAATCTGCCCTGCAGATATCAGTGGCTTCAAGTGAGCTGGTTATAGAATTTGACTTTACATTATTTTCTCACATCATTTGACTCCTGTAAAACTTTGAGACAAAGATGCTGCTCAGTTGGATAACAAGCCACTGATTTGATGTTTTTATTGGAGTGAACCCCTTAAAGGCCAGTGCTCACTGAAGAGCAATTTGTGAATATTTTAACGAAGCATAATACTCACAGGCACTCTCTTACCCTTGTTTTTCAACAAAATCAGAAAGGAAGACAAGCCCACAATATTTTCAATCTGCTGACGTCTACCCATAGGTCATTAGTAAGAGCTATGTATAATTTAGTGCACACAGGAGGTTCTGAGTTTACTGGGAGTATCAAACACAATATGATACTGCCACGGTTCAGAGAAGAACAGAAGCAGAAGGTAATGGATTATGAAACAGCTGGGCTTCCAAACCCTCCCTTCTTCCCCTCATGTTGTACAATTTCTGCAGTATCTTAAAAGTCAGGAACACCAGGGACATGGTGGGAACAGACTGCCTCTGTAAGAGAAGGAAGGGAATGTGTGTGCCTCTGTGTGAACGAAGCAGCAGGAGCATGCAGTAGTTTTGGCAAGGGACTTGACGGCATCTATTTGCAGGGAAGAATGAGGAAGGTGGTTTTCCTGAACTAGTTTGGGTATTTGATTAACAACCATGTAGCTCTGCTGGACTGCAATCATGGCAGTTGGGAAATCAGGCTCTTCAGATGGCTTTTGCCCTGTGGGTATGAGAGGGGAATTTTGTTCTTTTAAATGCACGATCTCTTTCAATGCAAAGCCTTTTCTAATTTGTGGACAACAGACAACAATTTATTTTACAAAAACAAATTATTCACAATGAATGAGCACTCCCCAAACTATACGTCAGAATTCCTAAACCATTATCCCAGAAGCATCCTCAGCAGCTCTTATTTTCCATTGCTTTCCATGAGAACAGGACCCCTGCCAATGACTCCTAATTCTACAGGAAACAGAAAGCAGTGGGGTAGTCCTGCAGTGGAAAAGAAGTTAAGGCAACAACTGAGTCCACCACTATAAAGGAATAGTAACATATAGCAGTTTTCACTATTAAGATGGCATTGAGTAATCAAGAATGCAACATCAATTAGAAAGTTCATCGGTACTTAGATGCTATCTAATATTAAGTCTACTGCATGATCCCTCTATCTTTCACAAAATAAAATTGAATCAATACCTGGAGATGCTGTCACGAGAAGCTGCTGAATCTAAACTATCCATTCTTTCAGTTGCTTGCAAACCAGAAGCTTGATTGGGATTTTTATCAATTGAGTCCAGCCCTGACTCCTCAGAAAGTTTCATCATGTGGTTCTGGTAATACAAATGGATGCTCTCCCGTGTTGGAACATTTCCCTGTGGAAGAGAGTAGATGTACATGGCAGGGGGAGGTGTATTCTTTGAGGAAGCAGTTTCTTCTGTCATTTGGCAAGGCACAGATTAAGGACTGTGCAAACAGTTTCCTCCTAAGTAATAAACTCCCACTCATAGTTCCTTTTCACAATCCAAGTCAGACTCTGACTTAAACGACTGTGGCACAAAGTGTTTGGTTTTCAAGCAAAACTGGAGCAGCCCCTGTGGTTCAGGTTATATGGAGCCACCACAGCTCTGCTGGGTGGACTGCAGGTCCTTCAGCATGGGAATGGGGAGTGGACTGCGAACATGACTCAGTCTACTCCAGCAACTTCTGATGAATCTCTTTTAGATAGCTTTAGTGACTCTAAGAACAATCATTAGTGGCCCAGTAGCAGTATTTTTAAACAGAAAAAACCAAGAAACCGTTTATGGACTAAACCATCTAGATTTTCATCTGTGTTGCAAAATCAAAATTTATTCAGGAAATATGGACACGGATGGAAAACCATGAAAAATACACTGAAGACTTTTACTCTTTCTCTGTGGCTTCACAATCAAGCAAGTTCATGAAAGGATAGTTTTATTAACTGTCAGCCCAGATCTGGGCACAGAATCAAGTTTTTCTGGCTATGATATTGTAATCAGAATTCTAAAGGTGTATCGTAAGAATAAAACAGAGAATTTTATAGCCTGTTCTTAGGCAGAAGCAAATCCAATTAATTCCACTAGTAGTTGCATTGACTTCAGATGATACACTGAGAGGGGAGATTGCTGCTCTTGAACAGTAATCTTTCTGGTTTATAATACAAGGACTTTTTAAAGCTAAAATAATAAAAGTAGTCTAAAATATTGCCTGTATTTCCTTTACTAATTTGAATAGTTTCTAGTATTTCAACTCTGTAGTCCCAAAACTACAATATTTAAAATCTGATGATCTGTGGAAAAAAAAAATTTAAAAAATCTTAAGAACAAAATTTGACACTCAAGTTTTTAATTAGGTATGCTTGTATAAAAGCTGTGCAGCTTCTGCAGTGATAAATGTTGGTGCCATTGTGACAGCA
This sequence comes from Atrichornis clamosus, assembly GCA_013400975.1. Taxonomy (NCBI): domain Eukaryota; kingdom Metazoa; phylum Chordata; class Aves; order Passeriformes; family Menuridae; genus Atrichornis; species Atrichornis clamosus. The sequence goes on along the minus strand of WBMZ01005250.1, from coordinate 115,965 downwards.
CACATTACATTCTAGCTCCACTGCAGGCCTGGGATAAAGGATAAGAGTTGTATCATCTACTTGCATTTGGAAGATCCAAATTCATTTCTAGTTACACTAACAATCTTTATCTTTGCTAATAATGGGTTTTACTAATATACAACTAGCCTATGAAGGACCACATAGCTTCATTCTGATTGAAGAAATTTATGCCTGTGTGTTTTCAGTAATTTTCAAAGCAAGTTGATCTACAAAAAGAGTGAAATGCCGACTGAGGTAGTTTTTGAGCTGTTTAAAGCAAGTTGATCTACAAAAAGAGTGAAATGCCGACTGAGGTAGTTTTTGAGCTGTTTAAAGCAAGTTGATCTACAAAAAGAGTGAAATGCCGACTGAGGTAGTTTTTGAGCTGTTTAAAATGCCATGCCTATTCCTCCCTTCTTGAATCCTTTGTGTCCCCTCAAAACCACACTATACTACAGAAGTGTTTCAGCCAAAACCTTACATCAACCTCTCAAAGAATTACTTTTCCCATAATTTGTTTTGTGTCCAGGTAATAAATCAAATAATTATTAATTATGTATTTATAAAACAGCAAGTGGTAAAAGAGCCTAGACCTATTTTTCATATGCATGTATAAGTGAGATCTTCATAATTTTCCTCCTTACTACAGTAATCTGAAATGACAGCCTTTCATTTTTCACCAGGCTGGAAATGGCATTAGGAAACAAAAAAAGACCAAAGGCGTTACCTTCTTAATCTCCCTGGTCAGCATACAGCGCTCGATCCTCAGCACAGTGGAGATATCGATGTGTTCTCTGGAGATGGAATTGAGCCAAGCTGTAAAACTGTCCAGCGTTGCCAGGAAAAGGACCCAAGTAAACTTCAAGATATTAAATATCCTCTTGATGATGTTATCTAAGGGAGAGCAAAAGCAACAGAGAGTTAATGAACACAAATATCTTTTATTGTACTTTTGCCTGGAGTTAGATTCATTTTTCCTTTCTTGTCTAATAATAATAATCCAGGCTGTGAGACCCTGTCATACTAAGGAATCTTTGAAGATGGCTGGAGGCCTTTTGGCTGTCTGGACCATTTTCCTGACTGTATGCCTAAGCTTATCATCTGGAATCCCTTTTCCACCCTGCAACTCCTTTGTCCTGCAATCGTTAGTCATATAAACAGTCCCTTATTTTAGAGGGACACTGTATGCACAGGTCTGTAAAATGAAACCCAAGGATTTGGGCATCTCCTGAGAGTATGCAACATCCTCAGGTCCTGTGATCTGAACAACTGCTCAGTAGTGTGTTGAGCCGAACCCCTTAAATGTCTAATTACTTGTGAGTGTTTCTCTCTACACAAACTTTGCCTTTTGTGCTTGAACATCACTTAGCAGACTTGTGACAGTCTTTGAATCTCTCCAGAGATTCAAAGTTTTCCAGCCTCCTAAACACACCTCTCTGTATTAACTGTTTTCAAAGCCTCTCTTTATCTAAATAGGCTGCACTGTGCCATCACTGACCTCAGATCAACTAGCACAACTAGGACAAATAGTAATTTACAGAACTTTATTCTTGTACCATTTTGGCAAAACAGTACACTTTCCCATGAATAAGGCTTATGGGTTTATACCAACAATAGTAGCTTATTTTGCTCAACACATCTGTCTCAAGTTAATTTCTCATTTCAGTAGTTTATTTGGCATTAGTAACTGTATTTCTCATCCAAAAAGCATCACTTTCAACTTATTTTTCATCCACTCACAAACATACACACCACACTAGAGTTCTCATGCAGTGTTGCAAGTGTTCAAGGTCAGGTTGATGGGGCTCTGAACAACCTGGTGTAGTGGAAGGTGTCCCTGCCCATGGCAGGGGGGTTCGAACTAGATGATCTTCAAGGTCCCTTCCAACCCAAGCCATTCTATGATTACATGAATCTACGAAATACTAACAAATTTCTTTCCAACTAGCCAGTTCCAGAGTTAGTTGTCCTCGCTAGGTGCCAAAGCCCAGAGCACCAGGCATAAAGACGAATTTTAGATTAACCAGCCTAAGAAATAGTAGAAAGCTATCAATAATCTGCCATGCCAGGGACCAAAGGTTTGAAGTAGACAGTAAGGAGCCAATCTGTGTGCTAAAGCATGATGCTTTCACCAACCTCACTTCTTAGCTGTACCACAAGATGGCACGCAGAACTCTGTGGAGCAAGTGCACAGCAGCTCCTTACAAAGACTGCAAAGGTGAAGCTATAATAAAGCAAAATATTTCCTACAGACAAACATTCACATCTGTGGGTGCACAGACAGGGTTGTATGCCCATACGTGTGGAGAGAAACTATGGAAAAACATTCCTGGAAAGTGGATGCTGAAAAGGCAGTACCATTTACCTGAGCAATGCCATGGAACTGGTCTGCTATCACTGAGCATAAAGGCATTTAGCACCCTTCACTTAGTCATATAATTATTTCAATATTATCTTGGCCTTTTTTCAGGCCTTTTCTATGTAATTTAGCATTGGAGATATTTTATGAATTATCCACTTAAATTTTATCCATTTGACCTGCAGGTCTTGAAGTTAAGGAAATCTTACAGTTAGAATGAAAGCTGTTTCTACTTCAAGGACCATTCATTACCCTTGAATTCTGGATAATATTATGAATAGGTGAAAAGAGAACAGCACTTGTACACAAAAATATAATGCATATAAATATTCTTTTTTAACCCACACTCTTCCTCTCTAATATGTAACTTTTACTGCTGACTTCAGGAGAATCACTGCTCTCAAATTAAAATTATGTTTACTATTGACCACCACCATGGTGTCACTATGGTGACAAGCACTTCCAGTCTAATCTGGAAGGTCATTTTTCTTGCTGGGATGGAGGTGACTTGGCATACATTTTTAATGGCACTGTAGCTGTTCTGGCACCTTTGCTGTTCTCCAAAACTTTTAAAAGATCATTTCTTCTGGATCAATTCTGTCTAAACATCTTCAAAAAGGGAAACAAATATATGCTTTGTGCAGAGAAGGGTCAAATGCAGAGAAGGCTTCTCTCTGCCTGAGAGTGAGAGAGAGAATTCTATATAAGGTTACTAATGATACTAATGACTCATTACCAATTACTGTCTCATTTTTCTACCTATCTTCTTTAACAAATTTTACCTAGGAATGGTCGAAGTATTTCAACCAAAATACAAACCACTTTAAATTGATTATTTTCAATATAAATTAATTATAAACCTCCTTCTTTTTCCCTAATTCCTGTGTAGCACCAACAGTATATCCCTAGAGATGCATTTGAGTGATTCACTTCAGTGTTTTAGCACAAATAACTGCATTGCCAGTAAGCAACAAATGAAAAAGCACACCAACCCCCCATCCCCATAGCAATGAAACTCATTTATTTGAGGCCATTGCTCTTGTGAGATAGAAATGACATCCCACATCCTTGTAACATCTTCCACCCTGTGACTCACTCAGGGACACAATTCTAACAAACTGTGGGAAACAATTTTATACAGAGAAGAAAAAGAGCTTTTGATGACAAAGTATCACTCAAGGTAAGCCATTATGATGACTTAAGTAAGAGGAGAGTTGGTTTTCTTCTTTTACTCCAGTTAGAAACAAGGAGACAAGCCTGGGTTTATGATCTATTACATTTCTTTGTAGGAAAATTTTCAATGTGGGAAAGGTCCTACAAACTGCTGTCATTTCTTCTGTTGTGCACAGCAGCCATAAATCTGATTATGAATGAGAATGTGTAAGATCAGGAAGATATAATTTTTAGAGGTGACTGCTGTACCTTGCTGAATGGTAAGTGCCAAGAAAAGCATTATATTAACCTTGCTAAAACACACACAAAATCAATGGAGATTTTTAACACAGGGCTGTATGCAATCAGGTCTGGAAACTCAGTTTGAGTGGTTTCACAAGTAAAATACACAGCAGCGATGAAGTCTGAGCTGGCAGATGTATTTACTAAAGCATGTAGAGAATAAGTGCAGTAGCTGATAGTCCAGAACTAGAAGTTCCTATGGTCAAGACTTGTAAATCTCAGTTGAGAATCTGACAGTAGTTAGGAAGTCCTTACTAGAGTGGGGCATTGCAATATTGTCTCTGTGATATGCCACTGGTCACAACTGCATTGTAACAGCAGATAAACCCTTCTTTTGCCTTCATACCCGGTCCATCAGATTTCTTCTTGACAGGTTCCTCTTCACTGTCCTCACAGTCAGCATCATTGCCTCCTCCTGCAAACAATGAGCAAAACAATGTGTTACACCTACAGCAGTGCTGCTGTAAATGCCATTCAAGACAGAAAATGCTATAGTTGCTAAAGCAGTAGTGACTGGTTCCTCACCTACCACCATAACAGAGAGCACATTTCCATTTCTAAAGTATTCAAGTCAGCAAAGGTGTTTATGGATGACCATCCCTCTCTTGTAATTTGCAGTGGCATTTTCTTACTAGATAGTAAGACCATCTATTGGTGTAAACCCAGGTAATTTCTCAGCCACTCCTCAGCCACACTCAGCAGCCTCACCTTCCACTGACTCACACTCGAGCTCATTTCTCCACCTCCTGCAAAGCGCAACCTGATCAGTGCTCTGATCTTCTCCTGCCTCTGACCCACCAAACCTGAAGGAATTGAGTGGGACCTTCAGGTTGAAATGAAGCAGCAGAGTTGGTTTGACACAACCACGTGCTTTTATTTAAGCCTATAGTGGAAGAGTGATGTAGAATCACAGGCAGAAATGAAGGACAGACAAGCGACCCTCCTATCTAATACCCAATAACTGCAGCTACAGTTTCAGTGGCAGAAGCCCAATTATAAAGCTTCTTCTTTCTGACAGGTGAAGATGCCAAATGGAGGAAATGTCCAGCTGATTAAGTCAGTATTGGCCCCTCTCTTCCCCTGAAAAACTTTTGAGCTCTATTTTCTTGCTTAAAAAAGAAGAAAACTATGAAGATATATAAACCACTTATAAATTGTTTTTTCCTTTTCAGAGGCATGAATGATTTTATGCTGCCAGTAAAACCCTATTAACATTTGTACATTTTCTTTTTGCTACCTACTGAATTCACTGTTTTCCTTTTGCTGCCTGCTGAATTTAGGGGTTTGTGGACATTTGGGTTTCTCAGTGAGTACAACATGGAAAGCAAAAAACACTTCCTTATATCCTTCTTCATGTATCAACTCAACTCAACTCTTCATGTATCAACACCTTTCCCTTGTGAAACACCTTTCCCTGGGAATACACATGACTTTACCATCAAAATGAGTGACTTTGATGAATTGTAGTAAAACCTGGACAGAAAGATAAACCTCTTTAGAAAATGAGGGAGTGAAAGGGTAATGTCCTTGCTCTGCCTAATTCTGGCCAAACACTTGGCATTTACACTCCTATATTCTGGAGAAATGCTGTTAACTACCAGGTTATTTGCTTTATAAAGCTACGTCTTTACAATTTACTATTGCAAGTACTCCCACAAATGTTTTTATATAGCTGATGTTTTCTGCAATCTGTTGAATCTTCCTACTTACCAAAAGTTCTGGGCATGAGTCTTGCAACTCCATGGAAAATGCATATATCCCATCTTCTCCTTAATCTCCCTCAATGTGTGTTTTGTAGAACAGAAGGACATGGCTACGGCTGACCTTGTCATGGGCTGGTGCAGGGAAGAACCACCAGCTAAACATAAACTCATTTTTCCAGTTCCTAGCCAGCACTGAGAGCACTTGTCTTCTAAGGCCCAGCTGCCTTTCACTACCATGAACAACAGGCAATAGTTAATATTATATTTTTTAAAATGCAAAAAGCTACCTACCATCCCCAGATCCTTTTCGCCTTCTCTTCTCTTTCCCAAAACTTTTCTTCTCTTTGCGCCTCTGTCGTAGAGCTGTTTTAGGATCAGTTATCCAGGCTTGATAAACAAACTGGAAGGAAAAAACTCATTTGTATCAAGGTTCTTCATGTTCTGAGAGTAAGCCACAAGCAGGACTATACAGTTTGAGTAAAAGCATTCAGATCTGCAGGGGCAAGGAAATATTTTTAATCCCAAATCAAACACCTCCCCTGCAGATCTGTTGAGTTTTCATGTGCTATTTTTGTAAGTGTAAAACCGAATGTGAAAATATTTGTGGGTGAACCAAGTTTCATTAGAACCCACAAAAATTTCTGCTCTGAACTTTGGGAACTAATACCTTGTTGTGTATATGGGTTACCTTATCTGAATATCTCAATTTAATTCTGTATTTCTACTTTATCACTTTACAGGAAAGATGCAGAGTAAAGGAAACTCTGAGAGAAAGTGCTGCAATCAATTAACCAAAGCATCAAAAGATGCAGAGATATCCCTGTACAGGTATGGGTGTATTTTTCACAGTTTAGATATTTTTTCCCTCTGTAGGTCCCATTGGAATGTTTATAGATTTGTTATCTATACACAGTTCCAAACCTGGCAGTCAGGAATTCCTCAGATGGCTTCCTCATTTTAACAATGCCTCTCTTTGTTGCTTCAGGTAAGTCACTTATGAATCCTTCTGCTACTGTTTTTCCAGTTGTAAAATGAAGACAGTAATACTTACCTATGTAATATGATTTTTTTAATGGGACCAAATCCTGCTCACAGCGCTCACTCAGATCAACAGTCTGTTGACCTGTATGACTGCATGCAACGTGGAATTGACCCAAAATATTTATAAACGCTATAGCAGTGGGGGGAAAAAGCAGTAAATGTAAAAAAAAGTTACCAAAAAGTAACTTTTTTAATAGTTCTGCTTAAGCCGTGAAGGAAGATTACAGAAAAAAAAAGGAACAAAACTCGTATCTTTTATCCCTATGTGACATAAAATGTATGTGACAACAGAAACTAAAGTAACTTTATCTTCCCCACAACTCTTTAGAACAAAATATGTTCTGTTGATAATTTCATGGTTTTCCTTGAAAAATGGTAATTATCTTCAATTGGCACTGCATTGTCTTCTATTTCTAAGCAACAGAGGCTGATAACAGAGACAGGGCAGGGAAGCACACAAATGCAGGCATGAGGCTGAAAAAGCACAGTAACAAAACAGCTCTATTAATTCACAAGACAAACATGCAGACAATGACAACAATACACATATATCTCAGTGAAGCTGGAACTGCCCCTCATAGGACAGAATGGTAAAATTTCTATTTGGTTTATTTATATTTTTTAAATTTTCCTATGCAAATTGCTTTGGAACATTAAAGACATTTTTAAAAAACAGCTAAACTGACATCAAATTAATTTAAAAGGGGAAAATACTTTGTTTTGTGAATGTATACAGCAATGGAGAGGAAATTGCTTTGGTACTGTTCATAAGAAGGTTCTCTTCCAAATCTGTCAACGTCTGTACATTTACTTTTACATGTTTGAATTGTTCTAAACAACCACCATATGAGAAAATGTGTGGGATCAGAGGCCTTGGTTTCTCTTTGCTTTGTAATAGGCATTTTCTAACGAAAATGATCTGGGGGAATGATGATACTTAAGTGAACAAATACCATATTACTTTACTGAAAAGCCAGAAACTGCCAACATCCTGTATGGTACAGTTAACTGTGAAAGTGTAGGCTAGCCACAGTTATGGTGTGAATAAAGAAATTAGAGGTAAAAGGCAGACTTGGAAGGGGGTAGAAAATTAGAATTAAGAAAGGGCATTTGATTTATAAATTTAATATAACTACTTATGCCAAGCAGTGGGCATTTTAAGAGCAGACTGGGTGCATACATACATAATAGTTTAGGTATTTACCACTGCACAGACTTTCAGTTCAGTATCTTTTAGGCTTTGGAGCTGGTGCTCTCAATCTGTAATGCTCGCTCCTTACAAATGCCATGTTACACATATGGAGTGGAAAGTGAGACACAGTGCCTAAAGGTAGGAAATGCTAAATGTATTCAAGGGGGACAAGAGAGAAGATGCGTAAATCTTTTTTATGATGATAAAGGCCAGAAGAGTAAAGACCTAAAAAGGGGTTTGGAGCAGGATGTGTGTTTTACAAACCTTTTACCAGCTTTCTGAGATCAATTACCACAGTGTCCATAAGTTACATGCAACTTGATGTGACCATCCTTTACACCAGTATTGCAAGAAAATAAGAATTTGGGTCTGCATTTTCTCTCCAAATTACACTTAAAAAAAGATAGACCATTGTTTGTGACTTGACCACTCCGAAATTATGAAAAGTATAGCATTTTTTAGTGTCATTGAATGACACTTTAGCAGTCATTATTTTTTAAAAAATAATTTGTATAAGAGAAAAAATGCAGATGAGGACAGAGGTATATATACATTATGTCAGGAATTAGAGGGTGGGTCACATACTGAGCATTTGCAAAATGTTGAGTACCTTTGCTGCTTTGATTAAATACTGAAGAATAGTTTTGGGTAGTTTAATGATAGACTTTGGCAAGGCTAAAATGGCTGAAGCAAATTTTCCAATAGCTCTCTATAAAGAAGGACAAAGCAAGAGTAGTTAGTAGAAAAGAAGAAAATATTAATAAAAAGGATCTATTGAATTACTCTATCTAGAATAATAAGAACAAATTTACATTCATCAACTTCAATATGAAAAAAAGATAAATTATGATGTTCACCTTAAAATTTCAGTAATATGACTCTAAGCTGCATTCATTCTCTAATAGTTAAAATCTCCAAGTTAACCCTCAAAGGGACTACTGCACACAATTTACATTGAAAGCAAGATCATAAATTAAAAAGAATTCTTTAAGAGAATTTACAACAAAGTTCGCTTTGCTAGTATTTTTATTAAGACCACATGCATGGTGATAAAAGGTGAGAAAGGTATGATGACCAAATGATGGACAAATGATCAAATGATGACCAAACGATGACCAAGTTTTTAATGAACAAAAACATTTTTCTGTTCTGTAGAAGTCTCTGCCTATATAAAGATATCCACTATCTTCATGTTGCACATATTGCAGAAGAGGCCACCTATCCAGAACACCTAACTAAATTTTGAAATAATGAACAGATCCTCCATCCTCAAATTAATAGTTTCAGGACTGAGTTGAACAAAAAACCCTAACTGAGAATAAATGAAGAAATCTTGTTAACTTCTGATCTCAAGCTTAGAACTCTTTAAAATCTCAGTGCTTGGCACCAGCACATCTGAACAAAATGTTGTCACCATTTTTAAAAAAAAATCAGCAGAAACAAGAATGCAAACTTTCCTCTATACCTGCATGAAAATCAGAAAGAAAAATGACCTAGAAATTCATGAGCCATTTCTGTGGTTCAAGGTTAATTAAATGCAAAATATATTAAAGAGATAGCGCAAATACTAGAAAATAAAACTTACTTATCACATTATTTTGATCCAGATTTGTTTTGCCCTTATTAAGGTCAGAATATTTTTTTTTTTACACATCATTACTATGCATGCAGTTTAACGACTGTAATCAGCTGGTAATGTAATGTAGTGTAAGTACATAAACCAAAGGCACATTGTATTAATGAATTAAAATCTTCTTGTCATTCAGTAATGTCATCTGGGAAGTTTTGTTTGAAAGATTTGGGCTTAAGGATAAGTAGCACAGAGGCAGTTTCTTGCTCTTGCTTGGGTTGAACTTCCAGTAATGCACCAGTTCTGCAGTGACGTGAGCTTGCCTCTGGACAGGAACACTCGTATCTACAAAAAGCCACCTGTTTGCCTAAATTTTTGAAGTTGCAGACTCAAAAATATTCTGCAGCATTTCCAAACATTTTTCCACAAGTGAAACTTCAATCTTATAAAGACAGAAGCAATCCTAGATGCGTGAGTATTTCACTAACTTTTTCACTCAAGTCCTTCATTTAAGCCACTGCATTCAGTATCTGGTATTGTCAAACACCAACCAGTCTATATGGAGGAACCCAGACAGGAAACTTCAGATACCTTTTTAACATTACAATATTCTCTTACATCAACACAGTCAGTCACTTAAAATGTAAATATATTATTTAACACTGTCCTGAAAATGAAAGAAAGTTACGTGGTCTCCTTTTGTAATTTTAAATGTTAAACTCTGTCTAACCCAAGGATATATTTCTCTGGCCCACTAGGATCAATAACTTTCTCTTTTTAGTAAGTATGCATTCTTTTCCATGAAAAACTGCTTATTTTGGGGATCATTTCTTCATGGAATGATAACATCTACTCAAAAGGAGAAAAGCACTGGAGGCATTGTGCAGCAGCACCAGAGGCAAATCAGCTTCATCAATTGCCTTTATTACAATGCAGAAAAAAGTAAAATTTGGATTCTTAACCTTTGTTTTTTGTATTTTTGCTATCTTCAGGCATAAGTGAATGAAGATATGACTCCACTATAGCTTCTGTAGGAATCTGGCAATGCTTAAAACAGGCAAACTTACATTTTAAATTGGCAAGAAATTTAATTTCCAATACTTTTCAGGACTACTTTAGAGGAACTGTCAGCTTTAACATATGTATCTGTGTTATGAGAAACCTATATTTTTTTCCAGATGTCAATGAGAAAGCAAATGAACATAAAGTACCTGAAATGCAGATTTTTTTCGAGGCTCTTCCTCTTCTTTTTTTTCCTCTTCCTCTTCCTCTTCACTATCCGTCTCAAACAAATAATAATTTCCACTTCTGACCACTAAGTGAAACAAAATATTTTCTTACTTTTCTGAAAAGTTCTATTCTCAACTCCCCCAAGACCTATGAACAGGTAGCCAGTTATTTAAAAATTCATAACCAGGAGAGGTGAAAACAGAGAAGAAGCAAGAGATGAAAAGGTCTCAGGCCATTTATTTGATGTTAGTCTGCAATACTTTGGGCATGAATTAGATGAGAACTAAGGAAATCATCCCTATAAGAAGAAAATGTAAAGAAAAAGACTGAAGCTTATCAAGTTACAAGGTTACATTTTTTGGAAAAAAATGGCACATAAGTCTAAATTAATTGGGGACTGATTATTATTTGAGGGAGTGAAAAAAAGTCCAGCAGGTAAGTCAATGAACTTACATGAACAGTACCACTGGACAAAAAACACAGAACTTCTCTTTAAAACACTGAGGCAATCCTTTAAACTGTGCAATGGGATGGTATTAGTTAATACTTTCTTCAAACATTTAAGCTTTGATGAGGTAATGGAAAACCTTGGTTTGTTTAAAACAAATCACTTGGATTCTATTAACGTGATTGCAAATGAGTTTCAATTTTTTTGCCCATGGATTCAGAAATATTCTGAACCTTGTTAAAGTATAGATGCACAGTGATTAAGCTAGGCCTTATATCCTTGAACAGAAGCAATGTTTTTATTTCTCAGATGGCAACAGGCCTACATGAACGAACAAGGGAAACAAAAGAAATAAAAAATAAGGTAATGAGCAAGAGAAAAATAAAAATCACAGCATTACATTCAGCAGTGAAAACTGATAAATAATTTCCACATTTAAACTGAAATACTTAAGGAACAGTTAGATGAAACTTCACACAGTCTGGATATATGGAGCAATACATATTTATATAAAATTATATTTAACCATCATTACAGGTCTGTGGAAAATTGCTTTAATTCAATCATACCTTGAATTCTACACAGATCCTGTGTGCACAGATGCCCACACATAACTACTGTACAAATCTCAGGGTAAGCAGGCTATGAAATTTGCCAGAACTCTTTGGATCATAACTTTGGCATCTAAAATTCCCTCACAGAGGGAATTTTGTGCCTCATGTGCCTAGTTATGACTTTTAACATCAATGAATGTCCTGCAGAGGGACAGAAGGTCCACCTCAGCAGTTCTAATTGTTGCACTGAGGTGAAAAGAAAGTTTGGAAATTTTCTAGATGAAACAAATGAATTATTTGGAGCTGGACCTTCTAAGAATGCTCACTTAAAATGTGTTCAAGAGATGAAAGTATTTTAAGAGCCAGTAGCCTGCAGTTCTCTTTCATAAAAAGGCATTTGGTAGTCAGCAACAGAAATTGTCAGCACAGAAGATCAGCTGGGTAAGGTTTGACATTAGAGAAAACCTCTACTGCAGTGCAGCTCCTTAAAGGCTTGGAGTAGCACTCAGTCAGGGTTGGAATGCCTGACCTGGCAGCAAATAAATCCACACTGATCTCCCCACTAAATTTTTAGGTTAAAGTGTATCTGAGGGGACAGTCCAATATAGCAGTTACACACCTTTCGCAGCTCAAGAGAGAGGTATGATTGAATAGCAATAATGCATTCTTGCACACATCAAAATGGAGTAAGTGGCGTGTTAGTCACCTATGAGGATTCCTGCAGTGACCGAATTTTACTGGTAAAACAATTCATGGACAGACTGGGCTTGGGAGACCCCTCTTGTACTGCATAATGCGACTTCCTCCTACCGAGAAAAGGGATGTACAGGCTTTTCTTGTGGGATGAGATGGAGAAGGCAGAAGAGGACCCATGCAGGAGAAAGCATATTCTCATCATTTGCTTGTGCCTGGAGGGGAAGAGCTCCCCAGGACAGCTGAAATCACCTCTTTTGCAGTATAAAAGACAAAACTTTGTGACCCAGGACAATCTAAGAACCTCAACGCATGTGGTCCTAACTTCTGCTGACCTTCGTGGTACTCCATGAATAATCCATAAGCACAGGAGGAGCCACAGCTCCCTACAAGGGAGATTGTGAGTGGCTGTCAATGAGGATGTTTCTTACCTGTTCTACTCAGACTCAAATTAATGACTGTTTTAATTACTATGATATACAAAATGGGGTATGTTTCTGTACCATAAAATTACAAGTGACATAAAACAACAATAAAATAACAGTAAAAATCTAAATTAAAAACTTCAAGCTGGAGTGACTGTGTGTACATATATACAGCCCCAAGCCCATTTACTGAGATGAACAGCCACGTGCTGCAGAATGCTGCTGTTACAGCAGTGTTCCAAGGAGAATGCATGGGGAATATCAGTCTATTCCCAGTTTGCATGCCTTGAGCACCTACTGTCAGTGCCATGGTTCAGTAAGTGTGGATGCAAGCCACGTGGCAGGCAACCACTGGTTTTGGGATTGGGGTCTGTGATGTTTCCCACAAGGTTTTGCATTATTGCAGTAAATAATTGCAAGAATGCTCAATATTTAAACACCAAAATGCAACTTGCTACCTAAGAACATTAAATAATGAGGGTGAAATAATTAAAAGCCAAAGTCAATATCTCTCTTTTTGCACTTCTTTTTACTAAAAAAACAGTGGTGAATAAACAAGAGACCATATCCCATTCCTTCAAGATCACCATAGCTTGAAATTCTATAGTAAAAACTCACAAATTATGGTTTTGATCTGTTTTGTTATTGTTGTTCTTAATGAAATTACAGGGCAAGAAGTTTATTTTCGTAAGATTTTGAAAAGGATAGGTCTCTCTAAAGTGGCAGTGTGCCCTTTAGAAAAACAAAAATAGACGCACAGTTTACTTGTGACTTGATAGAAATAAACATACCATGTTCTGTTAAACACTGCTGGCAAATATATATCTGCTGGAGATATAAATAAATGTACACAGGTAAATGAAGCAGTATGTAGATGTGTAAAATTATGACTTGGAGTAGCTCTTAAACTAAATGACCAGGGACAATATAGACATTCATATTTTTAATGGCATGAAGCTGAGTCATGGGAGGTTTAGGTTGGACATCAGAAAGAAGTTTTTCACCCAGAGGGTGGTTAGGCACTGGAACAGGGAAGTGGTCAGAGCACCAGCCTGACAGAGTTCAGGAAGCATTGGGACAACACTCTCAGAAGCATGGTGTGACTCTTGGGGATGGTGCTGTGCAGGCTCAGAAGCTGGACTGAGTGATCATGATGGGCCCCTTCCAACTCAGCACATTCTGTGGTTCTGTGATTCTACAATTTAACTCTGATCAGTGCTCTACATTTGAGTATTTTTTTTTTCAGATCTTCAGAGGTTACCAAACACCTCATGCCAGATTTCGTTCAACGAAGATCCAATTGAAGGACACTTGATTTGAGATTGCAACCCACTCAGTTTTCCTGTTTTACCTAATCCATAACGTAGCAAAGAAATCTATCATATGACTGGAGTGGGCTACAAATAAATTAAAATATCTTAATGCAACAATTATATGAGTGACACACACTAATAAATTTTTGTGCACAAGGCTGGACGTACTTTTGCTCTCAGGTAAACACACAAAAAATTGGAAATAGCAAAACAACTGGCATCAACAACACATGAAAGTGTGATCAGAGATATGCAGCTGAGCTCTAAACAGCCTAATCCTGGGAGGAGGTGCTGTTGGTGCTGCCTTACTGTGGTACTCAGGTTTCTACATTTGACACTAGAATGACTGATGAACTATAAAAACAGATGTATGATGCGTGTATATGAAAAAGAAATTATACCTAATCTTAGAATGCATTGGCAAACTTTCACATTCACATTTTTAAATATATTGTGCTCTGCAGTAGGGAGGAGTTGAGACTTTTGAGGTCAAGATAGATTCTTTTTGGCACATGTATATCTGATTTGATATTTTCCTAAGACTGCTCTAAGTATCATGAGCTAGCTATGCTTCCAACACACAGAAGTTCAAAATATGGTTAAATTCTTTGAAGATTGGGAAGAAGAAATAATTTTTTTTTAAAAAACCCCAAGCGTTCTATCAAGTCACAATCACAAAATCAGGCATAAAACAAACAGGTTATGGGAATGCCTTAATTCTGGTCAAGGATATAAGGGTTAAATCCACATATTTGTAAGAGGATTGAGAAAACCTACTGGAAGCATGATCAACCCAAGGCCGCCACCACAGCTTTTTTTTGCCCTTGGCTTTCTCTTTGTCTGCTTCTCCTAAAATAAAATATGTCCAAATATTAATTTTACAAAATGAGAAACATGTTTCTTACACTGATTAATCATTTTTAAATTCTTTCAAGAGAGCTAAAATTTCATGAGCACATCAGATGTCAGATATACTGAGTACATTCAATATTAAAATAATTCAAAAGAATGACCACTAAGCAGAAATACTCTGGTTTAAGCAGCAGTTGAAACAGCATTCCACTCTAAAACAGCTAAAAAGTTGTGTTTTGTGTTTTAAAACATACTGTCACAGTTGACTGTAATTTAAAGAGGAAAATATTTTCCCTCCTCTCCAATCCCCTTACATTACAGGCTCCAAAAATTTTTAAATCCAATAAATGCTGATCAGTGCTGGATATGTAGCACCACATAGGTACCATTTTATCTGTTCCCATGTTTTCAATAACATTTGAAAGTATACAAACGTTTCAGTGACTGAAAGAAATCCAGAACAGCATCCAGAAAACATTGCTGGAAAAATGTCGGTGCTGCCTCTTTGTAACACTGTGGTTTATAGACAATGACTTTGATCCAAACAAACTTCTGATGCTATTCAGCTCTTTGCCAACAGCCTGAAGTTAACCAAAACTAACCTCAAAGCAAACCATTTTCTCTAAACCTTGTTGCAGAACTTAATCACAGATTTTTGTGGCTGAATCAAGCCTGAAACTGATACTCGGCTAACCATGTTACACGCTGGCAGTTTCCAAGAGCCATTTATCACTTGTCCAACTAGCAGGTCTATCAGATCCTTAGCACTCAACTGCAATTATGGTATAGCAGTAGCTAATGGTACCTTCATCATCTTCTTCAGAAACCTTCCGGATCTCTGGCCCCTCTGAGGACTCCTGGTTCATGCTTAGCATCCTCTCTTTACCCTTCTTGTATTTTTGCTGCCTGGCTTTGATGCGATCCATTCTAGCAAAAGGAAGAATCTTATTAGATTTATGCCTTCACCCTTTTCGACCCACCCTGAAAAACAAGTTTTAAACACATCCATACACATGCACACACTGCAACACTTTCAAAGGAAATTTTCCACAGTCTCATTAATCCTGCCCTTAAACATAAGGAGTTGCATTGCTCTGAAGGGGCTGGCTGGAAGGACCAAGCATAGATGTTCACTCACTGGTCAGCAAGAGCTGGGTTTCCTGCTGTCATGAGTGCTTTACCTACTCCCACTCAACTATTTTATTATCATTTAAAATTGAAAGAATTGTTGTCAGGAGTTACAACACAACAAATGAAGCTCTGAGAAAGAAAAAAAAAAGGGGCTTCTGCCTAACGTAGTGCTTTTCCTGAAACTTGCCACTCTGAACCAGAGACATGGCTGTTCCTGCACTATTTGTGCTACATCTTCACCCTTTAAGGTCATTTGTCCCAATGGACACCAGTGACCAGTGGTATCCCTCAAGGGTCCATGCTGCTTTTAATGTCTTCATTGGTGACGCAGACAGTGGGATCAAGTACACCCTCAGCAACTGTGCAGATGACACCAACCTGTGTGGTGCTGTTGGTACACCTGAAGGATGGGATGCCATCCAGAGGGACCTGGACAAACTCTGGAAGTTGGTGTACAGGAACCTCATGAAGTTGAACAAGGTCAAGTGCAATGTTGCTACATGTGGGTCAGGGCAACTCCTGGTATCAAGACGGGCTGGGCTATGAGCAGATTGAGAGCAGCCCTGCTGAGAAGGACTCGGGGGTGCAGGTAGGTGAGAGGCTGGACATGATCCAGCCATGTGCACTTGCAGCCCAGAAAGACAAACGTGTCCTGGACTGCATCCAAAGCAGCCTGGCCAACAGGGCGAGGGAGGGGATTCTGCCCCTCTGCTCTGGTGAGACTCCACCTGGAGCACTGCATCCGGCTCTGGGATGCCCTGCACAGGAAGGACATCAACCTGTTGGAGCAAGTCCAGAGGAAGGTCAGAAAGGTGATTAGAGGGATGGAGCACCTCTCCTATGAGGAAAGGCTCAGAAACATAGGGTTGTTCAGCCTGGAGAAGAGAAGACTCTGGGGAGATTTTATTGTGGCCTTTCAGTACTTGAAGAGGGCTTATAGAAAAGATGGGGCCAAACTTTTTTGCATGATCTGTTGTGATAGGACAAGGGGTAATGGTTTTAAACTGAAGGAGGTACATTTTAGTTTGGGTATAAGGGAAAAGCTTTTACAATGAGGGTGGTGAAACACCGGAACAGGTTTCCCAGGGAGGTGGTGGATTCTTCATCCCCAGACACAGTCAAGGTCAGGTTGGACGGACTCTGAGCAAATTGATCTCATTGAAGATGTCCCTGCTCATTGCAGGGGCGCTGAACTAGATGACCTCTTAAAGGTCCCTCACAATCCAAAGTATTCTATGATTCTGTGGTTCTATACAGGTAGGAAATACAGTCCCTGCAATCTTCTGAAGATTCTTTTGTTATGCAGGCATGGAGGAAGCTGTCATGAGAGAGCTTTGACACTTGGTTAGGAAACAATTAGGGCTCTTCATACATCATGGTGGAGGAGCTTTGAAAGCTTTCTGCAGTTACAAAAGAAGCATGTTGGCTGCATGCAAGAGAAACCAAAATGACTTATGGGCTGTAAAAATAGAAAGGATCTCCAGGCCACTTGAGCTGAATGCAAATATTTTCAGTAAAGGTAAACATATATTTTGCACTCAAACACTACAGAAGGAACCACAAACGAAACAGAAGGAGCAGTCATGCAACGAATTTTTCCAGGAATAGAGATATCAGATACAGAACAAAATTCTAATAATGGTAAAGCATTTCTATAAAAGAAAGTACTAGATAAATACCGGAAACCTGTATTTCTATAAAAGAAAGTGCTAGATAAATACCAGCAATCAGTTAAGTATATACATACATATGCATATATACATATGCATAAATGCATTAAATACATACTGTCTTTTCAGTTGATCCATTGATTTCTTTTCTTCTTCAATTCTTGCCTTTACAGCCTTGACAATTGTAGCCTGGAAAAGCTCAGCACCCCTACATCAGAAATGGGGCAGAAGAAAAGAAAAAAGGAGAGGAAATGTTACATGTTTCTAAGTTTCCCTTATGCCGACTAATCACAGAGGACTCTGTGTTC
This sequence comes from Atrichornis clamosus, assembly GCA_013400975.1. Lineage (NCBI taxonomy): Eukaryota > Metazoa > Chordata > Aves > Passeriformes > Menuridae > Atrichornis > Atrichornis clamosus. Next base: position 98,021 of record WBMZ01005250.1, on the reverse strand, counting down.
CCTCTATACATGATATCATCTGCATCAAACAAAACTAATCCAGGACCTGAAAGAAATAATCAATTGCTCTAAAATGCTAGTATCTTTACAGTCAATCATTTCAAGATCTGGGGCCTAATGTGGTGAACTCTACTCAGCCTGTAAGTTCCTCTAGCAGCTGCTCAAGGAATTCGGTTTCCAGTCCTCAAGAACACAGAACATGAGTAGGTTCTAGGCTGCGGAAGGATTTCTTGCACACCTCCAGGATTTCTTTATAGTCATTTCAGCATTGTAATCACCTCAACCCCCTGCCTCAGTCCTCCTGGAAGTTTTGAACAATGTCCAGCTTTATCCAGGGCCGTGGTGAGCATAGATTAAGCTACATACATGTTTCTTGAAAATTATGGTGCTTTCAATCTGACAACACAAACCCTTGAACAAGCTTCTGGTGTGCCAAAAGAATACGGCTTCTTGTCTCATTACATTAGAAATGAAATCAAGTCATTGAGTTGGATGCCTTGGCCATTCTTCCTAATCACACATGAGGTTATGAAGACTCTGAAAAGAGCCTCAAAGACTCTCTCAAAAAAGTATCCTAGAACTAAAGCCTCCCTTTTGTCAGGAATTCAGTAAGAAAAGCTGTAGTTTCAGAAGTCTACTCCTTCATTCTGGATGCACATGTCCCTTTTCAGGAGGTTTTTTGATACTCATGATTTTCCTTTATGCTATTTTCACTGTAAACGCAGCATACCAAAAAAAGCTACAAAAAGGCCATATCCAGCAAAATTGGGCATCAGCACTGAAATTCACTTCAGAACAAAAGCCTAAGAGATGCAATGATGGGTGGAGGTATAGGTCTTTTGGTAGCCCTCTTTACAGTGCTGAATTTTGTTAAGTATAGGCAGCTAAACATGTCCCCTTTTTAAAATGATCCCTGGAGGGGTAAGTGGAGGAAGATAAAAACTACTTCCTTTCAGAACATGCAAGCCAAATTTTGCTCTGAAACACAGTCAGAAATCACTGTCCGTATGTTTTTCAAGGGAACAAAAAAGCCACAATACATTTAATCCAATATTAACAAAAGTAATTTCTTAGAAATCTTACAGAAATTAAAACCAGAATTCCATTCTTCATCTGCCTTCTTATTATAAACCAGAAGAATGTTTGTGCTAGTGATGGCTATGAGTGGATGCTTAGGGTGTAACAGGACCAACGAGGTTAACACTTCCTTGCCAAACCTTGTCAGAGTTCAGTGATGTGACACTTCCCAAGAGTATTTCCATTTTTTCCCAAGTCAGACATCAGGACTTTCCTATTTTCTTCCTCCTGCGTTATTTCTTGCATGATTTCTAAGAACAATTGTCTCAAACAGGCTTTGATAGCAGAATATTTTCTTTCGAAGACTTAGAAACGCTGACATTCTCTCTTGGACATGTTGATGTTGAGAGAATGCTGCAACACACATCAACTTTCAGAGCTTTTAATAGGAGCAGCAGATGCTATTTGGTAGAAAGGATGGTTTAATTTCTGTTAGATTCTCAATTAATTGGTTTACTTGTGTGTGCTTTATCAAAGGTTGATTTGCAGTTATGAATTTAGCATGGATTGTTTAAATTGATGTTAAATGACTCTTCTGGTACTACCTATCATAAACAAATAAGTACTGCTACCATGTGAGATTTGAGCTGTTTAATTTAATTTCTTTTAAATTTTCTGTTACCTTGATGCTAAGATCTGAGAAGCTTTTATATCTGCAACCACATGAAGGAAGTAGTAACTCATGAAGACTCGTCTTTGCAGCAGCAGGAAAGCGAAACATATACTGTCCCAAATGATTCCTGCTTCTCCACTGGGCAGTTTACAATCTAGATTGCTGGTTGCTGCAAAAAGACACCATCAGTGTAAAGTATTCTCATACAATGTTTAATCAATTAAATAATCTTAGCCTTTAAAATTATTTAAATTGAGGTATTTTAATTAGATTTTTCTAAAGAAAATTGTCATGCATTTTTATTTGAAGTACATCACATTTTCTTTTATGACAAACTGGAAAGCTTCCAACAATGTGATGTCCCATGAATACTGAGAATTCACCACAGGTTAACCATTTGCAAATAAATTCACCCTACCTTAGTAAGTACTTGAAAACAAAAAATGAAATAAACATATTTTTTGTTACACTGAATTATTTAAGTGTTTTCTAAAATGGCATCTTTCAATTTTTTTTCACTTCAAAGTGACCTTTAGTCTTATTTTTCAATCAAGAGCACATTCAACATGAGAAATAAGTGTTTTATTTTTGTCAAAATAACTTTTTGACTGCGACCACCTAATATTTTTTTTTTCCTCCCCACAACTCAGTTCAGTGTTTCTTTCCATTGCGTAAGAGAAGAAATATTTGAAACCACAAAACTGCTTCCTTTGGGGTAAGAGGAGACAGGCAAAGAGGAAATCCCATTCCTCCTACCTCTAGATTTTGGCTTGGGCTATTTCTTTCTTTACTCTCTGTAAGACAGTTCTCTTGGGGATATTAAAAAATTAAAACTGGGTTTTGTGGAGTTAGACTACAAACTACAGGGCCTATGCTGCCCTATAGAAGGCAGCAGAAGGACTCCAGGGACAGGCTGTGGCTCAAAGCTGGCTTTACAAGCAAGCAAGCCAACCTAATAGCTCTGGAAGGTCAAGCTGCAAGAGCTTCAAAGTCTGCTGTGCCCAACCCCTGTTGGGTCGGAAACCTGTCTTTCAGTTTCTGTTGCTGCCCCAAAAGTTTTGTATAATACAAGAACTGCTGGGCACCATTTATCCTGTGAATTTGCATCTTCATATTTGCTTTCATTTCCCCTACTCCACACTTACTTATTAGGATCAATCATAATGACAGGAATTTAGAACTTTGCTGGAGACTCACTAGGATGAAACAGTTCTTTAAATTCAGCAAAAAAAAAAAATTAGATGTTTTCAACCTGTCAATCCAGGATGTCAGGATAAAGTGAAGACAAATTAAAAGCTCACTGAGAGATGAAGGGTTTTGCTCTCCCTACTTCATTCATTCCTTCTCTCACCTCCATCCACACAAATTATCCACTCCATTCCTGTTATCACCACATTAGAATAATCACATAGAAAAAAATTGCCTAAACTCACTACGTGCACAGAGAAATTACCACTTTCATGCCATTTCAGTGAGCTGAACTGGTTTGCCCTTTGAGTAACTGAACCCTGGCACACAGGGAGAAGTGGGAATCCACACTCCACACAGGGACTGGGGTACACTGCAGCTGGGATAAGGTGCCTTCTCCTTGTAGTGATGGTGAGCTGACACGTTAGCTCAAGCTATACAGTAAAATCATACCCCCGAGTATCACATCACCTGCATATACAGGGAAACTCTGTTGAACACCAGTATCAGCAAATTGTTCATTTACAGCAAACACTGGCTGTGGGTGGATGTGTGGGGGTGATGACAGTTTTCTCTGTATATGTGTCTCCCTTGTTTCTACAGAATATTTTCATTATGCTGTGCTGGTAGTCAATAAAAGGACAAAGCAGTATTAACTGAACTTGTAGATAAAATTTTTTGAAAGGTAGTATGTCAAGGGAAGGCACAACTCAAATATAGTACAAGATTTTAAAGGTGAATCTTTATTTATAGAAAATTATGAAGAAAAACAAGGTATACTTACGAATTCGGTAGCCTTTAACTGTACAAGCCAGGCTAAATGCCTGAATCACCCAGCAACTATTCTTAATTAATGATTCAATGTAGCCACATGCTCCTATCTGCAAAGTAAAAGGACAGTTTCATATAACAAGACATAGCAGAAATAAAGATAAGAAAAGTAGCATCTTTTTACATGCGAAAAAATGTATTTTTTGACCAAGAGCGGTCAAATTATTCTCATTACTAAAACAGCCTGGAAGGAAGAGTGATTTTACCAGTGACACACAAACTACTTTTAGATAGAATTTGGTTTTTTGATTATCAGTGAGATAGGAGGTATTTGGGCTTGTGTTTTTGCATAGAAAGTTACACATCTGGCCTATGATGCGATGTGACAACTAAGCAACTTTTATAAATCACTGATTTAATCTTGCAAACATACGTGGACAAGCATAAGACACGCGTAGCTCCACTGAATTCCCAAGCATAAAATGAAGCACATATGTAAGCATTTAGAACATTTGCAAATTCAAACCACCCATAAATCAATTTTATTTCTTTACAGTGACTTATATAAATGTGAAAAGAAAAATGTCTGCTGTTTTCAGTCCAGCACTAAAAATGTTCAAAGCTAAAAAGCAATTGCCAGGAATAAATCTAAATTTATCTTTCAAAAAGATTTAAATTACTGGCTTGTCTCAATCCCCTATCAGTGCCACTGCATGAATACGCATGGAAGAGTTCATTAATGTAAGAATACCTTTAGTATTTTGCAGAAGAATTTAATTGACATTTAATTATCAAATATATCTGTTTTCACCTGAATTTCACACTGGTTCCAAAGGAAAGAGGAATGGGGTTTTTAAGTTTTTTAGTCACACGACTGCATCTTGTACTTGGTTTGAAAATTCTTTACTTAAATAAAATGTCTAATTAAATGTACACTATTTATCAATGATATGACTAATCTTACACTTCTCACTCATTTTTCTCTCCACTGAGATTCTTATAAGACTTCTAAGAATAGACTGTTTTAGGCAAAGAAACCAGAACCCATCCCTTTGAAAATAGCTTGTGAGCTTTCACAGAGGCCAGCTGAATACATGGGTGCACATTTTCCTATGATGGATATGCATTGCTGTTCCCTAGAAATGCTGAATTAAAAAGGAGACTGCTTTGTGCTTGCGTGTGTTTGTGGTCCCGAAAACGGGTTTTTAATGACCACTCAAAGCACTGTGCACAATTCCAGCGAAATCCAGGTGCTGAGGGCAGGGGAAAGGCAGCAGCTACCCACCGACAGGATGTTCTTCATGGTGATCACAAAGACGTTGTAGGCAATCAGCCAGTCCCAGTAGCGCAGAATGCTCCTAATGGGCTTCAGCAACAAGTCTCCACCAAAGAGAAGGAAATAAAAGCAGGCCACCAAGTAGCCCATACAGAATATGCTGATCCTTGTGGTTCCCGTGATGAAGATTATGGTAAGCACAAACCAGAAGAGGTAACTAAATATTATCACCTTATACATGTCTAAGTAGGACCTGGAAGTAAAAGAAGGAGAAAAAGTTACCATTTTTTTTCTAAGGGTAATGATACCTTTCCCCTTTCTGCATTACTTGCTGACACTTGTTCCTATGATCTTCTGGGAATTCTGTCCCAGGGCATTACACTTCCTGAGGATCAAGCCTTGCATCATGGAAGGGAGGAAAATGTGTTCTCATCAAATTTCATGACAGAGTGACATTGCCCCAAAGGCAATGCCATATATGTGATTTAAAGGCTATCTGAGATCATCTTTTAAAATGTCTGAGAAATAGCCTAGCAAATCAATTTTTGAAAGCCAGCTACAGCACACCACAGCAAACAATTCCATATTTACTGGTGATTTCTAGGGAATTCAGCCTGGTTAAAAGACTAGTTTTCAAAGACAGCTGCTAAAAATATCTTTCCCTAATGGAGATCAACTATAAAAGTTTTGAGGGGCAAAGGTTTCTACAGAACAGAAATGTAATAGGTTTACTGAAACAATTTCCAGGAAGTTCTGAGACAGAGCTGTCTGAAATCAACTTGGCCAACAGTGAGAAAGAGCAAGAAACAATTTGGTGTTTTCAGATTCCTTAAAATCTTAACTTAATATTGACTCAGTGAGCTTTCAAATAAGAATATCTGCCAAAGGCAATACCAAATACTACATATAGCTAAACACTGCAAAACCAACTAATTCTTAGTTTCCTCCCATTTATAGTGTTTTGATTCCAAATGTAACTGTATTTTCAGAGTCTGTTCACCCAGGCTGCAAAACTAGATTTGTCAGGAAACCAGACAGGGAGACAGCACTACAGGAGTGCACATATACCTAAGCCAAACCATGTAAGGAGTAAATGAACTAAACGCACTGTATGAAGCCACATAAAAAGGCTCCTGCTGCTTGATGTTCTCAGGCTCAGAACCTTCTAGGAGTATGTATTTATAGTCCTACATTTATAGGCCTGTATTACACGTTTCACTGGAGAGGCATTTAATGAAAAGTAACAGGAAAGCTCCTTTATGTTTATTTCCCACAAATATTTAAGAAATTTATGATCTAGTGCCTGTGAAATCTAAAAATGTCATGACTTTGGAGATGCTACTGAATTCTGGGTAATAAAACATTAACAAAGAATCAATATGCACTGGGAAAATAAAGACGATATCAGTCGAAGAGGTCCTTACTAACTTAATATGCACTGGAAATGATGCTCTCATTGTTTCTCCAGAAAAGAATATTCTGTTTCTCTGACCATTAGATTTGATATTCCTTTAATAACAAGTATTGATGTGTGGGATAGCTAGGACAAGATCACTTTCCTGACACTGCTCCAACTATTTCAAAATCGTGTCCTCAGCTCCTGAAAAAATGCATCAGCATCTTTTGACAAAAGCCCAAAATGGAACAAAATTGATAAAAAAAGTCAGCAATATCTTAATACTCTTCAATAAAAATGGACTCTGACTCTTAAAGACTACGGGAACTGTCTGAATCCAAACTTTCCAACATATACACATGGCATTTGCTCGAATCACAGTCAACAGAATATATCACTCTTAGATTAAAAATTCCAGATATTAGAGAGAATATGAAAAGGAAGACAATAATCTAGCTATTTTTTTCACTACAATGTTAGCCATTTGCTACATTTTAGCAGCCATTTAAAATATTAAATACATCTGTTCTTCTTATCTTCAAAATGTACATTAAATATAATAGGCTTGGTCATCTCTAAACAAAGAAACAAGAAAATTGTATGTAAAGAAAAACTTCTCAAAAGGCAGGAGGCAATACAACTGTGTCAAGTGACAAATGACATAGTTCTCAATGATGGAAAGCATTCTGATTTTTATTATGCTGATTTTATATGTAGTTACAAGCAAGTCCAAAAATAAAAATGGCTCCCAAGAATTCATCTTGGAGTGGATATCTTACAAAATGGTGTTCCAACAAATCAGCCAAGGCACACCTAACCAATGATCACCAACCATCCCAAGTACTTCTGTGAGATCCCACAAAGAATGCCACATTGAACACAATGGAGAGAACTACTCAGATCATTTCAGGTAGATCTTAATTTTCCTGAAATCATGCTTCTTCAAGTTACAATATGCTAAATCTTGTCTGTTTCAGTGTTATGTATCCCCTTAGTTTTCATTAATTATTGATATTTGTATGGATAAGTCAAGTCCTGTAAGAGCAGGAACGAAGACATGTTTTGATGGGGTAGTTTTCAGCATATTGCCTCTCAAATCACTTGACACATTCTCATATGTAAATCTTTGAATTCTGCCTCAAAGCCAAGAAAGTTAGGAAGTGAGGAGTTTCAATTCTTTGCTCTGGAGATAATGCAAGCATGGGGGGCTGAAGGACAAAGGCACCCCAGCAGTCAAAAGACCCTAGACAAACCCATCAGATCAGCAACAGTACTTACTCTCCGTTTGAAAACTTCTACATAAACAGCAGAAAATGCTTAGTCTTGGATAACATATACTGTGATTTCATGCTTTCACTGCAGACTACAGATCATTAATTTAATGTCATGTAAATCTTCCAAAACCTCATTTTTAAGTATTCTTTAAACCTCCATTCAGTCACCGAAAGAAAACACCACCCTCAGGACGTGATATTTGACAATACACCTTGGAAATCTGAGCAGCTGGTTCCCAAGGAGACAGTCCCACTCCCCTTCATTCCCTCAGCTCTGCATTTCAGTCCCTTTATGGCTTTGGCACTTTGAAAGGGTTTCAAGAAGAAATTTTGCAAAAGCCTATGTATTTTGAGAGAGAACAGAAGGAAGGGGTACTTTTCTGCCCATTCAGCCTCTGAACCAACTCAGTGCTGGTGTGATGAATGCAGAATGGTGGGAGGGTGTAGTGGGGAGGCTAGGAACACAGACACACATCTGAGGAAGATTGTCGCTATACCAGCACACCAAGAGCATCAAACTATGGCTTTTGGTAGCATGACAAGCTCTGAAAGAGAAATTTCACAGAAGAAACCTCAAAGATTAATGAGAAATAAAAAACGCTGACTTTCCAATCATGTCATTAGCAGAACCCACTAATACTTTGGATAACATTTTGGAAAAAATTACTGTATCAGTTTACTCAAAACCAAGGAAGACAAATTCTGAAGCTCATTCCACACATCCATCAAAGCTATTGTAACCTCAGATGGCTCTCTATATCAAATTATCTGCTTTTCTTTTCTAAGGCTTTATTGGTCTTATCATGATTGTTTCAATATTTTATTTCCACAGGAATTAATTTTTAACTGTAATACAATCCAGCCTGTTGCAAAGAGATTGGTCTAGGTGTAGTTGTTTTCCTGGCATGCTCCGTGGTGTGTTTGGCTATGACAGTCTAGTGCCTGGACCTGTGCCTGCAGCACCAAGAGGTGCTGATGCTGCAGCTGATAACCCCTTTGAGGAAAGGTATTTGTCCTCAGCCAGCACTTTGGAGTTTAGGGAAAGAACATGCTTCTGTTAATTTACAGGTTCTTCCTCACTAAGCTAGGTTGGAAGACAGTTCCAAGACTGGCATTACAGCTGCCTTTCAGACCCTTTACCTGACTCACCTGGGGATGGTTCCTGGGGTGCAGGTATTAAAGGGGACAGTTCAATGACAGTTTCTGCATTTAAGAGGAATAAAGCAGATTACAATTCCAAGCTTTTTCCCCCTGACAATGTCTAGGAGAATGTCTGAAAACTTCTTGGGAACTGAAATGAGAGTTTTCCAGCATTAGAGACTGTGGGAAAGGATTATCCTCAGTGAGGTTGGTTTAAATCTTGTATCATTCTAAAAGCTCCTATTTCTATTCTTTGTTCTGTTTCAAAGTTCTTTGGATGTGCACTCTCTTGGGGTCAAGCACATATCCCCTGAGAAATCTGGGGGTGGAAAGACAAGAAAATTTCAGGAAATCTCTTACTTAGACTGTATTTATAATTGTTGAACTCAAGTATTTCTCCAGAGAGAAGAAAATTAAGCATTTGGAAATATATTCTTTTAATGCCACTGTTTATGTTGCCGTTAAAAGCTTTTTATCTATGCCTACCACAACAGTGACCAACGAGTATCTTCTCAAGGAAAGTGATGCTTCAGAAAGATACTTCAGTCTGCAACTGCCATTCTTTTACACAGCAGTAAATATGCATCAGGCTTCTCAGAAAACACAGAAATACTAAGCACAACTTTTTCTTCCCCCTTTTTTTTTTCCTGCTTTGTAATTTATTCATAACCAGGTTGCCTTCACTTATTTGTTTGGCTCTTTCTGACTGACTTTTGGAGAAATGCCATTATTACTTTCACTTGCTTGGATAAAGTTTGAACCAAGTTCTTGTCCATGTTACTAAATATTTAGACCATTCTGAAACGTCTATAGAAAAGTACAAGAAACGTTTTTAGACAAAGCCCTCTCAGTTCCAAATTGTCTTGGATGGAGGCCACATAGATTTTCTTCTGAGGCAGGTCTTCGGTGGATTACCCAGAGCTGGAGAGTCCTTCTTTTTAAAGATTTATAACCCCTAATAAAAGATTCAGTCACCTTAAGATACTGTCAGCTATTCTCTGGTGCTTCTTGGAAGCAATTTAAGCATTTACGGTTGCATATGTGCAGTGCAACCTCTCACAAATAACATAATCTAAAGCCTGGGATAATCTGCATTGTAGTGAAAGCATTAAAAGATACTTAAGGGCTCAAAGAAAGGCAAAATACCTTCAAGACCACAAGATCTATTACGCAGTTCATACTAAAGGAAGGGCTGTTTATAAGTAGACACACCATTCTATAAGTATGTTCCCATTTCAGATTCATGAATCTTACACTACAAACAAACAAAGAAAAAGAGAAGTTACAGCTTAAAAAGAGGTGAAAGGAACACCTGTGGAACTACAGACCAGTGAGCCTTACCTCTGTGCTGGGAAGATCATGGAGCAGATCTTCATGAAAGCAATGTTAAGGCATATGCAAGACAAGAAGGTGGTCCTAGACAGCCAGCACAGCTTCACTAAAGGAGAATTGTGCCTGAGCATTCTGGTGGTTTCTATGATGGAGTGACTGCAACGCTGGATAAGGACAACAAATTGACAGATGTCATCTACCCGGCTTTCTATAAAGCCTTCAAGATGGTCCTACACAACATCTTTATCTCTCTAGATTGTAGAGATATAGATTTGATTAATGGACTATTCAGTGATAGAGAATTGGCTGGATGGATGCAGTCAGAGAGTTGTGGTCAATGTCTCTTTGTTCCGGTGGAGGCTGGTGACAAGTGGTGTCCCTCAGGGCTCTGTCTTGCGACCGCTGCTCTGCAATATCTTCATCAGTGACACAGACAGTGGGATGGAGCTCACCCTCAGCAAGTTTCCAGATGGCACCAAGCTGAGTGGTGCAGAAGGACAAGATGCAATCCAGAGGGACCTGGACAAGCTTTTGAGAAGTGGACCCATAAGAACCTCATGAAGTTCAACAAGTCCAAGTGCAAGGTGCTGCACCTAGGTCAGGGAAATCCCAGACATGAGCACAAACTGGGAGAGGAACTCATTGAGAGGAGCCCTGATGAGAAGGACTTAGGGGTTCTCATGATGAAAATCTGATGAAAACCAACTGCATCCTGGGCTGCTTCAAAAGAGGTCGAGGGAGGTGATTCTTCCCCTCTACTCTGCCCTCATGAGACCCCACCTGGAGTGCTGTGTCCAGGTCTGGAGTCCTCAGCACAAGAAAGACATGGACCTGTCGGAGTGAGTCAAGAGGAGGTCCAAGAACATGGTCAGAGGGATGAAGCACCTCTCCTATGAGAAAAGGCTGAGAGTTGGGGTTGTTCAGCCTCAAGAAGAGAGGGCTCTGGTGAGACCTCTTTGCAGTCTTCCAGTAATTAAAGGGATCCTACAAAAAGAGAAGTTTTTACACAGGCATGTAGTGATAAGACAAGGGGAAGGGTTTTAAACTAGAAGAGAGATTTAGATTAGATGTTAGAGAGAAATTCTTTGCTCAGAGGGTAATGAGGCACTGAAATAGGTTGCACGGAGTTGTGGATGTCCCATCCCTCTAAGTGTTCAAGGCCAGGTTGGATGTGGCTTTGAGCAACCTGGTGTAGTGGAAAGTGTCCCTGACCATGCTGGGGAGGTTGGAATTAGATGATCTTTAAGGTCCCTTCCATTTCAATGCCAGCTAGCTTATTATTCTGTGATTACCTGCCTGAACATCTACAAGAAAGGATATCATAAACAGGAATTTCCTTTGTCCCTGAATGGGTTAATTAATGGGTTTTCTATTCATTCATGATTTATTTTTTCAAACAAAATGCCCCTGTTCTTTTTTCTTTCTCTGCCTCATTCTTTTCACTCCTCTCCTTATTCACACAACATAAAACTCTCACATGAAATGGTTGCACAGATTTTGGTATTTAGCTGGAACAAATATAAAGTGATCATAGTTTATTTGTTCAGCTCACCTCCACTGATGGACTTTTTTATTTTCTGGGGTTTTTTTTGTAGTCTGTCTCCACCAGCAATATTACTTATTGCTTAATACATGTAGCAAACTTCCAAATTAAATGGTCGCATATTGTTAATCACCTCTATACAGGTCTCCTTGGTCAGCACACGCCCAGCAGTGTGTCTGAATGGATGTTCTGCCACCAATGGCTTCAAGCTGATGCACACCACGCATATGAACCAAAACACAGAACTTAACCCAAAGGATTGTGGAGGGGCAGCAGGCCAGTTCAACTTGAACTTTGCTTTCCACTATAAACGTGACTCTGATCCTCATCCAAATTTTTCAAATAATATCTTCTATACTTCAAAGCTTTCGTGTTTGTCCATTTGGGAATGTCTTCTAGAGGTGACCAGAATTACCTATTAGATTCCATGAAACACTGAAGAGATGCCAAAAGAGGCTGTTTAAAAAGCAGTGATTTTCTTGCTTTTTTCTTTCTGAAGATAACTTTAAACCAAATTCTCATCATTAATGAGTTTTTTTCAGAATGATTTTTTTCTGGACTAAGGGAGAAAAATTTGATCTTTTCCTTCTGCTGGCAGAAAGACCAAACACATCAGTGTGCCTGATGCAACTGCTGTATCAGCTTTTGCTAGGATGGACACCACTTCAGTGGCAAGAAAACACCTCAGGCAATCTCCACTACATTTCCTCTCAACCAACTCCTATTTGTCAGGTATCTTTTAGAAAGCATTCCCACTTGATGGAGCATTTTGAAGAAAGATTATTACTTCTCTCTTTTTGCTTATGTTACTGAATCTAGAGCACTGTGTAGACTGCAAATTCTCAAGGGAGAGAACTGTTCAACCTTTGCCCAGTAGTGACTATAAATCTCTGGACAAATGAGTCAATCGAATGTTTCAAGAGTCTCCTCTTCAAAGCTATTTCAAAACAGAAATAGCAGGATCAGGTTAAAGATCTTGAGAAGAGCTTCTAGTGACACCACTTTTCTGGTAAAAGAAATTAAAGTTTGTCATCAAATGGGAGATTTTTATGAACATTTGTTCTAGGTATTTTTCCATTCCTTTCACTCTAAGACATCTGTTGGTAACATTCATTCACATATCAAGTCTGACAAAACACCATAGCTAAGGAACCTTTCTCTTCCCATTTACTCCTGTAGTACTGCACCAATTTTCAGAGACAATTTCAAGTAAGAGTATGCCCAGCACAATTTAGAAGAGCTGAGCTAATCTGTGTTCGCTGAAATGATCACATAGGAGCAGTTCCATTGTTTGAAGGCCAATCAGAACAGGCTCTGCCCCTTTACATATAATTCACCTTCTTAAACAACATTTTATGCAATGCTCAGAAACAGGAAGACATGTCAGTTGTCTTTCCAAGACACTTATAAGGTTCGTATGCCTAGATGAAATGCCTAGCACACAGGACAGTCTCTTATATTAAGAGTATTATTTGGATTGTGCTTAGACAACAACTCGGCAGGACACCACTGATGGCTTTTGGCTATTAAACACATACATGGGAAAATGCAGACCACAATGAATTCTTGCTAACATCTGTGTGTTTTGGGGAAAGCCACCAGAGCACTGAAGTCCACCATAAATGCTGCCCCACAGAGGTAAATTCATGGAGCGAAATTCAAATTTGGATACCAAGATTCCTTCTGAAGTGAGAAAAATGGAGGGTTTAGATTCATCTAAACAGCTGAACTACCTTTTACTTTCCCCAAGCTTTCTAAATCCACATAGGCACAGATGGCACTCAAGAACTTGTGACCTAAACTTGAATATTTTGCAATGTGTTGGTTATCTATGACAGTGATGGGACATGATGATTTTAAAAGTCTTTCCCAACCTAAAGAAGTCCATGATTCGGTGAATGCAAGCTTTCAGGCAATTTATTACTGAATTCCTCTGGGGAGCACTTAAAACAATCATCAGTTTTAGGAAGACTTGTTCGTATCTGCCCCGTTCTAAACCAGAAGCTGATTATACAGAAATTAACTATCTGCTGTCTCATACAGCACTAAAAGGTACGCTGGATGGGAACATACATGAATGCAAATTCCAAGTAAAATTGGAAGCAGTGAGAATCACTTTTATACTAGGGAACTTTACAGAAAGGTACATTTTTCAAGGGTTTAGGATTCAGTTTTTACCGGCAGTGAATGAAGTCAGGAACAGGATTGTGCTGGCTGAAAGATGCCGCGTCAAGGTTCATGCAAATTTCCACATTGTCTCCAGCCATGATTCGTACGGCTGCTTTATTTTCATCCTCAAATGTCTGCCTTTGCAAGGATGCACACAGCAGCAACATGAAGTCATCTAGGAGAAAGCAGTGATTGCAAGGAAAAATTCAGTCATCAACATAGGTGGAAGGAGAGTTGTGGTATATTATAACGTAGTTACCAGACTGTTTTCCCACACTTTGAATCTCCAAGGCTGTGCTGTTTTCAATGCATTTAACAGCGATTTAAAATTTTTTTAATGTATTTAGGCAATTAATGTGTTTACCTCTCATGGTCTATGACTTCTATTGAGAAAAAAATGAGAAAAGTGGAAATAATTCATACTTTTTGATGTTGCATATAAAAAATGGGATACAGAAAAAGCAGATGCAGAAATTACTAATTCTTTGAATTTTTCTGCTACATACAAAGGCATGCTTTGTATTCAATCTCCCAGGGAATATGTCATCTTGCTACTGAAAAGTAAATAAAAGGCTGGCTTCAAATTCCACTGTACAGATGTTTCAGGCAAAGGACCTACAGACATTTCATAACTATGTGCTAAAATACTTACACACAAGGAAGACAGGGTTTGGTCTCACAATGAAGTCTGGAAAGTATAACCATTTTATGATGTTGGAGTTGAAGTTGGCATTACCACTTCTCCATGGATAGTCTGTATGACAGAAGCATCCAAAAATTCAATCAGTACTTTATAACAATCATCCATTTCCTTGGAATACTTATAAATTTTCCAGCACTTTTCTGTAAAATCAAGCAGCAGCAATTTTCCATAAAGGGTGTCCTTACCTTTACAAGGAGCAGGTGGGATGCCAATGCAAAGGAAGTACTGGAATGTAATGATACATGCTAGAAAACAGCAATATTTTGGCCAGATCTCTGCAATAGCTTTTCTTCTACGTCGATACAATACAGCAATGAGCCAGAAGGCATGAATCATGGCATAAAAATCCATCCTTTGACCAATTACATTCACTGATAGAAGAAAACACGTCTGGAAGGGAAGTGAAGAAGCATAAGCCACATTTACAACCTGATGGCAGTCAATGCAGCAATAATAAAGAATTGTGGATCCTGATAGAACACTTGGACATGTGCTGTGTCTGGCTGCAGGAATCCTTTTCAAACCAACACGCTCTGACAGCAATTTCTGCCACTCCACCCCAACACCCAAATTTTTGACACTCTTCTATCTAAAGCAGGTTTCCATTATGTGATATCTAAAGATACAGAAAGGAAAGAGTGTTGTCACAGGTTCATGATATGTGAAATGTTTAATTGTTTAATTGCTGCCAAGTAAAGCACACATTACACAGCCACAGATTTTGGTAGGACTTACAGATGTGGAAAGGAACAGGAACTATTTAGATTAGGAACAACTAAAATGTATCCTCTTGTGGGAAACAGACAAAAGGAAAAGGGATTTAGACCATACAGCTTCTATTGATGATAGACAAATCCAGTCAATTCCTGTAAGACAGCTTTAGTTCTCTATTATTCCAAAGGCTCTGCTTTCCAGCATTTCTGTTCTCTGGCTTCACTGAAAGTTCAATCCCTTCACTCAGTACCATGAAACATGTTTTCAAACTTAGAGAACACTTCATATTCAGTGCACTGCACTATTTTGGTTTTCTGTCTTCTCACATTAGGGTGAATTTAAAATTATTTCCCATAGGAAATAACTTGCTGGTTTCTTTTAATTTTCACTCATTGTTAATCCTCAGATGGCTCTGAACAGTTTACTCCATTTATCAGTATCAAGTGGTGGTGTTTAATAGATAGGTCAAGAGTATAATTGTGATTAGATTTAGGATGCAATACGCTGGGAGTTGCCTTCTTCAGAGAGCCATAGAAAATTGTAAAAAATCACTGTTTCTATGAAGTTTTATGAAAGCACATTTCCTGTGCCCATGAACAAGCAGACAAGGTAAGGGAACAGAGATTACTAACCAGAGTGATGACTAAGAGGCATCTAGATGTTAAACACAGTCCAAGCTAGTATTCAAAACTAACACAATCAAAAGGTTTGGAATTATAGTCCAAAAAAAAGTAATACATAGCTATTTACCTCCAAACCAAACTTGTAGAAGAAGTAGTTTATGAAATACTTGACACAGTTTACCAATCCATCATCCAGATGAGCTCTTGTAATATCGTGGAATATGGTTTTAGTCACAGGTGCGGTGAGGTTATTTCGACACCTGTAGTATTCTTGATGACGGTAGATTGTAACTTCAAAAGCCAGAATAGCCAGCATCAGTAAATTATTCTATGGGAGACACAATCAGAAAAATATTACATAAAAATCAAAACCACAAGAAGCTACAGCATTTTCTAATAAGCATAAACCCATGAAGACTCAAATTGATGTTACCACTGAGTACTTTCGCATTCCAGAATGCACTGACACCTATTCCCAGCTACTATCATTGAAACAAAGCAAGGTTCGTAACAATTCTTGGATTTTGATGAATAATACAGACATCCAGAAGATCCATATAAAAACATTCATTAAAAATACTATAATGAACACTAGTTGTGGAAAGGAAGGGTAGGGAAAAGGCATTGACCCATCCATGTGCCCTCTCATATCTCATAGTTATTCCTAAGGTATCATGCTTTGTTTCGCAAGAGGTGGAAGATACAAACATGCACAAAGACCTTTGCACAGTGTGTCAATGCTGTCAAGCACTAACTTCCTAAAAGAAGGATGCTGGGTAAATTTAACCTGGGCACCCTTTTAAATGAACAGGCTATCTGTCAGTCTTTGCTCAGGAAGAGCTCCTTCTGTCCCAAAGACAGACTGACTAGGATGCAATCTTGAGTGGCTCTGAATTAATTTTTTCCTCTCTCAGGAGGGAGACCTGCCCTATGTTGAATAGCAGAGAGATACTAACTCCAAAAAGTTGGTTAAAAAGACCAGCTCAGAGAAAAATTCTCAAGGAAGCCATAACTGAAGCAGAAGAGGCAAACTCTAGATCTCTGTTCTCTGAGAAGTATTTCGGACAAGAATATCCTGAAAAAAGTGCCACTGGGTTGGAGGTTTTTTTTGGTGTTCTGACAACCTTAAACTGTGTATACAGAATTTTGGTGATTCTTTAAATTAAGAAGAAATATGCAAGGTTTTCCCCAGGACTTGGCACATTTTCACTCTAAGTAGGGTTTTTTAATCAAGACAGAAATAATAAAATATTGCTCACAGGCCTCAACCAGAAACAAGAAGAAAAACAAAAGACATCCATTTACTAGTGTTTGAATGAATTATTCCCTTAACTCATTATATTTTCTATACAGTGGCTAACAAATAAGCACTTAAAAAAATTAACTGCTTATAGCACACACTGTCATTCAGGGCAATTACTCCAGTTAGACCCATAAGTCATTTGGTACCTGAAGGCTATGTACCTCTTAATTACTTAGAGGTCTTAAATATCACATTTCTTAAAGAGCTTTCAACAGATGGTAGAGTCCAAAAGCCATACTTCTGCATGAAGGATTATTGTAATTGGTAGTGAATCCCTTCTGGAAATGTTCTGTGTAACAGATACGTTTTTTTGTTGCCTCCTTCCCTCTATACTTCCCTATTAACAATGGCTTGCATTACATTTTTTTTGGTATGTGACAGATTATTTACTTCAAGGACATTGCTACTTTAATCACAAATAAGAAAATATCTGAACACAGATAATTAAAGAAGTTACCCTTAAGTACACAAGAAGGGGATTAGACTTTCTCAATCCAACCCACTCTGCAGGATCAACTGGCCCACTGTAGAGCACTGAGGTTTTGAGTTCTTCTAAATTGACTTTAGTTTCATTTTCTCCTGGCTAAAAAGAAAATGCAACAGTTACAAAACATTACTTTAAGACTACTTTGGAAGGGTATGATAATCAACAATAATACATCAGGTGAACTGTCATTTTCAATGTTTGATATGCTTCCTTTTGCTCTTCTTCACTGAAGAAAACTGCAGTCAAACCTTTAATATGCATTTGTACTCACCAATGTACAGTTACTGGAAAAATTCTTGGGATCAATAGATGAGAGCTGGTACAACATTTTGCAGACAATAATCACACATGTCCAGACAGTGCAGATACTTGATGCCAGTGGGCGAAACTGAGCATATGGCAAAGCAAGAGCCCAGGCAATTAAAAACACAAAGTTAAACAGAGACACCTGAAAACACAAAAACAGTACAGAAATTACATGGAGTAACAAACGAACTGAGAAAATGTGACCTTTTCCACAGTAGGTAGAAAAAAGCATCATTCAAAAGAAAGGGACATGCAGAAACTCTGAAGAAAATAGTGAAAAAAAAACCCCTACAACAATACTCACAATAACACAGACACAAAGTGATAAGAGAAGAAGGAAAAACTCTGCAGTCAGTTTAGGAAGAACTTTATCACCACACCATATTAATATTATGTAGGCCCACAAAACTCCATATCCTCCTTATCAACAGATGCGAAAGGAAAAGGACCAGAGGCAGCTTCTGCTGCTTTAGTTCACATGAAAAAAAGAAGAGATGATACTGATCTCCATCTGTGCAACCGACCTTCATCCTCTTGACTTTTTCCCCATGAAAAAAATGTAATAAAAAGGATCTCTTTATTTCATTTTTTAGTGAACCCTGTCCTACTACTCTGTTCAAGCAATGGCTATGTCATGTACAGAACTTGCACCGCCCACACCAAAAGCACAACGAAAGGTGTTCCCTTTTTCCTCAGGGAAGTAGTTCCACATTCTGGCTTCTTAAGCACCAGACCAAGTTTAGGTAAGTTTCCTATATGTATCTTCCCAATCCTTTTCTACACCCTCCATCCCTGGATGGTGCCCATAGTCAGTTTGAGCAGAAGAGGAGTTATATCTCTTAAATCCAAAGAATTAGACTACTAAAACTTTAATATCTGGAGAAGAGGGGAGGGCTGAGACTCTCGAGACAGAGATAATGTGGAAGATGTCAAGATAGGTGACAAACCCAGCTGAATCCCATAATTTCAGTGAGGTCTGACAGGAGGAAGCCATCTCCCTGCATCTGGTGTGTAACCACACGGCAGATGCTGACAAACCTCCACGCTGTGTTCGGGTTTGACAGGGGGTGTTTACTTGCCTCTTTCACTGTGACCCATATGATGTAAGAGGAAACTATTTTGATGATGTGCAGCTCCAACAGCCACCACACGAAGACTTGCATCTTATGAAAATACTCCAGGAATTTCAAAAACAGCACTGTAAGGCGGTCGATCACCAGATGCCACTTGTTCCTTAAGTCTGCGGGGATGTTCAAGCAGAACCATTGTGAGGACAAAAGCAGAAGGTCTCTGTAAAATGGAACATGCCACTAGACAAAAATGAGCTTTCTGTTTCTTTTCTTCTAAGTCTTAGAGTAAGACAAGATGTAGGATAAAGGTATAACTCAGTGGTTAACTAAGAAAAAATGGGGTTGAAGCCCACTTAACTGTGGTGCTCTCCCTTCTGACCCACATTCAATGGAAGGATTCTGCACTTCAAGAGTGGCAGTGGTGGCCTCCCTTGCCAATTTCGCTTTTATTCCTCTCTATCAGAGCTCTTTTTGGACTCTAGTCCTCCAGTAATTTTGGATCTAAGTTTAGAGATCTCAGTCAGGAACTAATTCCAGCCCTGGTCCTTTTCCAGCTCAGAAAAATATAATTTTGTTGATGCCTCGAAGCTATGGACCCGGCCTGTTTTCAGGAAGCACAGCCTACTACTACTCAGAAAGCTTTTCAGGCAGCTTGGAAGAAATCCATGCACACAAGGACTTGAATTCTTGTCACATGCGTTTAGACAACTGTACTATAGACATCTTCACATGTTAGAGTTATCTAATCTGCTTTGAAAACAGCACAGCCTCTTAGAGTCTGATCTGTGCCTTCACAGGAGAGACATCTAAAACAAGCAAGGCAAACTGTAATCCAGTTGCATATTTCTCCCACTTGATAAAGCTTTAGCAAGTGAAGATCCTGAAGCTGGG
Source organism: Atrichornis clamosus (assembly GCA_013400975.1). Taxonomy (NCBI): domain Eukaryota; kingdom Metazoa; phylum Chordata; class Aves; order Passeriformes; family Menuridae; genus Atrichornis; species Atrichornis clamosus. The sequence continues at coordinate 78,145 of WBMZ01005250.1, read as the reverse complement.
TGGAAGAACCCCTTTGTAAGGGTGTATTACTAAAAAAACATTGTCCCAAATACTATCCCAGTGAGCAAGCATGTGGCAACACCTATTACATGTGAGTGTACATGACAATACGTGTGCTGAACGCTGCTCTCTAAGTGAGGACATTGCTTGAGGGCTGGCTATAAAACTGTTTCACCTCGCTGGTGTATAGTAGTATCCAGTCTTCACACTGTATTAGGGGTTTCAGAAGCATTCTGGAGATTAGGAGGGATTTTGTATGCTGTGAGAACATTCTTACAGTTAACATCAGAGATGGAAACATTTGCAAGCGATAGCAAAACACATCACTGTCTAAGCTGGTAAAAATGCAAAGGAGTTACCACCTTCTTTATGCAATTATTTCAACTTATCACGTTATTTTATATATAAAGCAAACCAAGATGGTTATTCTGTGCATATTTGTGTGAAGAACACATGCACATTTGTGTGTAAAAGCAGACTTTTTGAACACCTCACAACCAAATTCAATTTCTTTTCTTCCACCTTTTTTCTCCAAATACAACATAGAAACTCCTAATAAAAATGCTGAACAATGTAAATTCCACGAGCACATAATTAAATTTGAGAAATTAATAAACTACAGAATTCTAATCCTACATGTGTTTTTATAAGCACGATGAGTGTATTTAAGTAAAGTCTTTACCAAATTAGATGTTCTCACTCATTCTTTCATTGCATTTATTTCCATTTGCAGTGCTGCATCATGCAAGGTGTATCCAGACAGTGCCAGTGCTGAGGTTAAAGCACTGGAACAGGCTGCCCAGGGAAGTGGTGGAGTCACCAGCCCTGGAGGTGTTTACAAGACATGTAGATGAGGCATTTAGGGACATGGTTTAGAGGTGGACTTGGCAGTGCTGGGTTAATGACTGGACTCAATGATCTTTAGAAGTCTTTTCCAACCTAAATGAGTCTATGACTCCTTGGGGCAGCTAAGCCAGATATGCTGCCACTTTGCCTTAACAAAGACTCTCTCCCTATTTATGTGTCACAGTCCTGTGAATATTGGCAGGAATAACTAAATTTGTAGTAAGGCCATTTCCAAAGAATACAGCTTCCTTGGGTGTTAAATGCTCTTCCCTGGTTTTATTTTTGGCTCATATTACAAACTGAATTATGGTAATAATTCATTTTGGGAATCCATACTAGCAATATCAAGGATAAGAATATAAGCCTTGCCCATGTCTGCCCTTAAGCTTTTTTATGTTCATCTGGTATCAATTAGACATTCCAGACTCAGAAGTGAAAAATATGGCACTAACATGAACATAAATAATGAAGGAAAGCCATTGGGACTTCTGGGGAGAGGTGCCTTGAAACCACGCAGTATCAGATATTAAATATGTATGTGTATTATTTTCCTTGTTGTAAGTAGATTTCACTAAAAAGGAGTTCTTAGGATTTGGAGTAGCCTTCAAATAATTCAACCCAGACCAGCTAGAAGAAAGATACGGGGTTTCTTTTGTTTTCTTCCTCTCAGCATCCTACAATATGATCCTCTTCTCAGTAGAAGAGACTGTAGCCTGTTGAATAATTGACAAGTAGCCATCTGCTCAGTTCAGGCTCTTTGACATAGCCTGCATGTAAAACTAGAAGGAAAACCTGATGATTGAAGTTAACAGGGATGACCAAGAACAGACCACCTGTTAACACTGTTAATTAAGGCGGAGGAACGCAAAATTTGCTTTCTGCAGAGCTTACCTGTAGTTTCTTCTTCCTCTGATTCATTGTCATCGTCATCATCATCATCATCATCTTCTTTGTCCTCATCTTCCTTTTCTTCTTTTCCTTTTTTGACCCTCCCTTTCCCTCCCTCCCCCTCTGGCTCTTCCATTCCTTTCTCACCAGCCTCTTCCAGCATTTTATCCTCTTCCTTTTCTCTGCTGGCTGTTAAATTCATCATAGTTATGTCAGGCAGGCTTCCATCTTGGTGCACCAGTCTGTTGGTAAACAGTAGCATGTCAGCAAACTGAGGAGTAATGACATCGTAGTCTTTTTCTTTTTCAAACTGTATAATTAGAAAAAAATAAACTGTTCATGGAAAATGCCTTAGAAGTGGAGAAGTTAATGATTCTGGTACTCTCTCCAAACACACACTGAAAATTGAGTTGTTGGAATGTATTAGTAACTACTTCTCACTCAGATACTAATGGTTAGTTAGTAATGAGTGGTATTGACACTTAAACTTGACATTTTCCCCACTGGAGAAAATGGTCAGAGTTTAAGATGTAGAAGCATGAAATGATATTATTTAAGAGGAAACATTTCATGACTTCACGGGGGACTTACTCATTTTGGTGGTTTGGTAATTTTTTCTTGAGGCTGCTCAAAGTAATTGGAACAGAAAGAAAAAGGGAGATGAGAACAGAGGGGTTACAGAAGAAGGTCATTGACAAATATGTCATGCTATATCACAAGTCATAAAGCATTCTCCTACTCCATCTGCAGAAGCCTTCTGATGCCAAGAGCATGCCTTCATGACATTCACAGGGTGCTTCTATAAAGAAACATGGAATTGCAGCACAGATGGAAAGGGGGCAACCTATTTACACCAGTGCTAAACGTGGTCAGTGCTGTACCATGCTGTGAGTAATGCAGCTGAACCATCACAAGTATCTGACCTATCACCATAAATGCATTTCCACCTTCTTCCAATTGAAAGATGCAGCTGGAAAGCCAAGGAATTTGCAAATTTTCTTTCAGCTATAGGTTTGGGAACAAAGAAAAGCAAGAACTCCATGGCTGTGGCTTCAGAATATTTTATCATACCTGTCTTTGATAGGGCCATTCATTCTCTCTCTCTTTGCTACATCTCACAGATAATTTTTCTTTAATTTCTAACTGTCTCTAACTAAATCTATCAGTAAGTTTCACACTACCAAAATTGGGATACAACTGATTTAACTCAGAAACAGTATTTCTCTAGTGCCACAGTGCCTTTTTTTTTTTTTTTTTAGATTACTCAGTATATATATTTTCTTTACTGAGAAAAGAAACATTTTCTTATGGTTTCAGACATTTTGTTTTTTCTCCAAGAGATGTGCTGTTGGGACTCACTTTCCATAGTTGCAGAAAACTCAGTTTCCCTTTGAACATGATTTCTTGCAATAAAGTCTCCCTTTGGCAAGTGTATATCTATATGATTAGGTCACGAAATGTTTGGTTATGCTATTGAAATTACTACACTTAGCATACTTTGAAGCACCTGTAAGAGTGTTCTAATATGACACAATACCATCTCAGGAATTTATTTTTCATGATGTGAAATTCTGGCCCATAATCATTTAGACAAGAAGTTCTGTCAATTTTAGGATTTTTACAGTCCAAGAAATTAAAAATCTAGATTTTTCCTTCTGATCATTAAAAATAAAGAGCATAGGCTAAGACGTTAATGAGAAAGTCAAACAAGCAGAACTATTTTTCAAACATTTGGGAGCTGCAGTTTCTTTAAGACAGAAACTTTGGTGGCTCAAATGAAGAAAAAAATACAAAAATCTGACCAAACAGTCCTAAAGTAGAAATACCATCCCAATTTCCAAAAAAAGCTGAAAAGGTAGTTTAAAATTAGAAGTTTAACAAGACAGTCAAAACAAAAAAACCCTACTGATTAAATTTTAGTCACATTTTAGTGGCATTCGTGGACTAAAATCCCTCATCATGGATTGGGCAATGAACCCGAGTGTCCAATAACCTGAAAAACTGAATTTATGCAGTACCTTTGGCTACTGAAAATAGACATAGAATGGTTTGAGTTGGAAGGGACCTTAAAGACCATTTAGTCCCCACCCCCACTGCCATGGGCAGGGACACCTCCCACTTGACCAGGTTGCTCAGAGTCTTATCTAACCTGGCCTTGAACACTGCCAGGGTTAGGGCAACCTCCCTGGACAACCCGTTCCAGTGTCTCACCATCCACACAGCAAAGAATTTCATCCTATTATCAAATCTGAATTTCCCCTCTTGCAGTTTGTACCCATTGCTCCTTGTCCTATCACTACAATTCCTGATGAAGAGTCCGTCTCCAGCTTCCTTGCAGGCCCCCTTCAGACACTGGAAGGTTGCTATGAGATCTCCAAGCAAGCTTCTCTTCTCCACGCTGAACAGCCCCAACGTTCTCAGCCTGTCTTCATATGGGAGGTGCTCCAGTCCACTCATCAACTTTGTGGCCCTACCCTGGACCTGCTCCAACAGTTCCATATCCTTATGTTGGGGGCCCCAGAGCTGAACGAAGCACTCCAGGTGGAGTCTCACAAGAACCGAGTAGAGGGGGAGAATCACCTCCTGCAACCTGCTCCCTCCACGCCTTTGGATGTAGCCCAGGATTCCACTGGCTTTCTGGGCTATGAGTGCACACTGCCGGCACATGTTGCCAGCTCACCAAGTCCTCCTCGTCAGGGCTACTCCCAGTCACTCCTCCGCCCAACCCGTAGGTGTGTCTGAGATTGGCACCACTCAGGTGTAGGACCTTGCACTTCACTTTGTTGAACTTCATGAGGTTTTCATGGGTTTGCACGGGCCCACCTCTCAAGTGTGTCAAAGTCCCTGTGGATGGCATCCCTTCCCTCCAGCGTGTTGACAGCACCACACAGGGTGGTGTCATCAGCAAATGTGCTGGGAGTGCACTCAATCCCACTGTCCGTGTCACCAACAAAGATGCTGAACAGCATTAGCCCCAGTACCAACCCCTGAGGGACTCCACTTGCCACTGGTCTCCACATGGACAGTGAGCCACTGACCACTACTCTGTGTGTGGCCATCCAGCCAGTTCTTTATCCACTGAGTAGTCTATTCATCAAATCCAATGTCTCTCCAATCTGGAGACAAGGATGCCATCTGGGACAGTGTCAAACGCTGTGCATAAGTCCAGGTGGACAATGTCGGTTGCTCTGTCCATCCACTAACACTGTAGCCCCGTGACAGAAGGTCATCAAATTTGTTGGGCATGATTTCTTCTTAGTAAAGCCATGTTGGCTGTTACCAATCACCTCTTTTGGAGCTCTTTATTTTCATGTTTGAGTCACAGATCACAGATCAGCTAGCATATAAACTAAAAGGATATTCAAATCTCTATAAAGTGACTAAACACTAATATTCCCTAAGAGGACATAAACTAACTTATACTTACCTAAAACCCTAATAAAGTAGCAGTAGGAGAGTCATGTATAAAGAAGAGAGAATGAATTTTCAGTTCAGTTCAAATGTTATGGAGATCCCTGGTTACTACAAACCATCAGCGCCCATTTAAAAGGCAATGCACCATGAAATGAAAATAACCATGTAATCAGACAGGTTTTGCATATATGCATTTGCATTGATTTTTATGAGGTATCTTCCAAACTGACTATTATAATGGAAAAAAACTACATTCACACTGGTGTAAATCAAGGACTTAATGACTTACCTCAGTGTAAATTGGACAGAAACACAACAACCCAATAGGATTTTGCATTAGTGCACTCATCTTTCTCTTATTCAAATAATTCCCTTTTGTATTCTGGAGATCCAGGAGGTGATGGGGTTATAAAGACAGGTACATGCAATATATATGCCTGATAAAGCCTCAGTATGAGTTTAGTTTTCAGTAGGCTTAATTTTACTGGCATCAGTAGGCTTGAGCATTGGATCATGTGCATAGGAGATCCAAGGCTAGATAAAGAGCCCTGCCTACTATTCAGAAAGGTAGTCTACTTGGTATCTTTCTTTTAAAACTTCCTTAGGCATTGCTAGAGTTATTTTTCTTTTTTTTTTTTTCACTACACAATCACATTATATTGTAACAGACAACACAGGTATTAAGATATAAAAACTGCACTAGTTTAGAATTTTTAAGACAATCTACTCATGTATCTTCACAGCTAGTCAGACATAACTTGGAAGCCACATACAGGTGGGAAATTATCCAAAATAACATAAAGGTATTGTGTGTGATACTGAGGAAGAGAAATCACTAAATAATAATGCAGATGACAAGCCTTGAAGGCACAGCCACTAGTGCTTTTAACTGAGAGAATTTCTTACCCTCAGATTCATTACATAGGATATCAATAATGAGAAGTATACTCGCAAATCTAGTTTCCAGCAACAAAGCACTTTCAGTGGACTAAAATCAGGCATGTGCCACAGGTTCTTGCTGGATTCCTAGTACTTCCATCTATTTGTAATTTACTACATCAGATGATTAATTAACTGAATGCAACATGAAGCATCTTTTGGTTTTGATAATTTTTTGCAGTTTATTAATTCCTTGACACTTTCTGGCTAAAAGGAATTCTCAAGTGTCTTTCATGCAAAGCCTTAAAAACAGAAAACTTTATTTTCTGCAGAACACTAGCAAGCCATCTCCTGAATATCTGGTCTGCAAGACTCAGACTGAGCACATAATGCCATACGTCTACTGGAATTCTCAAGTATATTTCAAGGAGAGCCTTAAGAACAGAAAGCTTTCTGCACTGCAGAACACTAGAGACCCATCTCCTGAATATTTGCTCTGCAAGACTCAAACTGAGCACACAGTGCCATACCTCTACTGGCAGGACCTCGAGTGCTTTTACGGGGCTTGCAGAGGATTTGCTGCCAGTGTCCAAGACTTGGGGTACGTGGACAGACCAGGAAGCCTCAGTGCAAAAGGTGCCTCTCCTTTCATCGGGTGCTGCTTCATGCTGAGGCTTTCAGCCCTATCCTGTGGCTGCATCACAGCTGTGTCTGTGCCTGTTTTCATGCCTCCCCGACCCTAAGCCTGACATCCAGGCTGACACCCTGCCTTCACTGCAAACCTGGCTTTTCCTCCATGGACTCACCGGGACCTCACCAGGTTGCGGCTGACACTTGTTACCGACTCCAGATCTGATCCTCACCCACAATTGTTGGTCCACGTTCCTGACTGCCCCTGATTGAGAGCCCAGCCTTGCCTCCTGGCCATGCCCCTCGGCTCCCAGCTTGCCTGCCCTAGCCAAGCTGCTTGCCGTCACCACTCCCTTAAACACAGGCTTTCTATAGACCAGATTTCCAGCGCTGGTGAACTTTTAAGAACCTTGAGCCAAACTATGTGATGACATTTGAAGAAGGAGCATGAACATGACACATAAGTTAGCTTCTTGTTACAGTGGGTAGTCACAAGTATCTGAACAAGGGATTTTCTTGGGTTTTCTGTTTATATTCAATAGTGACAACAAGCTTGGAAGTCCTTCTATTCTCAGAGAGCCTTAAACAAAAGCCCACATTTATTCCAGTCAAATATTTTGAAAGAAACCTAATTTATGGAACTGTTTTCAAGATGCCATTTATAAAGGGATGATGACAATGGCAACACGGGTTTTTCTAGTTTGGATTCTGCAGCACGCAACTCAGCCCATGAATTAACAGCCTTGGCATGCAGTGGTTTCAGTGTTCCCTTTCCGACTCTGAAATGTCAGTCTCTATGAACTCACAACAGATACCACACATTTAACTGAACAGGCCCTCAGATTCCCTTTCTTACATGCTTGGAGGAAGACAGGGATGGGTGTCTCTGTGTCTGTATGTCCATGTGTCTGTGTGTCCATAGGCACATGCAGGCATGCATCTTTCCATGCACAAACAAAGGGTAGATAAACGAGCCTCCTCAACCAAGTCTATTATCTGCAGCCAATTACAAATAGCACCAATTATTCCTGTACTGAGGCGTGGGCAAAGTTTAAGAGAATTCCCAGCTGGGAGAAGAAACTCACAATGAATAAATATGCAGAAGGGATGTATTAACTGCTTCACCAGCTTTAGGAAACTACAATACCTGAACGTTATCTGCCTGCTTACTTCACAGTTCTGCGCAGCAAGAACATACTTTGTTTCAAGGCAATTAAGAAGTAACAAAAGAAATAAAGTATATTGGTTTTAAAGGAAAGGAAGAATTGAAGTACCCACCTATTAATTATTAGATATACACGGCCATTGACTTTGGCATGGCTATGAGGTGGGAGATGAAAGCACAAGATGAAAATGGGAAATGAATTAGAGAGAGAAAAGAAAACTGTTAAATAGGAATGAATGCACTTTCCTGTCTACCAAAGTGTTATGACACAATGTCATAACAAAGCACAACCTGAAATCTTAACATACACCATGCAGTGAAAAGTCTAGGAAGCTTATAAATGCAACTCTTAGATCCTATGCAACTTCAGTCAGAACTACGGGTAATTTTCATAGTCACCAAAATGTCAGAACAGCCTTTACTGCTTTACCTCAAGTAAGCCTTAGAATATAAATATTTTTTTAAACAATTTTTTCCTTTTAAAAAAAAATTATGTAAAGGTAATTATGGCAGAGCATCATATCGCAAGAATTATCTACCTCACAGACTTTACCTCTGCCATCCCAGAATTCATGGTACAGCAAGAAAGTAGCTTTGTAAGAAAATTACACATATATATGAATCTTTAATCTGTGTTTTAATTGCCTCTGCAACTTATTTTTATTGCTAGCATTACTCATTGTTGTATTAGTTTTTATCCAGCTTTATGCATCATCAATACAAATGTCAGCTGAGCTCTCATCATGAAGCTGTGAACGATAAAGTTGGCTGATGCTCAGTACTGATTTATTGCATCAAGGGAAGAAAACAGTTGGATCTTCGTATGCAAGGCAGTGTTAATAATAGTAATAATAGTAGTACAAACCAAGAAAACTGTTCTGATTTGGGTATTGGACATAATAGCTAAAGTTTCTCAGGAGGAACAGATTATATATATGACATTTGTGATTTTGAAAATACTGCAAAATGGCACATGTAGCACATATGCCACATTTAACAGTAAAAAATATCTAGCTACTTATATGACTGCTTAATACAGTCTAGTACACATTTAGACTCCAAAAAATAACATTCTAAGAGCAAGACAAAAAAGCTAAAGATATCACATGATCTTCTTCGTCCATCACTTTATTAAAAAGCCTGGTGAAACAATGAATGTTTATTTTCAGCATGGTATGTCCGGACTACTTATTCTTGGCAAAAATGTTTGCTCACAATGCATTTAAAACATTTTGTGTCTTTACTGTGAGTGGTTCCATCCTTGGGAATGATGTGACTTTAGTCACAGTGATCCTCTTCATGCCAGCATTTGTAAAAGCTGTATAATATTTTGGTATCTTTCATGTGTAATAGAAAGATTTTTAAGTAGTGGTTTCACAGGCAAAGTGAACCCATCAAAATCCTACAAGTGCTTCAGGGTTTGGCTTTTTTTTTTCATTTTGTGCCTATTGGATCACACTAGAAGGGAGGGGGAAATTTCCTACCTTACTCAGCACAAGTGCAAACTGTTTGGGCTACAAGACAGCTTGTGCAGTTACTGCAAACTGTAAAGCATTCCCCCAAATGCCTCAGCCCAGGAACAACCCCATTCCAGCTCAGACACCTATCTGGGCTCTGGTTTCAGCATGTGGCCAATTCAGAGATGTCTACATGCACCTACTGCTGCACGAAAAGTCTGCTATGGGCAAGGAAAGTTTGCTCACAGGCCATTACTAAAGGGCCCTTGAATCTACCATCACATTTAGCAATTCAAGAAGAGCAAAGGAAGAGTTATTACACCAACAGCCATTTAAAAAGGTAAGTTTTAAAAGCCCCACAACTTTACTTTACTAGGAAATTTTATCAAGTTTGATTTGTTCTGGTCTTAGTAATTATTTAAATACAGAAACTGGAAGCATTCTATAAAAGTACAGCTTATTCTCATGTCACAAACAAACTTGTACCATACATTGTGAAGTAGCTTCATATCAAATTGCATGCATGAAAAATATCTGAAATGCTTTTGTAAACCTTGCATAATCTAGAACATAATTCCCTGTTAAGTAACTGTCATTATTCCACAACACTCTGTGGTCCATGTGATGTTATGCAGCTGGTCCCCATTCATAGAAGTGCAGCTGGGAGACACCACTGAACAGGTAAAAATTCAAAAGTAGGGTCTAAAAGAATTGCTTTCTTCAAAGAATGGCTGTAATTGTCATTGCATAATATAACTTTATGTACTACAAAACCATTTCTCTCTCGTACTCCTGGAGCAGGATCCTAGGCCAGATGAGTTTTTATGGAGGAAAATATGTAAGAATCGAACACTGGAAAAGTGATGTCCCAGATTCATTAAGAAATGCTAATGAACTTCTGGATGAAATCACCCAATGTCTAGCATAGCTAAGGGTCAATACTATGAAAAGTAACCACAAACTTGGAATTTTTCCATTTCTGAAGTTCAACTTTACAAAAAGGCCTAACTGTTCAATGCAAATGTGGTATTTTCCAAAGATCGCCCAATCTTCATTTGGCCCTCAGAATGGACATTGAAAAAAAAAAGAAGTGACTCAAATTAAAAGCTTTATTTCTTATTACTGACAGGACTCACAAAAAGGCACACACAGCAATTAAGCACCTTACTCTCATTAAAGATCAAAGCCAATGAGATAAATACATAAATGCTGTTAGTACCTTTGAAAATGTACCCCAAAATTAAAAAGTTCAGTGTGTGTGGGAAAATGGGGGAAGACAGATACTTTGGTTGTAGCGGGGTGCTGGATACTATGCACCTTCTTTGAAGCCAGGTACTCATAGCAAAGACAAATAACACCTACTGAAAAGTGAGCATTACAAGACAGTCAGAAACAGCATTTTCATACAGGTAATCAATAGTTTCATTTACTTTGTTTCTTTACCTGTAAATAGTGTTGTCCTGTTTGCTGGTTACAGCTTTTAAATCAGTGATCTGGAGAAACTGATCATGGAAATAGTGAAGGTGTAAGATACACACCAGTAGGAAGGAGGTGGGGATAAAGATGCGAGTGAATAGATCAGCCACAGAAAACTGTTTTAAGCCAAGGTCCTCTAGCCTGGAAAAAAAAAAAAAGAGTATGCCACTAAGCCATCTTTTCACACAAAATATTCTTCTTGTCATGAGACATTACTACAAATCATTTGCAATAGGAAATAAGGGGCTGGTACTTGCTATGTGTTTCTGGTTTTTAAAATTATTCTAAACTAGCCAGTTTTACGATGGGGCATCTTATGTTTGGACTCAGTAATGTAGAGAGGTACTGTAAACATAGAGTCAAATGAACAAACCCTGCCAGATCTGTTCAATCAGATGAGTTTTCTCTGACTGAAAGTCCTGCACTGGAGATCCACTCATATTGCACATATTTTCTCATGTAAGCTCCTCTTAAGCAATGCCCAACACATGATAAGGATGAAGACACTCAGCCCTCCTCATTAGCGGGAGAGCAGGTCCACCTCCTTCAGTTCCAAACATCCTGCAAATCTAGCCTTAATCTTTCCCTGGATCTTGTTCCTATGGTCAAAGTGGTGAAGTAATGGCACTATATTGGGAACAAAAGCAATACAAAGGTCTTGGCAGCTGATGGAAGAAAATGCAACTCTTTGATCCCCTCCCTTGGTCTTGCTCACCTCTGTCGTGACACCAATAAATCAATGGCTTCAGAACTGAGTGCCTAAACTAAGCTATGCCTGAGAATGGTCACATGATGATTTTCCCCCATAAGACGGAAGACTACTGTCAGGCCTTTCCATTACACTGAATTCAAAGACCAAAAGAAAAAAAATTAAATGAATCAAAACTACTTACTTCCCTTCATCCAGGCCTGTCATGTTCTTCCACAACCCAGGGAATGACTCAAACTGGTATGTGTAGATGAAGATAAGTACCAACATCGTGTAAACAACCACTGACATCCAGAAGTACTTTAAAATCTTTCTCCACCATTCATAGTGTACCTGAAAATCACATGCTAAAGATGCTGATACAAGCTGAAGGCAAAGACACTGACAGAAATAATTACAGCATTGTGCTCTCAAACAAGGATAAAAAAACCTAATTGTCCTAGCTGGCCTGAAGTAAGCAATGCTTACCCAGTGGCAGCCACAGATCTTTGAGACACAGTTTTTACTCCTGATGCAAATGCATTCAAGTACAGGCTTTTGTGCAAAAATGTCTTCTGGGACATGGGCCACAGGCATAAAGACAGATATAGCTTCAGTCATTCAGTTTCATCACCATTAGGTGGTGAAAGTCCAGGAGGAGAGGGACTCCATGCTCATGGGTTGTGAAAGCTGTGTGGACCAGCTGTCACAAAAACTGGTGGCTGTGCAAAATGTGCACAGACTCAGAATTTTCCACAAAGGTTCCAAAGCTCATGGTAAAGTGGCACGCCAGAGCAAGGTGTGCACTGTGTCTAATGTATGTGCACTTTGCCTGTCACTATAACCAAAAGACAGAGGAGAGTTGGTCTTAACCCCTTCAAATGATCTTATTCTGTTGTATTTAACTAAAGAACAAATACACTTTTAATGAGTTCTATTTGGAGCCACTTTTTACCAAGCTGAAGGTATGAACAATTGTATTCAAACACAAAATTTAGTTAACACAGTTCTCACTTACCTGATAGAGGGCCACACAGAAGAGGAACAGTACCATATAGATGATTTTGTACATGACAATTGTACCCTCAAAGCTGACAAAGAAGAACATGCCCCCACAGACGTAAATCCAGTACTTGATTAACATAGCCATCACCAGCTTCCCCAAGACTTTCATAATATCCTGTTCATCCTCCTCCTCCTCTCCCTCCTCCTCCTCTTCCTTCTCCTCTTCCTGTTCTTCTGACACTTCTCCCTCTTGCAACTCCTCTTCTGCAAATACAGAGTCACATTTGGCCTGTCTGTTCTGGGGACTTTTAGTAAGAATTTAAATGGGTTGCAAGTAAAATCTCTGCACACAACACAGAAACTTAAAACACAGTATTGACAAGAGACTGTAATTCTTAAGCATGCATGCCTCCAGAGCAAGGAAAAGGGTTTTAACTTCATATTAGCTTTAACCTGCTGCTGGAGCCATATGGCACATGGCTATATGTCCTTACCAGACACCCGTCTTCACTTTGTCTGGAACGCCGGCAATTGTAGTGGAAAATTAGAGCCTAAGGGTTGCATAATGGATAATAGCCAAAATACTTTTCCATGGCAATGCTTATACTCTCAAGTAAGCAACCTTTAAAACTAGAAAACAAAGAAACCACCAGCACCACCAGAAACCACTCATCTTGAGTTTAAACTCTCATCTTGAGTTTGAACCTCTCATGCTGAGTTTCGTCCTTTAGAGAATAATGTGTTTACCTCCAAAAACCACAAGCAAGAGAAAACATTAACATAAACCCAAACAAGCTTTAAAAATATAAATGCTGCACTAACACTGCTGTTTTTCAAAGAAACTACCACTTATCCAGGTTATCCTGCAGTACCTGGGCCCTTGCAGAGAAGACAAGCTGCTTTTGCCTTATGAAGAGGTCAAGATTCCCCAGCTATTAACCTTATGAGGCTTGTGGAGAGCAGGTTAAGTGTCCCCCCAGCAGCAAGTACATGTGCAAGTATCTAGACAACAGGACTTGCCAAAACCATAGCACGCAGCTGCACTGCTTTTCTTTCCACTGAGAACAATATTGAAACTTCACCATCAAAAGGCTTGCCCACTCCTTTTGTCCCACTCACCATCCCTCTTCTCAGGCTCTTGCCTTGAAAATCCTGGCAGTGCCCAGCTTTGACACCAATCAGATGTTTTACTGAGACAAGGATTGTAATTCATCAACAAGGAAACTACACCACTGCTTCCAGGGCTCACTTTCTACCATTTCAGTGCACTGAACTTGTTCAGTTCAAGAGAGAAGAAGGCAAGGAAGGATTAAAGGAAGATGTGCCCAGTAGCAAAAGAAAGAAAGGTCACTGATTCAGATAAGCTGAATCTATAAAAGTAAACTTTGCTCTCAGGTATGCTTGAGCCCCTGCACTGAAAAAAAAAATGTTTATTTTTCCCACTGAAATTTGTAGTTTTACTTCTGTGTCTGTATAAGTGTTTATGTACCAACACAACTTTCAAGAAATTTAGCAACTGACTTTTCCTATGCAAACTCATCTCCTGTGGTTAAACTTCTAGGGCAATTAATCTCCTGGTTTGAGTTTGGGACACAGCAGTAAACTGATCATTTGAAAGTACCATGATCTTTCTCAAATGATTCATTTTAATTACCTTCCAGTAAAGAGAATTCTCATTTTATTTGAATTTCTAATGTTCAAAAGTGTTTTATTTTTGTATCTGAGAGATAGCTGCACATAGATTTTGTAATATCTTTCTTAGCTATTAACAGGTATCTTGCTAATTGTTTTCAGCATTGAAGAAATGCAGTAACTAGAACTTCTATCATTACTGAAGGACTAAATTGGATCTGGCTTTACCTTTTTCTTCATTTTCTTCACTTCCAACTTTGACCTCAGATAAAGTAGCTTCTTTTAGCCGAAGTGCTTTCTGTTCAGTGAGGTGTTGCCTAAGCAGTAGCCAGAAAGTAATTGTGAAAAGAATCTGCAAACAAAAATCAAAACAAAACCAACAGACTAATTGTATATCCTATGTCCTACTGATATAAGCACAGGTTTTCACAAATTTTGCATGACTTTGTTTTCTCTGTCTCTCAGAAACTGGCAGTAATAGCACTGGTGATAAAGTGCATCTTTGGGCAAGTTATGTTATTTAGGAAACATCTTGCATTACAAACGACTTTGCTTCATTTGCACTTTTCCATTTCTACAAGGTTGTTTACTTATATGTTTCTATTCTACAGCATTCTGTCCAGTTTTTAACTACGGTCTTATAAGTTTAGGGATCTTCTCATTAAGCATTGATTGATATAATTCCCATTTGTTGTTTTTGGCTCGTTTTTGTCTCTTTTTTCAGGGAAGAAGGACATACGAGAGTGTATTGTCATTATTATGGTTTTGTATATCATAAATAGTTTGATTTAGGAGGTTTGGTACTTCAGATGCTTAAACACAACTAATTTAAAAATAATTTTTTTTGTATGTCTTACAGTTAGGGAAGACTCAGTCAATGGAAAATGCCTTGCATTTGCAGCAGTTACAAGAATTAAGATAGTTTTAAATTCTTTTAAAAGCTTCAAGAGATGATAATTCAGTAAGCAAAATATCTTAGAAATAAACAAATGAATAAAAAATAAAAAACCTCTTTAATGAAGAGTGCATTTCTCTGTTTTGCAAAAAGCTAAATTCAACAGCTTGCAATACCAAGAGATGGATAAATTCAGAAAACAGCATGATGCCTATACATCACACACTTGATTTTCTGCTTACTTTCTACAAAGTTTCTGCTAATTTCCCTGGTGCAGAAGGAGATTTATTTCACTACTTAGCTAGAAGAATAAAATTTCAAAGAGGAAGCAGATAAGAGCCAAGTACTTTGCACACAATAGAATGACAAAGCCAGTAGTACAATGTAAAGAACTCTCTGGCTTTTCTTCTAATGTGCAAGTCCTTAATGGGGGAAAGGATTGCTCCCAGGGGATGGCTGTTTTTCTTGACAGTGCTGCTAACACTGAGCCACAGCAGCAGTCTGTGTGACTTGTCACAGCTTCTCCAGATACCTCCCAGAACTCTGGCTTTTGCAACACAAACCTTTGATCTTGTTAAAGACAGATTTTTTTCTGTAGTGATTACCTCTCTCTTCCTGCTACATTTACTCCCTGTTCTCCTTGGCATTTCCAAAGCCAGAGCTGGCTCTAAGAAAAGTCTTGAAGGCTTGCAGACCAAAGAAATGCTTTTAGTCACCTTTTACAGTACAGATTTTATCTCATTTTCAGGCCAGGAAACACACATAGCATTCAGAAACTTATGCAGAAATAATTACAGTACACCTCTATTCTTCTTTCTGCAGAATACAGTATCCAGTCTCCATTTAAATTCAACCATATTCAAAGGACTTTAAATTAGGAATAACGGGGGGTACAGAGTTACCAGTGCCCTTAAGAGGGACTGATGGACAAGGCTAACAAGTAAATGGTGCCTGGAGTGATGTGAACAAAAGGAAATACATAGTCAACAAAACAGGACTTATGCAGGGTCACCTCAAGCATTTGTACATAAGCAAGGCAATTACTTCAAGACAGCATTACGGAGAAACCTGCCAGGTCCTTTCTGGGAAAACAGCATGCCAGGTGCCCCTCTGAAGTGCCTGAACACTTGTGCATGAAGCATGGGAAACAAACACAAGGAATTAGAGATCTCCATGTACAGCTGTGATCTTGTTGGGATGACAGAGACAGGGTGTGATGCCCTCAATATCTGCAATGAGGAGCTACAGGCTCTTTAGGAAGTGCAGACCAGAAAGATGCAGAGGTGGAGCTGGGATTTGCACGACAACACAGCTGGAATGCATAGACTCTGCCTAGAGATGGATGATGGACTAGGTAACCTGGGAGGAATGCAGAGACTGGCCAAGCATGCACAGGCATAGTTAGAAAAGTCAAGGTCTGAATCTGAGTCTTGCAAGGCATGTCAAGAGCAACAAGAGGAGCTTCTGTCATATGTCAGCAGAAAAAAGGCAGGCTAGGGAAAATCTAGGCCCACTGCTCAGTGGGCAAGTGCCCTGGTTAGGGAATGGAAAAGGCTGAGGTACCAAATGCCTTCTTTGCATCAGTCTTTGCTAGCAAGACTGGCCTTAAGGAAAAGCAGGTCCTGGAGACCATGGAAAAGTCTGAAGCAAGGAAGATACACCTTTGGTGGAAGAGGCTTGGATCAGGGAATATTTAAAGAAAGTGGACATACATAAGTGCATGGGTCCAGATGGGATGTACCCAGGAGCTGGCTGGTGTCACTAGTAGAGGCTACTCTCAATACCTTTGATCAAATGTGGTGACTGTGAGAAGTGCTGAAAGAAAGCAGATGTCACTCTTATCTTTAAGAATGACAAGATTAAGGATACAGCCTGGACAACCTCACCTCAATCCCTGAGAAGGTTATAGTGGTGAGATGCTGGAAAAGGCTTCCTAGAGAAGTTGTGGAAGCTCTATCACTGGAAGTGTCTGAGGTCAGGCTGGATGGGGCTTTGAGCAACCTGATCTAGTGAAAGATGTCCCTGCCTATGGAAAGGAGATTGAACTATATGATCTTTAAAAGTGCTTGTTGACCCAAACCATTCTGTGATTCTAATGTGATGGAGGCAAATGAAGGACAAGCAGGCAAATGAAGGACAAGCAAATCATCAGGAATAGTCAGAGGGGATCCACCCAGGGAAGTCATGCTTGACCAACTTGATAAATTTTTATGATAAAATGACTGACTTGGCTGATGAGCAGAGAGCAGTGGATACGGTCTCTACTTAGACTCCAGACAGACTTTTGAAATCGTCTTCCACAAGATCCTAAAAATGAAGCTGATGAAGCATGGGCTGAATGAGCAGATAGTGAGGTGGCCTGAAAACTGACTGAACAGTTGACCTCAGAGGGTGGTGATCAGTGGCATAAAGTCTAGTTGGAGGTCAGTGATTAGCAACATACCCCAGGGGTCAACAACAAATCCAGTCTTGTTCAAGACCTTCGTATGTGGTCCAGATGATGGGGCAGGGTGTACCCTCACCAAGTCTGCTGATAACACAAAACTGGGAGGAGGGGCTGATTCACCAGAGGGTTGTGCTACCATCCAGCAGGTCCTCAACAGGCTGGAGAAAGGGGCTGGCTGATAGGAATATCATGGCATTCAACTAAAGGAAGTGCAATGTTCTGCACCTGGGAAGGAAGAGCCAGATCATGAACCATTGTACGTTGGGGTCCAACCAGCTGGAGAGTAGTCTGGCAGAAAAATCCTAAGGATCCTGGTGGATAACAAGTTGTAAGTGAGCCAGCAGCGTGCCCTTATAGCAAAGAAGGGTAATGGCTGCATTAGAAAGTGCTGACAGAAGGTTGAGCAAGGTGATCTTTCTTCCCTACTCAGCACTGGTGAGGGCACAATTCGAGTACTGTGTCCTGTTCTGGCTTTCCAGTACATGACAGACATGGATGTACAGGAGAGAGGCCAGTTGCATGGTCATGAAGATGAAGGGACTGGAGTATCTCTCCTATGAAGAAGACAAAGCTCAGGGGGAATCTGAGCTTCTATAAATAATTTCTATGAATTCTATAAAGATCTGAAGAGGGAAGAGATAGGAGCCAGACTATTTTAAGTGGTGCCCAGTGATGGGACCAGAGGAAATGGGCACAAACTGAAACACGGCAGGTTCCCACTGAACATCAGGAAATGCTTTTTTTTCTGTGAGGGTGACTGAGCACTGGCACAGGTTGCCCAGGGATGTTTTGGAGTCTCCATTCTTGGAGATATTCAAAAGCCATCTGGGCCTAGTCCTGGGCAATTAGCTCTAGATGGCCCTGCTTGAGTAGGAGAGTTGGACCATATGACCTCCAGAAGTCTCTTTTGGCCTCAACTATTTTGTGATTCTATGAAAGTTATGGAGTGCATTACAGTCAGCCTAAAACCCTACTAGACATCTATTAGCTTTACAGATGTGGCCAAATCATCATATATACACAACAGCTTCCTTTCTTGACACCATCTGTTTTTAGACAATGTATTTGAATATATAGCTAATAAGAAATAATGTCAAAGGGGCTGACGTATTAAGACAGGTAAAACTCCTTAGAGATTTACAAAGTCACTGAGAAAAACTGTAGAACTGCTCTTGCAGAACCCCCTGAGCTTTAGCCCTCTAACCAAACTAGCCCTACCTTTACAAGAGAAATAATACAGCACTCACTAACTTTCAAATGCATTAAAGACCCAGAAATGTTTGTCCAAAGGGTGCTGCCAACAAGGAACATGACTTACAGAATCAACTTAAATTGTAATTAGGAGTCACAAGGGAAGTGATTCACTTAGCACAAGGGGAGCAGTGCCAAATAGATGCAGTCTCTGAGATGCCCCTCTTGGGTGCTCTAGGAAACAACTTCCTATTTGTGCTCAGTCCCTTCCACAGGAGTAAACTTGCCAAACAAAATGCATTTTGTAGTGCTTTCAAGACACTGAAGAAAAAATCTATCATGCACCGAGGTCAGCAAACTCTCTTGGTTCTAACCTGAAATGGATTTTAAGTCATGCTAATTCAGGTATAACGATAAAGAATTAAAACTCAGTCACAGCTATGTGCTGCTGCTTGTGCCAAACCATAAGGGAGTGAGTAGTTTTGGTAATTGCAATGACAACACAGTTCCAGTTGCCATCATAGCCAGAGACAGATTTGACATCCCATGGGTATTAATCTAGCAAATCAAATGACATGTGGGTTTGAATCAAGTTTATAAAACCAAACACATGAGCAACTTCCATCCACTAAGTATCTTCTACAGAATTATCATGAAAGTCTAAAAGGTGTCTGAAATATTTGCTCTAGTATTAGCTTAACATGCAAGAAGCAGTTTTCTGAACACTATTTTTTAATGACTTACCCTTTATTTTAGAACTGCTACTGAAAGTGGTTACACTGAATACTGGAGATGCACACTTAAATGTCAAGAGATCCCTATTTTTATCACAATATATTTTGTTGTTTCAAAAATAGATGTCAGCTGTTTGTTACACCTACCTTTGATGCCAGCTCCCCAGGTTCCTTTCTTTTTAAAAAACCAGATACTTGAGGAAGTTCATCATTCTTGAGCTCAATACTCCATATATACTGTAATATTAGCAGTAAATTTCCATAAAAAACCATGAATGGGGAACTGATCATGGCGTATTTCCTTCGGTCCCGAATCATCCACAATGTGCAAGACCAGATAAGTAACACAAAAGTCAACCAGCTGTGATATGTGATACTCCACGCCTTGTGGAAGGAGAAAAGAGGGAAAAATGTGCACAGATGCAGTCAGGAACAACACAGATGTATACTGTCAGTTACACTTCATTTACACTTCTCTACTTAGCGCATATTTTCATTTTCATCAGACACTCACCCATATTAACCAGCTACTGGGCCAGCTACAATAAACCCCTTGGAGAACATGCAGAAAGTGGATTTCGAGGGATTTTGTCTCAAACTGGGACAAAGGGCAAACCCTGCTTTATGCATTACTTGCACTTTGTAAGCAGACTCATTGCTTCTCATCACACCAAACCAAAAGAGAACGAAAATAAAGATTGTTTGGGCACAAAAGATCTACTTGCAAAACACCAACAAAAAATTCAGTGCAGGAATAGTAAAACATAATCAATGGGTACCACATTCAAGGCCTCTGACAGACTTATAAAACTGTGGAAAGTCCATACTGTTCCAGTTTTTATGGAATCAGTTTAAAAAGGAAAGCCATGGCATTCACCCCTCTAACCTGAAGAACATTTAGTCTACAGTAACCATGGTAGATTACCTGAATACTCTCAACAACAGAATGTTTTCTATAGCTTTCAGAATTCAGTTACTGAAAACTTCTCCATTAAACACTCATGGAAAGGATTTGGGTTTTAAGTGGTTTTTATCTACATTGTGTTATTGATTTAAGAGTAAATTTAGCTGTACATATTCTGCTATAACTGTGGAATAACTGTCAATAAAGCATTTTATATTCCTCTTTCATTTAAATAGAAAATTATTAAACATTGAAAGTATTTCTATCAGGTTAGCTTAGCCCCCTTGGAAATTATGTCTTTTAAGAGTATATGAATATACTACTTCTCTGTTATCGTATAAGAAAATAATGTACACTGAGCTGTCTTTGGCTATAGTATAAAAGGAATTTGCATCAGAACACACCATAAATAGATTCATACATTAATTTGGGTCACATAAAATCAAAATATATCTTGAAGAAAAAAAGCTAGCAATGTCTCAATATAAAACTACAAGAAAACTCTTCAAATATACCTTCTCTTTTTATATTGAAATATATGACTTAGAAATTAATTAAAAGGGAAATGGAGACCTGGTCTACTAGAAGGTGTCCCTGCCCAAAGTAGAGGTGTTGGAATTAGATGATCTTTAAGGTCCCTTCCAACACAAACCATTCTATGATCTAAGAAGTACATGAGTTTAAAAAAATAGGAAAAAAGTCATTGTATCAATATGAAAATAACTACTTGCTAATGTTTCAGCATGCATCAACCCAGATCCATATTTTCCACAAGGAGCCTGCCTTATTTACACGGGAAACTTTTTCTGTTAAAAGATAGCAAATAAAGTTTTTTGCTTTATGCAAACAAGAGGCAACCAAGCTAATTTGTTTTACTATTTTTAATGCAAAATGGGGCCAAGAAGCTTTATGGTTAATTTCATCATAGTTGAAGTTTTTCCAAAACAGTAAAAGCAAAGCTTGCATTGGGAATATAGAATCTAATGATTATGTGGAAAACTTGGTATAATGCAGCTCAAAGCATTTGCAACAAGGAGGCTTAAAAGCAAGCAACAGCATGAAAAAGAGAAAGAAGGGCAATAAGTAAAATAATAGGAAAATCTCGCTTGGCACAAAGTTCTACTTTCCTTGAGACCTTTCTGTGTCAATACAGGAAAACAGGCTTTACAGATCTTTTCTTCTCAGAGAGTAACTGGATGCATGTACCAACCTGAAATAGGAACTATATTTTTGCAATTTTATATATCAGTATGAAATGCTTTAATTTTGTAGGTAAATTTTTGAGTGGTGCAAACACATAACAAACCTCCTTGTGCAGAAGCTTGGCGATCAACAGAAAACTGAGCCCCACTGGTTTCTGACATTCAACAGATGACAAAGCCTGGGGCTCCCAGTGCTGGAAATGTGATGTTTTAACCAGAACCCCACGTGTTGCCCTATTTATAGGTCTATAATGGTCTGGGAATTATTCATTAATAACCTAAAATGGGCTTAAAATGATGCAGACACAATATTGGTATTTTCTAAGCCTGATGCAAAGACTTGCTGAAAACCAACATGATTACTTTCAGAAAAGCATTGAGAAGACACATTTGCAAAATTAACACCATTATTCTTTTTGTTGCCAGAGCTTACCATCATAGCTATCAGAGCACAAATGTAGCTTTGTTTCATGATAAATTGGAACACAGAAACCAGGGCATGCAATTTAACATTTTCTTTTTCCTCCTGAGTAACTTCCTCTTCCTCTTCTTCCTCCTCCTCCTCTTCCTTTTCTAAGTAGAAAAAGAAATTCTTATTTGCAATCCATGCTGGTCTAAAGATAGTATATGCATCCTTTCCTGGAATTATTTTGCTTATAGTCACTCTGATGGCTTCTTCAAATCACTGTGTTGGTAGGCAAAGTATTTTGGATAACATAGACCTACAGCCAAGTTTACAAAATTGCCATGTGGTCAGCCATCACTGTAAGGCGACAGCAATTATTTAACAGGCCAAAGTGCAGTGACTGGAGACACAGAATAAGACAACAATATGGAACTAAGGACAATTCCTAGGCAATTCACTACCTGACATGCCATCCGAAGGCTCCCACTTGTACTGTGGTGTGGAGTACATATCGGCTTTGGCCGGACCATTTTCTAGTGGCAGTGCAGGGTGGATGGTGTGATAGTCAGCAGGGTTCCCGTTCACTGTTACCAGCAGCACCTGCTAGGACATCAGAGAGAGGCACTGCATTTACCATGGCTCTTAGAAGAATGTGACTCCTATTTCTGTGCTTTGCTACTGTTAGAGTGCTCATGTTGTAAGAAGTTAATGAGTAACTGCAGTTACTTCCAAAGAAATTGATATGTTATAGTCATGTTGCATGCTTCCAAAATTGTTAGCTTTTTATGCCAATATCAAAAGAATTAATCAGAAAGTCATCCTCCTTCTTAGGTAAACTATTACATTGGGATTTTCAGACTTTAGTTCACATCTAATGATTTCCAGTAGTCATGAAAATAATGATTATAAATTATTTTCAAATTTGAATTATTAGTGGTGAGATCTATATTTGCTGCTGTTAATAAAACCACTTGCGGCAATTATTGCTGTTGATGTCACATTTATGTCACTTGGAAGTACTAATTCAACACTCTTTCATTGTTTTATTTTTGTGACTTCAATTGCAGCCCTCGTGCTTGCTTGGATAAGGGCTCCAGCAACCACAACCATTAGTATCTCCTATACTGGCAGAAATTCATGTGCAATGGGTTAGTGATGGCAACACATGCTAAAGACTGACTTCTGCTCTGGCTGTGACATAGGACCATATTTTGCCTGTCAAAACAATGCACGGGCATGTGTGAACTGTTTCAGAATAGTATCTGGGTTATGTTCAGTTCTATCCAGCAGCTACACCAAGTACAGACTGTGGAGCACGTTTAGATTTGGTTATGGATGCTCTCAAAATTCATCTGCATCTCCATTCTTCTGTGTATGCTGAACAGAGGGGCCATTTCTGCTTTCAATCTGCTAGGGTCTACAGAACATTTGCTGTCTCTTCAAGCAAAGACTTGGATTTTCTGTAATCTGTAAATTGAGCTCATATGTGTTGTCAGTCATGCTTAAGGGCCTCAGCATTCCAACATGAATGAAATAAAAAAATATAGCAAAGAAACTAAATCAAATTTAAAGAAGGCTTGCATTAGAAAGCATATTTTCATACCTTATTTAAACCCAGTGAAATAGCAAAGATCGTTTGCCAGTTGGTACTACTACGAGTAGTTTAATTTCAACTGATCAATCAGTGGTTTCTCAGTGTAATTATTAAGGAAGCAAAAGACAATTATATTCAGGATAATCAAAGTTATAGAGCAAATGGCAGACTAACCAAAAATATAGAAGTTTTACAAATGTCATCTAAGGTTTTATCTGTATGTATCAGTGTTATCTGTATTTACACACATTAAGAATTGCAAAATTACAAAGATTAGTAGTATACTAACATCCGATGGCTTGTATTCATCTTGGGTCATTGACAGAAGCTGCAAAAAGCAATGTAAGGACAAATTATTACAGAAGCACAGCTCAAGCATTAGTAAGTCTAACTTTTTGAATACATGCATGCATATATGCTGACTTTTGCAGATTTGTACTAAGAAATTCAGAAAGAATTCTTGAAAAGTCAGTAGAATTCTACAATACCATGAAATTACAGAGTGTGCCATAACATTGACATAATTTTACTGTATGTTCCTGTGAATTTTAAGCCAAAACTGAGAATGTTGCATTGAAATTTTGGATACTAGGTCAAAGAATTAATCAGTATGACATTATACTGATTAACTGCTTTCTAATGTCTTTCTAATGATCCAATGCTTAAAAACTAAGTTTTTAAACAATCATTAGAATTACTACAATTATAAAAATAGTTCCAATAAAATGGTGATACAAATATAAAACACGATACTTTATCCATTTGAGCTCATTTGCCATTACCACTACTATGGTGGAGTTCTTGGGGTTTGAGTGTGTGTGGTTTGAGTATATATGAATGTTCATATATCCCAAATTTGACAGAAACTCGACAAATGACATTTTGCACTGCAGCTGGTGCAGACTGATGGTAAAAATCTGGACCCTTCCAGGAGATTTTACACAACTGCTTTAACTGCCTTGCTTTATATCTCCAACAAGGACACCAGTATGTTTGGGGGAAGACAAACTGGCAGCCTCCACTCATCAGTGACAGTGCTAATCAGTAGTTACAAGGCAGATCAGATCTTCACACCAGGTTTATCTTCCTGAGAGACTTTCTAGCCGCTTTGCACAAAGATAATGGCCCCATGCCAAAAGCCCAGCCCCAAACTTCTTAAATGTGGAAGCCAAAACCATAAAGCATGCTCTTCATGTGCTTCCTTACACTGGCTCCTAGTTTTGTTTTATTCATTTTTACAAAATATATTCCTACTCTGCCACGCAGCCTTGATATTGTATCTGATTTATATAATCACATGGGAAGATCTTGCAACCTATATAAGGCTGCTTCCCTTAATTTCAAAGCAATTGTGTAATGCAGAGACCCTTCCCCCTCCAGTCTTACTTTTCTCTCATCAGTGGTATAGTGGCTTGCATACCACAGACTGCGTCTCCTCTCCGCTGTCATCGGAATTGGGCTGCAGGGGATTTCTTTGTCATCTTCCCTGCTCACAGATTTCTCTTCATCAGGTACCTGCTAAATGACAACAAACAACACCAGCTATAGCTCTGTAAATACAATCTTAGCTGAGGAATTGAAATTTCCCCCCAATTGATGTTCCTTCTCCAAAGTATGTCTTTGAAACATCTTTTAGTGGCTGCTACACTAACACAGTTTATGGTAGATGACACTGAGATGAGATTTTTGGAAATGATGATAGAGCTTTTATATAACTGCTACCTACATGACACCAGAATTATAGACCTCCACATATCATCTTAACATACTATATAGTCATACCACAAGCGTACATAAACACATAAAATATTTTTAAAAGCCATAAAATACAGCTGCTTAAATTTCAAGGGGGTGTTTTGAAAGATAATTCACTCTTCTCATCTGCCTATATATATGAAAAGTCAATTCTGTTTCACCATTAAAGACTAACCTAACTGACCATAGCTCAGTGTGTAACAAAGCAGTCAGTGCTGGTCACCCTTGAGGCTCATCTAGTCTTGCTTTGGAGTTGGCAAACACCTGTGTGTGTTCCCACTCACACATAGAACAAGATAACTGGAAAAAGCCCATACAGATTTACCAAAGGTAGCCTGGTTGTTTTTAATGCTGAAACTACTGCTTGAGAGGATGGAAGGAGAGCTCTGGGTATCAGCTACCTTGATTTCAGCATCTTTGACCACTGTTCCACAACATCTTTGCTGAGAAGCTGGTAAGACATGGACTTGACAGATGGAACTCAAGATGGGTGGAGAACTACCTCAACTGCATTCCTCGAAGTAGGGTAAAGGCTCCAATACAAAAAGGTATTTGGTTGTGAGTGGAGTTCCTCAGTGACTGGCACCAGGTCTAGTACTATTCAGTATCCTCTAAACTACCTGGAGGGAATTGAACCCACACAAAATTTGTGAATGACACTGAACTGGGAGGAGGTAGATGGGCCACAAGGAAGAATTACCATACAGAGATAGAACAACAAAAAATGCATAAGGTTTAACAAACATGAAGTCCTGCAGCTGGACTAAACCCATGTAACAGTAAAGGCTGTGGACAGACTGTGTGGGAAGCAGCTCTGTGGATTAGGCTCCGGGGGTGCTGGTGCACAGCAAGCTGAACAAGAGCCAGCAGTGGACTCCAGTCCAGCAGCAATGAAGGCAGACGTGTCCTGGACTGCATCAGCAAGAGTACTGCCAGCAGATCAAGGGATGAGATTATTCCACTGTACCTGGCAAGTGTCAGGCCATACCCGCAATTCAATTCTGCCATCCCCCAGTTCAAGACAGATGTAGAAAATCTGGACAGGATCTCACAGAAAATTGTCAAGATGATTAGAGGGTTGGAGAAGCTGAAGGATGCAGGAATTAGGTTTTTCTTCTAATTTACAGTGCTGAAATTGTAATTTTAGAGATGACGTGGGTGCTCTTTTCCCAGGGAGGCATAATTATGGGACAAGAGGCTAGGGACATAATTTACTTCAGGGAAACACGTTCTGAATATTAAAAAAAGAAAAAGATATATATTTCACCTTGAGAACAATGAATCATTGGCATTGGTAGCCTTTGTTGGAAACAACCCAGATTTGGCCCTGGACAATCTAATCTGAGGCCCCACTCTCACGAGAAGTTGCTTCACATGATCTTCATAAATTCCTTCCAATCTGGACTATCCTGTGACTCTGTGATTGTCTCTGATCCACGCAGTTTATTCCTCCATCTGTGATGGCAACAGTTGTCACTAAGTTTTGGAGGACTGCAAACCACAGTATGTTACAGCTTCTCTTCGAGCTCCTCCAGAGCTCTTCCCGAACTGTGCCTCCTGAGTGGCAGTGAGCTGGTGGTGCTGTTCTCATTGCTTCGGCAAAATCGCCTCATGCAACAGAAGAATAAATCAGGATGCTGGGCAGAGGTCTGCAAAGCTACCCATGGGAACAGGACATTCAATCCTAGCTCATTCTGAAACTCTCTTCATTCCAATCCTAACAGCAAGTTCCTATTTTTTAAATCTTGACTTAGATAAACAGTAGTTATTAATTTAGTTTCACTTCTCAGAGGAAATGGTAGCACATTTCACATATGATTATATATTTACATTTGATTGTAAAAAGGCATTCCTAGCAAAACTGTAAGATGAAATAAACTGATTCTGTGCTTAAGATATTTGTCACTGCCATTTGAAACTTTAATAGAAATGTGAACCATAAAGAACTGCTTATCAAAGGCACTTAGTTTGGCACCAGAGTTATCAAAGCAATACAAAAGACCCAAGATGTACACAATTATTTTAGTAAGATATTTTTAGGCTAAGAGACTACAGGGAAGGGTGAGAAATCTTGTTTTCTCTTTCTCAGAAGAGGAAGGAAAGTCAGAAAGCATAGTACTGGTCATACAAGTGCAACTTGCAAGAGTCCTTTGACTTGAATAATTTTTTCAGTTCTTCCGCTACCTCAGCAACTCTTAAAGTACCTTTTAATTCAAACAATTATAAAAATTCTGTAAGAGGACTCTACATTCACTTGCTGTAACTCTGTTGACTCCTGTACTATTACTTACCACTCACAGCACAGAATGAATGGGCACTATTCATATACTCAGTACTAGAAGTTACAACTGTGAGCTGAAATCTCCAGAGAGAGACTGCTTTTTCTTATTTGCAGAGGTAGAATTTCACAAGACTCAATGTTAGAAACAAATCAGGATCCAAAATAGCAAGCATAAGAGAAGCAGATCTTCCACTGACTGCTACGGTCACTTTGCATGAGCAAGATCCATGCAGAATCCCACACAGAGGCTGTACACTGAAATCTCATACATGCCATACTTTGGCATTGTGGCACACACATAAAAAGCTTCACCCTGAAACTCTTTTGAAGTGAGTGTTGTTCCAGTACAATTGTTCATCAGCTGCAGTATTTAGAGACAATCTCAAGAGCATCTGTCTCAAAGACAACTCTTGCTGCAATCCAAAAGAAATGTTATCCACAAGAGGACGCCAAGATGTAATTCACACAAAAAGATAAAAACCATCAAGTCTACATGTCTTACTGTGTTTTTAGCATCTGCTACAGCAGTATTATATTTAGCTTAAGTACACCTTTTTAGACTGAATAAATACTTATGCATAATCTATAACACACGTTTTGTCCAAAACAGGTTTTGTTCAAGAGATTCCTTTGAACTGAATTCCTAAGATGAGCCACTTCTTACTGTACAAGACAACAGTATACAGAGCACAACTGCTTTACACTAAATGCTACACAGCATATTGTCTTTGCCATTCATTCAACCATAGGTAGGTTAGAGGTGAGATCCTAAACACAGAGGAACTTCGAAATCACTGGGGACTGAAAGGCCAGTTATATATTTAGATCCATAATGAATAGGATGCACCACAAATTCCCAAGTTTAAAAACATCTCAGTGAAACCTGGAATATAAGTATTTCTGGATTTAAATAATTGGGAATGGAGTCTACCGCAGGAAGCTGGTAAGAGAAAGTTTAATTCTTGATCGATGGTACCACTAAACAAAAACAGAATGCATATAGAAAAAAAAATGGAAAAGAAAAGAAAAAACCCACAAAGAATAAAGGAAGGCTGTAAGAGGGAAGTGTGCAAAATACAGAAAATGCAGTACATTTTTCAAATCTCAGCATCTCTTTCTAATGACAAATACTTGCATCACTACATCCTGTGCATCAAAAATAAGCATTAATGCATGGGTATCCTTTCCTTCCTTTAAAATGTTCCTTTTCTTAAGCATCCATTTATCTTTGGAGGGAAGCATCATTTCCCTGGCATCTGAAATGCCCATGGGAGTGCCAGGACTTTGTAGTGCCTCTCATGTAGCCATGGGTTTGAGAGACATCAACATTTCTTAAATTAATGTTTTTTAATACTTAGTCACTCTAGTTTAATTACATATAAAGCGTCTCTAATTTCACTTGAGGCAGTTCTCTGAGACTAGTTTTAGAGTTTTATGGGAATATCTATCTCAGACAACACAAGCAGTCTAAAAAAAAGAAGTGCGGGCAAGACCACTATAGTTCCTCTCAAGTACCTGTAGGAACTAGCATCCTTCAGTCTATCCTAGACAGAAAGACCTGCTTCCCTCCACTGGAAAAGCACAGCAACTAACTTAGATCCAACATCAAACCTTAAGATGGTGAATGTTGGATGAAAGCAAGCAAGGTACTGGAAAAGAATCCCCAGACTTGCTGAGATCACACAGCTCCCACTAACTGCATTTCACATGTGGTTACTCCACTGTGAATAGTTCTCATGGTTTTACTAAGCAGTTTGTGAGATGTGAAGTTTTAGTTATAGCCCCAGTGCTAAAATCATATTATTATCTGGAAATCTCAATTTTCATATAAGGAAAGAAAAAAATCAAGTTTCCAGATGCCACAGCTGCAGAAAAAAGTAAAAGGAAAAAAACCCCTAAAAATATCAAATGCCAGAGTGTACTGGACCACAGACTTGTGACTTTAGGAAAGATAGTATTAAGGTTTCTGGAAACTTAAGACACAATTTTTTAATAGCTCAAGCTGACAGTTCTGGCATCATTCACCTTTGGAAGCCCTATATATGTAACCTCCAAATACCAGCATCTCAATTCAGAGGTGATGTATTTTGGTTGCCTTTTAAAATGTTAAACTGTTATATTATCCATTATATGAAGAAACACACTTTAAATAAGAAAATCTTCAACATTTTTACTTGCTACTACAAACTCCACTAATTCACAGCACAGTCATGAGTATTTTCCTTGTGGTTTACAGCACTACTAAATCTGAACTATAAAACTCACGTCAAGCCTCAGAGGATCAGGAAATTAAAATAAGTAATGCCTAGGATCATCCTCTTTATACTTTCAGTTTCTAAGGTTTTAAGATACCTCTGGGTTCTTATATTCCCATTTTCCTCTGAAATTGGAAGAAGTAAAGACTTGCTTTGTTTTTTTCCCTTGTTCTCTTGCTCTTAAATGAAAGCTGGGATTTTCATTCAGCCACTCAGGAGGAAAGGTTTTAAGAAAATTTTCCTCTATCTATGATAAAAATGCAAATTTGTGTTTCATCTCACAGTATCCTGTCACAGAATGTATCCTACTTCAGTTCTGCTAGACAAGCCCTGGGCATTTGCATTTCACTTGACAGCACCTAAACTAGAATCACAGACTCAGAATCATTTAGGTTGGAAAAGACCCCTAAGATCATTGAGTCACTCAAGTCCAGCCACAACTTCATATGGATACCTGCTTTCCAAATCAGAGTAAGCATTAATGCTCTGCCATTGCATTCCTTACATAATAGTCCCGATGGTTTTAAGGATAGTATCAGTATCACTCCTGTTTGATCAGACTCTTAAAGACACTCGGCAAAAAGACCAAATTCAAAGTACCAGCTTGCACTTATTGTCTACTTCCCTTAACTCTCCTGAATGTTTGCACTTCTGTTAGCAGGAATCTGCTTTGCCCAGCCATCAGTCATTAGAAGAGAGAAGGAGTTACCCTTGCAATGGGCTCCTGTAGCCAGAGACGAATAAGAGTGGCGAGGGTGTAGTACATCACCAGCAATAAGATTGGATTAGCGTGGTGATACCAATGTAACTCCTGATTTTTGATGATCATCCAAGTGCTTGAGCAGTTTGTCTGAGTAAGAGAAGTGACACCAAACAACCTGTGAATATAAAAAAACAAAGTAGCTGCATCAGAGAATAAACACCAAACCTTAAAGATGTTTAAAAATATTTTGGGGGGCAACTTTTCCTTACGTATAATACCAATTGCTCTGTTCAAAAACAGCACTTACCATCATATCTAAAATGCAGTGAATATTTCCATTCAACATATTTAGTCAAAAGAAATGATTTTTGCACTATGGTTTTCAACATAAAAAAGATGGTCATATAATATAACATCTACAATGTCCAATGAGAAAACTTTCAATGACCTGCTCCCTATAGACCCAGTGCTACAGAATTTCGGGAGAGAAAACTTGGCTGCAAGTCCATTTGACAAATCACAGCAACATGACATTTCAGAGCAATTCAGTAAACTGATGTGCAGCACCATTTCACTCACCCTGCCAGGACACAGCTGTAAAGCACATCTCTTTGGCACACTGAACAGTTTACTGATTATTTTCTTTTGAAAAACCAATACTACTAGTAAATTGCTATCTAATTTTGACAATGCTTTTAAACATTGAATTCATAGCTGTTGTGAACAAAAAATGAAAACCTTCAGAAATGTTATTGTTACAGATGATCACATAATTGAGAAAAAAAAGAAGAAAAATTAATTACAAGTATTAATATCAGTGATGCGAGATATTTGACATTTCTGGAAAAACTGTGATTACACAATGTTTCTGTCAAGTAAGAAACATATGTTGAAAAAAACCCACCTAGAACCCAACATTTTCAATTTAATACAAGATGTTGGATGCCTTGTAGATGTGTTAGATACTACACATTAGTTTTGTTAGAAACAAAACTAATAGGAAACAATAATTAATCTCGCTCTTTCACTGTAAAATGGCTTGCAGAGTTCCAAAGTTAGGGCATGAGCTACCAGTAGCATGTGTCAGTATTCACTATAAACAGTTTTGTCTATAGACAAAAGCTTTTTCTATCATAATGTGTCTGGAAGTTTTCATTTTTTACAAAAGGTAGATCTGATTCTAAGAGACAATTAAGGAGAACTCTTTCTTGGTAGAACAATAAATCCCAAACTATTGTTCCTCTGAAAGAGTAAACCAAATACATTAACTAAAAAACACCAAACCAAAACATGCAAATTTTTCTGCTGGATTTAACTGTATAGAATGTCTAAAAGCTTCGTTCTTCCTTTACCTAGTAAGATCTAACATGAAAAGCTGAATGAATACAAAGGATAAGTACAACATTCAACAGAGATGTGCTGCCTGAAATCTGCCTTTTGGTTGCTGTAAAATGAAAATGTTATACCTGTTCATTAACTGGGGATTTGCTGCATGGGCATAATACCATTAACTCCCAGAAGGAGAGCATTATAGCATTTTATTAAAAAATCTATCAGCACTCACTTCTCATTCTGATTTTCAACACAGGCCAAAGGTATAAACTTTAAGACCTTTGGTGGATCCAAGGTTGGGAAAAAAAAATTTTAAAAATCCTGCATACCAAGTAAAATGCTGTAACTTAACAGAGCTGAATGAGCTGTGCTTGGAGTTGACTCAGACTCAAGCTTCCACAGCATCCAAGAACATGCAGAGCTGATACAGTTCGGCTCCATCCGGCTGAAATTCATGCTGGATTGTATTCTGTTCATATTTCTATCAGCATAGAGGAACATCTTGTTTGTCTGCTTTCCTCTTTCCAACTGACATCATTTTTGCCCACCAATGATCAGAGCTGTTGAGTTCCTGTTAGTTGTTGAGTTCCTATTAGTTTCATCTTCTACCTCTGGTTCACAGCACAGCTCTCCATCTTTGGCTCATTTTAAGCTTTTCTATGTAAGCACAGTATGATTCACCCTATTTCTGTTTCATAAACATCAAAATCAGAGTGAAATCCAATCCTTACTGAAGTGAGAAGTCTTTCCATTGACATTTAGAGATGAGTATTTCCTACAGAAATGAGGGAAAGTTCCTGAAGTGTCTTAGAACCTTCTGCCAAGCAGACATGACCTTCATATCACATATTCCATTCCTATAGTATGTTTTATAATATACTATAGCTATAAAGTCAGAACAACTTGTGTTTTATCTCCACTGAAAAGAAAACACTCCACGTATTCCTAACAGTTAGGAAATTTTAGTACGCTTCAGTTAAATTCTCATTCTCTTAGTTTTATTTGCTGGCTTCAAATTATCCATAAATTATGCTATTGGACTTAATTCTGCTCCTTTCTGGTCCTGCATAAGTCGGGCAAATATACATAAGTAACATGCATCTTTTCCCTCCTAGTGGCCACCTGACCCGCAATGTACTCCAATGTATTTCACTTCAATGTATTCGATGTGTTCCACTTTGTCTCATAAATCATGAATCTAGGGGAACTGCTCTTCATTTGTGATTCTCCTTGGGTTTTGAGACTTGTTAGTCACAAAGGTACTCAACACAACATTCCCTGTTCATCAAGTTAAAAATTCACTCTTTTCTTGGGAATGCTCTGTTCTGGCCTCCAATAATGCTACAAGTCACTACTCACTCAATATTTATGCTGCATTATTATCTTCAATGAGAACTGCTGGTGAAGAACATTTTTCAGAGAAATAGAGTCATCTTCTCTTATTCAAAGCTTTCAATTACACAGGGATGGCTGCCATAAAATGTATAAGCAACATAAATTAGGGCATTATTCAGTTCTGCATGCTTCATTCTACAAAGATGTCTTTACATTCAGTACTGATCCCAAACAGCTGTATTTGAGTCCAGCTCTGATCTTGGTGTGACTTCATCTTAGTCAGCATACATGTATGCCATCAGTGAGGTCAGAATGAGTCCTAAGTGGGAGAAACCCAGTACCAAACAACACAAATATATGTGTGCCTGGATACAGAAGATAAATAAAACAAATTCTGAGAGACATACTTAGTAATGGAAATATTTTGCTTTCTAAAAGACTGCATGCAATGTCAAAAAAAAAAAAAAGGAGGTTTGCAAGATGTGAATAGATTAATATTTCTATTCTTGCAAAGAAGTAAAACCAGGTTTTTCAAAGTCCTCATTGATATTCTGAAAAATGCATAGCAGAAAAAAATTGGAAAAAAATTTTAGAAACTGTAAAGGGCCAAGAGGAACTCAAATGTCTGATTGAGAAGTGCTCTGAAATAATACAGTGAATAACAGTTCTTAAAATAAAGGCGGCATCTTTTTGGCGAGTTACTATTCTATGAGCTTGTTTTCCCAGCAAAGCTTCCTATTGAATCTGGGAATAATCCTTCTAGCAGATGCATTTCCATCTTTCATGACTTTCTGACAAATCTGTAAGCTGTGACCATAAAAAATTCCTACTTTTTATATTAAAATTCAGAAGAGCAATTTCAATTTCACTTGTAAACAGAAAAAACAAATTCTTTTTGCACCCACAGCTATTTCACCTACAGAGCTGCTGAAGTTGCTAAAATTCTACCTTGCTAAAACTTTTATTGCATGCATTACTTAACTCTTATATTAATATACTACATGAATTGGTATTAGTAATTAGTTGTGATATTAAATATGAACAAGAATGGTTATGTAAATAAAAATATATATTTAATGTACAGAATTTACCAACACAGTGATTACAGATCTGTTAGGTCTGTGAATTTTGCATTCAGTAAAACTAATCTGGCAAATTTTTTTTTTTTTTTTTTTTTTGGTAGAAGGATCTTTGTAAGTTCAGATCCCGCATGTGCTCATGTGCACATGTTTTAGGAGTTGATTTCAGGCAAGGATTTGCCTTGTAATTTTCAATGCCAGGAAAGGAAGTAATAATTCTGTCTTCCTGCGCAGTGTAGGACACACAATAATTCTTCCATTGAACAACGAAGTTGTGGTTGAGTAACAGTTTATAGCTTAAAATGGCATCCAATCTTGACTTCAATTGATAGAAAATCTTCTACTGTCTCTTACTCGTTTTCTACTTGATTTAGTTTCTGTAATAGTTTTGTCTAGATGGAATTTCCAGTTGCTGCATCTTCCTACAACTCTGTGTACTACTTTACATATTACTTTTCACTACACAACAGAGCAGTAGGTAATTTTCCTGTATCTGCTCTGAGCTTGCATGAAGAACACATTTTGAAGAAAATGTCTACATGAAATCACTTTAGGAGCTACATTTCCTGATTTAGCACTTAATATTACAGGATTTTTTTTTCCTGGGGCCAGAATCTATTGCATGGTTATTCTCAGGAATGGCATCAGAGCTTTTTACGGTGCTGGGTTGGATTTGGGCAATCCATCTTTGTAGAACTTCTGAATTTGTGTTGGATTTTATGAACTGTCTGAATCTTTATTTCATCTGGATATCTTCTCTTTCATATTTATTTCACTCTCCTCACATGGAAGGAGACAAGAGTGGTGCCTGCAAGTCTGGGGTAGGAGAATGGAATATCAAGACTGACTGACTGACATTTGAATGGCTGAGCCCTAAA
Source organism: Atrichornis clamosus (assembly GCA_013400975.1). NCBI lineage: Eukaryota > Metazoa > Chordata > Aves > Passeriformes > Menuridae > Atrichornis > Atrichornis clamosus. The sequence goes on along the minus strand of WBMZ01005250.1, from coordinate 43,075 downwards.
ATGGAGATGCTAAAAGTCACCAAACAACAGAAGAAAAGGGAAGAAGAGGAGAGTAAGCAAAGAAGAGGAGAAGATGGGAGGGGAAAAAGCAACAACAATGCCCCAGAAATGGGAAAAAAAATAGCATATTTGGAGAGGGGGGTGCTGGTGGTAGTTGTGGTAGAAATATTATTTTTCTGGGGAAGAAAGAGCTGAACTACAGGGAGAAAAGTCCAAAGTTTTCACAGTGTTTCACATGTTTCACAGTCCAAGCCTGAACAGCGAGTGTCATGAAGAAGAGTACTTGAAATACTGAAAGGCCTATGTCCCAAAGTCTAAGCACTGCTTGAAGAGTGAATCTTTATTCAAACATTGACTTAAAAGACGTGCATACTGTTCTCAGGCTTGAAAATGTTATGTGGATGAGAGAAAAGAGTGGAAGGAATTGGAAAATAAATTAGCATACAGAAAATATCATTCCTACACAGCCTCCCTAAAAGTCAGGAGTCCCCTTTTCATACACAAGCCATCCTGTTGGGTTTTCTGTACTTGGATGACAGAATTACACAGAAGTTAAGATTCATAAAACTATGTCCTTAATGTCTCTTCCAAGGGAATTCTGTGAGCCACCCCACTCCCCCTCTTTGGGCTATACGCCCAAAGAAAGACATGCTGTTGGAAAGAACGCAGACAGTTCTGTGGTACCTTCAGACCCATTCTTGCCTTCCAGAAGGTCATTACTCCCCATGCTACAGGCTGGGAATTCAGACCATACTGGGCTTAATGCTCCAGGGTACACTGAACTTACACAACATTTTTTACGGAAATAGTAGAACACAGGGAGGAAAGAGGTGGAAAATTTGGCTGAAATGCATTAAGCATCCCAAAGAATTAGGGTTAAGGAGAGCAGGAGGCATTGGGTTTCACATAGCTTTTTAAGGGAAAAAAAGAATGAATGGAAAAATTGGCATTTGTCTTTCCAAATCATGTTATTTATAAAATTCCACATACAAGGAGTTGATCCTTCATGCCTCCTCTTCAACTCAGCAGGACAACTGTGTAGGGAGATACTGCAGACACAAATCTCAGTTCACAACTGGATTAAAGTCATTAAATGTATCCATATTGGAGTGATACAAGCTTTAAAAAGCATTGCAAGTATTTTTAGCAGTTAAAAGCCCTAGACCCTGCTTCGGTTCAGACTTGCGTAATTCAGAACTGGCTAGATGGAACTGTGCCATATTAACGATGATACAAACATTTCACAGTTTGGGTTGAGAAGTATTATGATAAATTTCAGCTTAACAGTTAAAAACATTTTTTGAAATATCTGTAAATGTAGACTAAGACTGGAATTGTTTTTCTTCAGCGTGTTGCTATCCCAACGCTATAATACAGGCATACACATAGTGAATGTAGACTCGGTAGGTAAGTAGATTGTTCTAACTTTTGTTTAAATGTCATCATATTTCTATAGCTCTTTAGCAGATGTCTTATGTCCTTTCCTTCTACCAAGTTTTGGTTTCCATAGCTTCTATTGGGTCAAAGCTTTTCTGGCAATGACAAAACCAGCCCTTGTGTATCTCCCACCCTCTTCTGAACATCAATGACTTTTCTTTTAAAGGAAAACTAATTTTGAATGCACATCTACTGCATGAGAAACCTCATGAAAAAGTGAGTAGTTTAAAACTTGTGTACTAATATCATCCATACAATGAGGACAGACAGAACCATTAATTAAGAAGGTGTAGAGGAGAAAAGATATCTTTAAGGGCTGTGAATTACATAAAATCTTGCAAAATCTGTAAATACAATGCAAACCTTAATTCAAGGAGAAAAAAAGCACCATATAAGCAGCTACAATAAGCTCACTTCGTTTTCAAATGAATTAACAATTTTAAAGTAAGATGATAAGTAGTATTTACTCTACAAACTGAGGTTTTCTGGAAGTAAGCAGATAATCAAATTTTCTCTGAGACTATGTGACTGGAAGGAAGACCGTGAAGGAATGGGCATCCATTAAACATAACAAAACTTCTGACATTAAAATACTTCACCTATCTGAAATAAAGCAGCTTCCCTGAGGGAAATTCAAGTCTGAACATAAAGACTTGTGAGCTCTGTAACACATTTCGTCCAATAATTGAGTTTTGTACTGGCTTTCTATTACAAAAGCTTTCATTACTTTAGAAGCAATAATTCCCCACTGTTATCACTAAAAGTAGGTGTGGGTCTATTAATTCCTGCTTTACTGAGACAAAACCCATCTTCAAAAACCTTAAATAATGGGCTTCCTCTCTGAATCCCCAAATCTTTTCATTACCCATGACACAGCTCAAGTTTTCTCTGAGTTTCTAGTGAGCATCAATATTGATGTTGCTCCTTTCAGCACATCAGTGAGCTAGAAAAGCAGCATGTTGCTGTAGCCTTCGGAGACCTCTGCTGGGACTTTCAGAGGTAGTCATCTCATGAAGAAACATGTTGAAGCACAGATTCCAGCATCTTTTCATCCCTGTCAGACATCTGAGCATCTGACCGAGGGAGAACTACCACACAGGAAAGCAGGAAGATGGTGGAATGGGGATAAAGCTGCAGAAGAAATTGCTTTAGGGCTCCTGCCTGATAATGTGGCTAGAGTGACTCCGTGAACATAATTCTTCCTCACCAGGGCCAGCATTGTCACTGGTTTGACTGCAGCAGCCTGGCTCATGTGTTAGGTAGAGAGTTAGGCAGATAGTTTTTTGCTCTGTCACTAAAACAAAACTACTGTAAATGCAACAGGGGTTTTGTTTTCCAAACAGATTCAGCTACAAACCAGAGGCAACTCAGCAGCATGGAAGTTGCAGGAGCTGAGGCAGCACTGCTGGGATGAGAGGATGGAAAGAGAAGAGTCAACCCAGCAGAAGAGGCTGGTTGGCACCAGTGGTTTGCCACCTGCTCCTCTTCCTCATGTACACACATATTCCCAGTGACCATACAAGGGAATGAAAAGCAACTCCGACTGGAAAGCACCACCTAAGTAAGGACACCACTCAAACTGTGTGAACAAAATTAAAAATCTTTAATATTTAGTTGGACTTTCTACTCAGAGATGAGAGTAATGAGAAAACAGGTCCAGGCTTCTAAGGAATCATGTGGAAAACATGGAAAAAACAAAGGTATGTTCAGAAACATGGGCATAAAGGCTTCCCCCTGTGAGAGGGTGAAATTGGACACTTCAGCATGGAGCAGGAGGCACAGTTTAACAATGGCACAGCTTAACAATGACATGGCTTAACATCAGCTTTCTGCGCCAATTAGTAACTGAGGCAACTGGGTTTTCAAAGCAAGTTGGCAGAGCTGCTGAAAGGAAAGGAGCCAACAGTCCCACCTCAGCAAGTCTCTCACAGGCGGAGCAGGGGACAGTCTGCTCCCAAAACTCCATCAGGTAGTGCAAGACACAGACAGCCTTGTTGTCCTAAGCTCAAGTACGGGGAGAAGGACAGAAGCATTTAGGGCCACTGAGGGTAAAACTTCAGCAGAAGTCATTTAGGAAGAGGAGACCATGCTCAGATTGTTGCCAAAATGATTTTTGCTTTTATTCTTCATATATCTATCTACCTATATATACAGGTATATGTTTGTATGTTATTATATAGTTATAGTTTCCGAACTTCGGTACATCTGTACTTTTCCTATTAGATAAACAAATTCCTGAGGGCCACGCCTAGTCTAAGCTTCTTCTGGGAACCAAGGACAAGACACCTTCCTGATATACTTTCCCATAAACTGCGGGCACCTTCCAGAGACATTTCTCATAACAAATGGCAAAGAGAGACACTTTTCTCATAACAACTAATACCTTCCTGAGACACTTTCTCATAACAAGGGAGGGGGCGCCGCAGAGAGGGTTGAGCCAAGGGGGGAATAATTTCATCACCTGTGTTCCTAATTGGGGGCTCTTGTCAATTACTTCATCACCTATATTTCTAACTGGGGATTCTTGTTAGTTATGCTAATTTGCTGAACTTACAAAACTGTACTTGCTCTATGTCACGCGTGCATCTTTGGTGGGCAGCTTTGGCACATTTTCGGCGTGTTGCGCACCTGGAAGTACCTTCATTAAATGTGTAACCGTATTTCATTACCTAACCTTGTTTGGCTCTTGATTTTAGGGGCTAAAAGGGCAACAAGATAACCCCAGTGAGCATCAGCATTTAGTGGAGTGGTGCTGTCTGACCTGAACCTGTGAGCTGGTACAACAACTGACTGTGCAACTGTCTGCCAGCCTAGAGGTTTACTGCTACCTCTTAGAATAACATGCAGAAAAACAGAAAGTGTTTTAAAGTGTAGCTTCATACTATTTTAACTTTGAGGTAACTTGGTCTGTGATCTAGGACTCAGACAGCAGCCAAAAACTTTAGGCTTTATTCCAAGTTCTGGCTATCTTGGGGGGTTATGTGATTCATCTAACTTCTCTGCTAGCGAATGTTTCCACCTCTGAAAAAGGAGTGATGATACTTTTCAGTCACATTGGGACAGTCTGCTAGGTTCAGTAATGCATACAGAGAATAAAGGGAGTTTCCACTTAGCTGGCAGTGAAACAGATTGAAAATAAAAGCAAGAGTGATTGATACCTACATCAAGACATTCTGCAGTAGAAAGTATGAGCAAAGAATGTATTCCTTTACAGCAGTGAATGCACTAAGGCAGAAATGCAACCTATGATTCCCATTTGGTTTTAAACATAAAAAGAAAATAAAATAGCAGGATATGGGAAAGAAGATAACGGGATAATGAACAACAAGGCTTCGGAAATGTGTGGAAATTGCCTCATTTCAAAACCAAAGCAGTGTAACAGCTGATTTTAAATTGGTTATAAATTGAACAGGATTGGCTCAGTTTTTATCAGCAAGTTCCAAACTTCAGCTAAATGATCATAAACAAGAGATTAAGCACTTCCACTAGGAGTGTTTAGAGAAACTGATGTAGACTGCCCCTGCACAGAAAACAACTAACTCCCCAGTGTGTGTTTGACTGAGGTTAGTCGGGACTGCCTTTTTTACCTCCAAGGAATGTGGGATGATTCATTTGTCAATGTTGATATATTGAGCTGAATACACAAAGAGCTACACAGGTGCTAGATATCCACCATCACAATTCTGGTCATGCCAGAATACGAAAACAAACATTCTCGAGCAGACCCCAGGAAAAAAGTAAAAACAAGTTTGCAATGCCAAGAGAAGTTTGCTAATTACAACCCACATCTCCTAAGACCACAGAACAATAGCAATACAAATCTGGTAGGAGGAGAGGGCTTTTGTCCCATTTCTGTCCTTGTTTACAGGCACTTGATTAATGCTCATAGTATGCAGATCTGTGTTCTTCAAACAATACAAAGAGAAAATTAAAGGACCACTTCTTCACAGTCATCCTCTGCATGTCCACACAGGCCAGCCTCTGATGGGCAGGGAATCTATTCAAATGTCAGTGTGGGGATCAGGTGCATGCAGGCACGTGGTGTGTATGGGAGAGTGGAGTGATCTCCCTGCCCCTGGGCAGAACTTCTGTTAGTGGGAAGGTGTGCTGATCACAGAAGAATCAGCTGCCTACGTGGATGCAAAAGTGGGAAGGCTGTTACAGGACCAACTGCACACCCAATTCAGTTGAATCAGAATCAGCAGGCAAGTTTATGACAGTACATCAGCAGCTTTAAAATCTTTGTCACTTTCCTCTGTCCCTCTCACCTCGATAGTTCAACGCATCCAAGAAAAAGGTACCTTTGGCTGTTCTTACAGCAACACACAGCTATTCGGGTGCAGGAGACATCAAGGAAGAGGCAGTTCACCAACATTAGGCCACGAGATGACTGAATTTTATGTTTGCATCTTACACTTGGTTTTCAGACGAAGCGTGGTCGTTATTGGGAGTGCTAAGGCTCCCCTCTCCCCACTAATGGAAACCCACTTCGGCCAGGTCCAGTCTCACCAGGCTGCCAGGGCTCTCACCAGGGTCAGGCTCACCACTGCAGCAGAACACAGCTTGGAAACTGCTCTGTCCCATATGCAGAAAATCATTGTTTCTGAAAGGTCTTAGCACGTGTCCTGGTTTACACCCCTTTCAAGTCCACGGGAACACAGAGGGGTGTAAATCACCTGTGGTGCAATGTCAGTAACATGAATAAAGTTGTGCCTGCTTATTCTGAGGCTAAACTTGGCACTTGATGCAGGGTGGTGGTCATGGTGAATGCCAACAGCTGTGCCCTGGGGTTATAAAGAGATTATAATAATAAGGACAATATTTATCTTTCATCAACAGGAGTCGGAACTTGCATTTCTAAGCTGTGAACAGAATAATTTACTTTCTTTGCAAAATAATTTCAAAAAAATATAATGAAGCTGAAGATAAAGTTCTGAGAAAGCATATAGGCTAAAACATTCTACGTAGAATTAAATCTCCTAAAATGTGGTGCATTATAGCACTAATATGAAACTCAGCTGCAAAATTTCTGAAAGAATAACTCTCTTCCTCTGAAAGAGGGAAATCGTGGCTCTCCAACCCAATCTGGCCACCAAAACCACCACGGTGACTGGTCTGGTATGTTTTGAAGCATGCTCTGCAACTACCAAGTGTGTTTTTGCTGATGGAGGATGATGGAAACAGAAGGGCAGTGCAGTGTCTTTACATGGCAAGTATCCAAGGGTCTGGCCTCTGCCCTGGCAGTGCTGCACTACCATGGTGGGAAGTGCCTAAAAATACCAGGCAGAAGGCATGAAAGCTGCTGTGGCCAAAGAGCAACTCAGTATAGGATACCTAAATGAGCTTTAAATATACTGTCTTTTCAAACACTGGCTTGTGACCAAGTTAAAAGGCAACCCCAAAAGCCTCAGAATTTCCTAAAAGGTTAAGAATATTCTGCCTCTCAGAGGTGAGTCACCTTTGAGACAGGTGCCAAGGATGGTCTGCAGCAAGGGTTAGCAGTGGCTGCAGCTCATGTGAAACATGTAGCCCAGCTCTTGGCTCCAGTGGAGCTACAAAAGCAGCAACAGAGCAGGAGATCAGTGCCTTGCCCTGCAGAGGCAAGACACTGCCAACAAGGTAATCAATCAACCACATCTTGCTATTTTGGCAATATCTGCTATCCTGAGGGGATTTTATTAGCATGTTTAGCCTCTAATTTAGAAAAAAAAATACAGCTGGATGTCCAACCCTGATCTGACAACTCCAGGAGTATTTTTGAGACTGTGCTTAAACATTTATAACTCTGGTTGAACAGAGTATTTGAGCTACAAAATCTGAATCTATATCAAGCTTTCAGGGAAGTTCAAATGGAGGATTTTGGACTGGACTCATCTCAGATGAATCTGAAAACAAACTGAATATCCTAAATCTACCATCTCTAGCAAATATCAAGGTAACGCTTTCTCCAACAATAAAACATTTAAGCAAGCTTATTACTAGCTACTGTAAAATCTATTTTAAAAGTCCTGCTTAAAGAGATTTATAGACATCTTTCAGATGAAAACTTCCCCTTGAAAAAAAAAACTCCTGCAGCAAAGCAATCTGTTGTGTAATTCCAAATACTTACTCACTTAAGAAGTGAAATAACAGTAGAATATAATATAAGAAGTAGATGACACTACCGGGACTCCTAGGTTTGCCTCACTTCATCTCATAGATGAAAGCAGTTGCATTTAAACTATTTTGAATATTGGTTGCCTGAAAAGTACAAGCAATACTCTAAGAAAGTACATAGCTTTTAATTTACATTGGATTGCTGGGTCTTTAAATGAATATGCTTGTAAGTATGGTTTTGGAGAGGAATAACTTTACTGACTCAGGATAAACCTCATACCACTGCACTGATCCTATTTCTTCATGTTGGCAAAGCCTTATCACTTCCCCAATTACATCCTTTAGCCAAAATAAACAATATCAGGAAGAAAGGAGGCAGCAATCCAAAAAATGGAAGCATATTATTGCGTATTTTTTCAGGCTGTGACACTGTGTACATAATTTCTAAAGTCATTTTAACTCATTGACTTGTTTTTATTAACTTGGGTGAAAAGAATTTTATGGCAGAAATGATACTTTCTGAATTTTGCTTTAAATGAATACTTCTTGTTGTTGTTTTCCCACCTTTGTAAATCACCAAATTTGCAATACAGCAGCAAGCTGACCCAGAAGATACCTATTACAAATGAAGTTAACTGAGTGTGGACATCTTAGTTGACAGAGATCAGCTGGTATTTAACTAGTGTTAATATACGTAACCAGGTAAATCTGCAAGCTCTGCTGCTAGCATGCCTACCCGTGGCGTACCAGCTACACTTCAGAGTTTTCAGTACACTGTACGTTTTCCAATCTGCAGATCCTAGCGCTCACTCAGTGACATTGCAGTGTGTTTGTGTTTACGCCACCTCTACCTGCACATCACAGAACCAGACAGCCACAGCAGTAGATCTGAAACTTCGTAGGACATCGATACCTTCATGTTTACAAATAGCACCGTGGCAAGCACTCAGGGCTATGTTATAACAATGTCCTATTCTTAGGGGGAAGCACTTTGTTTGCACAATCCCATAAGGTTTCAGGGCAAAACATGTAAATTCACCAGATTTCAGGTTATCCCAGTGTTTTCTTCTGGTGACACTGTTCAGTCACTTCTTACAATCACATGTGGTGAATTTTGGGTTGAAGGATACTTAACAGGAAGGAGCACCTCAAATCTTAGCTGAATAATACTATTAACTTGAGAATTTTCTGCTTGTTTGGGTATAGTTTAACTTCATTTAGTCTGAAATCAATCGATACACTGACAAGCTCAATGCATTACTATTCAGAGAAAACACATTTTTTATTGATCAGAAACCACTTGTACATTTCTTGTCAACTTGAGAACTCAAACCCAGAAAGGAGCTTTTTAAAGCACCAGACAAACCCTGCAGAAAGAAAAAATATCCACCAGCAAGCCAACAGGAATAGTTTTCACATCTGCCCTTGCAACTGAGGAGAGTTTATCCTGGGGTTTGAACTCTCAAAACTTTACAGAGAAATAAAAGTCCTTCTTTCATATGGAATCATAGAATCATTTAGGTGGGAAAAGACCTCTAAGATCATTGAGTTCAACCATTAAGCCAGCACTGCCAAATCCATCACTAAACCATGTCCCTAAGTGTCATGTTTACAGATCTTCTAAATATCTCCAGGGATGGTGACTCAACTACTTTCCCAAGCAGACTCTTCCAATGGCAGACAATCCTTCTGGTGCAGAAATTTTTCCTAATATCCAATCTAAACCTCCCCTGGTGCTACTTGAGGCCATTTCCTCTTGTCCTGATGCTTGTTACTCAGGAGAAGAGACTGACATCTACCTCACTACAACCTGCTTGTAGAGAGCTACAAGGTCACCCCTGAGCCTTCTCTTCTTCAGGCTTCTCCCTGAGCCTTCTCCAGAATAACTCTAGTTCCCTCAGACATTCCTCATAAGACTCTGCTCCAGACCTTTCACCAGCTTCATTGCCTTTATTTAGCCATGCTCCAGCACCTCAATGTCCTTCTTTTAGCAAGAATTTGGGAAATCAAATTCTTTTCTTAGCATACAATTTACTCATGACAGCCACGTACTAGTATTAATGGGAATTCTGCATATTTAGCACAGCTTCAAACCAAGATGGTGCATAAAATAGCAAGGTATTGATTTTCTTCTAGGATGAAAAATGGTAAAATATTTTTTCTGCACCATTCCAATACACGTCTCTCATTTTTCCTCCTCTAGCCACTGCTCATACATCAGTTCATTCAATCAATTATTAAAAATCATCAGTGGCTTTTTCTCACACTAAGATTTTCACTTCCAAGCACTGATAACACCTGTCTTGATGATCTTCAAAGACATCTCCCTGAAATTAGATCAAAGTAAATCCACAACAGAAAGAACTGCCAATAAAGAAGTAAAGAATACTGCACCTTCTGATGCCATACGTGTTTTGTACATTCAAACATAATTTCCCACGTAATTCGGAATGTCAGTCCCCCACATGACACCATGTGTAAAAGGCAGAGTACTCAACAGTACCAGTTCAAGAGAAAGTCTGCAAGAAGGTAACACCACTTTTTGCTTACAAAAAGGTCAGTACATACTCTGAAGTCCAACACTGGGGCCTTTTTAAACACAAAATCAGAAGGTTCTTTTCCATTCTACACCAAGGCAGAGGCAACTCTCTTGCAATCAGATTTTTTCATTTCAAAAATGAATGACTAAGTTTAAGTGCCATATTCATACTGAATGTAATTTTATCATAAAATGAAGAATCACACTATTTACAAAAAAAATACTAAATTCAGACTATTAGCTTGAGACTAAAGTAATTGAAACAAAGTAAATAAAAATATGTTAAAATTAATTTAAAAATACTAAAATCAAAAAAAGGGTGTCACAAATTATGCATATGAAGAGACTTTCACATATTGTAGCTAAATGGTATGAAGCACATATTTCCTCTCCTTGAGAAAATGGTATTGCTGTCCGTTGCTAAAAATTGTGAATTGCTATCCTCATAGCCAAACGGTTGAGAATTTTGAGGCCATTTTCTTTTTATTTCTTATTACATGGAGGAAGTAATATAAAGGGTTTAGGGAAGCTGTGAGGATTTCAGCTTCGTGGCACTAGAAATCATCCATTCTCCTACCTTGACCTCTAGGTGGCACAAAAGAACCTAAACTAAGCAGATCTTTTCTGATTTTTTAGGAAATATTATGCCCTTCCAATCAGTCTCCTCAAGTCACCAATTCCAACATCACAAAACACACATCTATTAACCTGCATTAAACAAAATGCCAAAATAAGTACTAAAGTAATAGCTTGAGTAGCTAGACAGCTCAATTTTACTGCTTTTAATGTTGCATATTTGATAAGATATACTGCATATTCGCAGAGATAAACCATTAATTGATTGTCCACAGTACACTTAATTTCCTTTCAACTTACAATAGTTACAAGGAACAACATATTTACTAGAAGTCAAGTCAAGGTTTACATTTAGTTTAATGTAAGGATTACTACAGCATTAAAAATACATACCATAAAACCCAATATGCAATCATACATAATCCAGCAGAAAAAAGTAGGAATGAGTAAAATACATCCATTGCTTCATCTTATTTTAGATTAGAGTATGTAGAAAATTACGGGGTCAGTGAAATCACAGTCAATCAATATTTACTGCAGAAACAACTAGAAAAGCTGCTCTTTTACTTAAGTGAGGTAGCTGTTGGTATGAAGATAGAACCAGCATGTTCTATGTGACCAGAGAGACTTTATATTAGCAGTCTAACAGGCACAGCACATGCAGTACCCCAGAAGCCTTCAGCCTCTGCACACAAGAATGGGACCACAAGACTACTTTGCCCCAGCTAGGGCACTATGACATTTGACCTCAGAGTATTCTTTTTCTCTACCAATAAAAAAAAGTGCATTTGTACAATATCCTTGTAACAACGTTGTCATGTATTTCCTTTATCTCCTCTCTTAGCCAAATAATTCACACGCACATCTGAGGAACACTCTGACCAAAACTTTCCACTCCTAAATCTGCTCCAGCTCTCTGCCTGGAATTGCCCAGGCTGGACTTCCACCACTCTGTCATTCAAAACCATTCCATTTGAAATGCTTCGACTCTTCCAAGACTGGACAAGAAGCTATGTGTAAAATTTGTCAAAGCAGTATGTGGAAGATCATTTGCACCAACATCTCACAACTGAGCATTGTATCATGTGCCCACAATTAAACAGGAAAGGAATTTCTCTTACCTGGCATAGAAATCTTTAGGTGGAATAACCTCCTGAAAGAACTGTAGCTGGTACAGATAAAGTCCAATCAAGTGTCCTGCACTGAATATAGCCATTAATACACACAGACAGCTGAATATCAGCGGATCAAATGCTTGGCAACAGGACCACCAGGTGCACAGGCCCAAAAACACAAAGAAATACACAGCTGAGGTCAAAGATGGCACCATCATACCTGTAAAAATAAAAACATGCAGTGTTGGAAAAGTGTGGGAAATATTAGCATTTGTTAAACCTTTAGTTTGAGAAGAGGTGTATTAAAAAATTTAATCTGATTAGTTTTCCACTAATTATTACAATTAACTCTAAAGACTACTATTAACTTTGAGACTAGAAGGATCTTTTTTTTGGTTTTTTTTGTTCAATTCACCTATGCTATATCTTAGCACTTAGAACACAATCACACTCTAGATTTTCCTCTGAGATGGAATCTTCTCTATGTTAAAATGTTTATAAAGCATGGACAAAAACAGAAGCGTGACTGCCTGAGACCACCAGTATATGTATTTTGAGCACAAGATGCTAAAATGACATGATGGATGAACAGTGAAAAGCCTTCTCATACAAATCCTGAAATATCTCAAGTTATTAAAACAAAACAAACTCTGATTAATATATTGAAAGAGATTTAGATAAAAGCTACAGAATAATCAGTAAATGTTTGATTTTCTTTTTAACTGTTAACTCCTAGAAACTTGTTACATATGACAAAGACTTTGCTGTCACACACATGTATCTTGTTTTTGCTCTTGCACATGTAGCCGAGTACGTCACTGATGAAAATGTCTAACTGGTGAAGGGGACTTGATGCTCTGCTGGTAGCCTGAAAAAATAAGTTAGGAAGTAGGACAGACATACATGTCTAAGAGTGGCAACTATGAGAAAATGACCTAAGAGCCTGCAGCCAGCAAAGAGCCCAGTGGATCCTCTGAAGTAATGGTACCAGAGCTAGCAGAGGTGTATGCCTCAATCTATTTTTAAGCTTTTTGCTAGTACATGTCTAGGATGCTGGCTTGACATGTCTCTTGGGAGCAGCACCCCAAGGGTTGGTCCCTGGTGGAGCTAAGTCCAGGCACTTAGTCATTTACCTGAGCGTCACTATCACATCTTTCACATCATACTTTAGACCAAGACTTTAACCATGGTGGGGCTGTAAAACTTCACCCAGCAATTTCTGCCTCAGGCCTATAACTATTTCCTTTCTTCGTTCAAGGAGATGCTTTGTCTTTATTTAAACACTTTTGGAGAAGGAGAATCCACTGTATCCTAAAATAAATTGTTTATTATGGCCAATTACTCTGGCTGTGAAACACACAAAATTTATTTCTGGTCTGAAATTGCCTAGGTTTACCAGTTAACTGTTGACTCCTATCATCAATTCTACTAGAATAGATAACTTAAAAAATGGAAGCACTTTGTACCTTTGTCAGTTCTTTCAGGCTGCAGTCAAATCACCATCTTTTTGGCACAGGAAGCACGGAAGTATTTAACTTATTAAGCTCAAGGTCTCTCTCTGGAATACAGGATCCTCAGACCTCAAGTCCTCTTTGTAACTCTACTCTGAACACCTCCTTGTTCTTGGCTTGTGTTGGAGCTCCACAGGCAAGCTGCCCATCACCACTCAGAAGGAACTGCCCCCTGCCGCTGCTTCATGATCCTTCTGCTTCACCCTCCCTGGATGATGTTCACTCATGTAGAGTGGCAGCAGGCTTTTTGGCTTTGTTTGTTTGGGGGTTTTTTTAATCACATCTCTCTTCCCTGATGTCAGGTCCTATGGTGGCACACATATTTTTTCTCTTTTCAGATGTATTACTTTCCGTCAGGCTACATGTAAGGCTGTTAAACAATCTTACCTTAATGAAAGAGCCTGCCTTACTAAAAGGGCCACACCTGACCAGTCCTTGTCATTCATTATCAAACATTTTTTGTACTGTTGTTTCATACTTCATATACTGATACGTATGTGTTAAGTATACAGTTGTACTTTATGTGTAGTCACTGCAGTCAGTTCACACCTGTGAGTTGGCAGATGAATGATAATTTACAATTCCATGACCTAATTTTGAATTCAGTAATTACAACCTACAGTGATTTTGTACACTTCTATTCTGGCTATAGCTGATTACAAGGTATTAAATCAAATATCTTATAAAGAGGTTGGCTATATAATATCAAAACAGCTACTCTTACCAACTAAATCAAAAACCAAAAGGAAGTCTGCTTATCACTCTTTTTACACACTACATGGTCAACTGAATAACCTTTTCAATTTTTTTTTAAAGGCTGTGTGAAAACAGTTCCATTTTACACTTAGAAGTGATGGAACCAAATCTGTGAATTCACTTATACAAATATATATATATATATATAAAATATATTAATTTCTAATATACTCCCATTCACCATTTGGTTATAACAGCAACTGTGAAAATCATAAATGGAATGATAGGGCCACACAGTATCATCACAGAAAAAATTAAGCAACTCAGCATATTCCAATACCTGCCAAAGAGTTAATTTAATAAAATCAGCAGCAATTTCTTTTCCCTTAAAAATTTCCATTGTTACTCCCGCAGGTGCCAAAGTGCTGAAAACTCATTTGTTAAACGCATAATCTAATGGGCTCCTGAGGAAATTTTTCAAATACACCAACCTGCTGAACCAAGTAAAATTGTAACAACAACTTTTCCAGTGGTGATTATCATGTTGCCAATAAACTCCCTCAGTTTGGATGCTATGGAGGCAATTCTACGCAGCAGTTTTAATTTCATAGTTTCCTCAAATTCTGCTTCTCCACAGTCTTCATCATCCAGATCTTCTTCATACATCAAAGCGTCATCTGGCTCTAATTTTTCTCTTACAGCCTAAAGGAGAAGGAAGCAAAGAAAAATAAAATGCAAAAACCAGAGAGGGAGACACGAAGGAATTTGAAATTAAAACCCATGGATATATTATTTAACAATGAAGTCTTTTTACAATCTGACTATGCCAAGTAGCAAGAGCTAAGAAAGATGTACGAAAGCTAAAGTTGTACATTGATGGCTCCCACTTCAGATGTGTCTCAAAATAAAAGGGTATTAAGGGTGGTCTCTGAGAAAGGCTGCAGTCCTCCCACATATGTGCAACAGGCTGCTTGTTCATTTTCATGTGAAATTTGGTTTGGTTTGGTTTCTCAGCATACTTAGAAAGATAAACATCTTGCTATCTAATATCTTTTAAACTCTGCCTCAAAGGCTTCAGTTATAAGCTCCTGCAAGCACAAGTGCCTTCCTGGCTGATATTGCTCAATAAATCTCACTTTTCAAACCCTTTTTTCATGAACCTTTTCTCAAACTTTAAATGCAAAACCAGAATGTGGCAAGTAGGAGTGACCTGGGACTGGGCAACAAGGGCTGAAATAAATGGACAGATAGCTCATTGGTGACTAAAAGGCAATTTGTGAGAGAAAAAAATACACTAAGCAGAAACTTGGGGAGAGAATGAGAAATGGTGGGATCAACTGATGGTGAAAGAAAAGGTGAAAAAGTGAGCAAGAGAGAAGGAGTGAAAGTTTGAGTGATTTACAACAATTTAGCAGGGATAATGAGACCAGTGACACAATGGAAAAAAGAAAAGAAGGAAATGGGTAAAGGCCTGTCATACTTGAGCAGTTTGTTAGGACTTGGCAGTGGTCTCCACCATCAAGTCTCAATTGTATCTTGGAGACCAGAAGACATACACAGCTATTGAGTGATGCACACTAAATCATCAATCCACAGTGAGAATCTGCAGGATTAGCAAGAGGCCCACACAAAGATACAATTTATGGAAAAATTAGTCATTCACAGAAATGTAGGGGCATGTTAAAAAAAGGGAAAAAGTAATAGTTTTGAGCCAGGTTCTCATTCGGTGTAATATAGAATAGCTTCTTTGGCACTAATTTAAACTTGTATTAGGTAACATTAGTTCTGGCCAAACTATATCTCTGTGTGTGAAAGTAAAAAAGAGAGATTATTGGTATTTTTCATCAGAATAGCAGTTTTATATTTATTGCTGACCTTTAGCATAAAAAATTCCGCTTTGACAGATAAGATTGCAGTAGGAACAGATGAACTCTCAGCCTACTTAATCAAATTCTTCTGTACTATTACATTATGTGGATTCCCAAAAGAACAAAATTCCCTGTAGACTCCTTCGTTTCACCTCTAAGCTTGTTGCCAACTTTCTCCTCCTACTTTAGAGCATTAGCATTGTTGTGAATGGCCACGAAAGCAAAAACAAACAAACAAGTCCCCAAACAAACGTGCTTATTCCCAAGAGTCTCTGTTTTACAGACAATGAAATATGTAATAAATACAGCTGGGCTGATCTGGGAAATCTACCTTTCTCTTGGGCTTATCCAGCTGCTTCACTAGGAATCCACATTTTACATGGAGTATGGTAGAATTCCAATTGCTTTCGTATTGTCGCCATTCACTTCTACAGCTCTCAACGTATGAATTATTAGCTCCTTATGCAAAATAATAGAGAGATGGCAGCCCAAACATGCAGTCATCACATTTCAAGCCAACAAATAGGATGGAACAAAGAGTATGCCTGTTCATCACTGCTGCTCATATCTGAACTCCCATCTCAAGGATAGGAAATATTAAATATTCAGAAACAATGCTGACAGTAGGCTAAGCAATTCATTCTGCCCTTATTTCCACCAGAACTGTTTCAGTGAGAAAGTTAAACAAAGAGCAAAAGTTATGATCATTTCTGCTCGTGTCACAATTACTAGATTAACATGCTCCTCATCTAGTCATTTTAGGTCCAATCCTGCTTCTCCTGGACTGGAAATAGTGCTCTGTGCCTTGAGCTTAACATGACCAGCAAACAGTGAAACCCTCAATAGTCCATATCCCAAAGAAAGAGGGTGAGACTGATGGACATTTAAATGTTATGAAATGGCACATGAGTCTATGTGAAGGAGATCCTTCTGTCTTGAGCTAGTACGTTCAGGTTGCTGAAGACAACAGGCATTAAAATATGGAGTCACTTAAAAATATTTTGATTTTGTTCATTTTCCCCACAAGAATATTTTCTGCTTCTGCTTGGAAAATATTTTATTATTTTCTTCTGTGATTCTTCTGACTTTTTTCCTATTCTTGCCTTTGTATAATTCATTGCTATATCAGCAATTTTAAGCTGTAATAAATATATGAATCCTGTCTTCAGGTTTAGCATGATTTCATAGTATTCAAAGAGAGATGAAGTAACTTTTTTATTTTGAAGTGATTCCTGTACATTTTTAAAGTATAAATTGGAGGAAAACACACAATACCTTCAAACAACTAAATTAAAAGAAGGATGCAGAAGTAAGGAAACCACATAAAAACATCCCAGTGAAAGGCGGGACTGGATATCCTTTTCTGTCGCTCATCCCTAACTGCCTTCCTAACCTCAGGTACCAAATGCCCAAATTCACACCTTGATCACCTCAAAACAGGTCTTTGGATTTTCTATCATAACTAGGACCATATTTTTTTTGAACTTTAGCAGGTTAATTACTCTTGTTTCATTGATCTGAAGAACCTTTAGGCTACATTTTGCCTTAGGAGTTGAGTATTAATAATCCAGTACTGACACAGGTGACACAGCAAGCCTGGAGAGAAGCTCTAGGGAAGAGGATATTTCACTGGACCAGGAGATAAATGAAGCTGAGAAAGAGATTATGGTTCAAAGTTTCCATGGAGTAAGTTTACACACTTTAAGCATAGCTAAAAGCTTGCAAATTGATGAGTTACCAAAGAAGTTAACTTTCCTTGGCTTTCCACTTTTATTTAGGTATAAAAATATGAATTCCAAGTTCAAGAAGAAAGTTAGGACATCACAAACATTCACAGGAAATGCAGAACAACTTACTTCTGGTGTTACTGAAGTCATTGGATGTTGGAAAGAAAACTTAGCATTCTGAACCTCAGGCAATACAAAACTGATTTCCTAAGTTTTCCTTCTAAAACTGCAAAAGTCTGTTGGAAGTTGGAGTTCTTCAACCGACAAGCCAGCAAACGGGATCATTGACAGCAACCATAATACGGAGTCCCAGAAGGTGTTTCAGAACAGACACATGTTGGTTTGCAACTTTTCAGCACAGCCAGAATTATAATGATATGGCTATGCCTGGTTTCATGACACAGTTGAAGGTTATTTCAGCAAAGACCATGACAGTTAAACAACTACAGGTTTGATTTTTTTTGTTTAACACAACCATGTCTTTTTGCACTTCAGTATCCAAGATGAAAGGCCATGTTCCTTTGCTGATGTAGATGAAAAGCCATGTTCCAGCGTATGTTGAAAAGACAAACTTTGGATTCCCCCACTCTCATATTCACCGCCCTCTAACTGGATTATCTGCACTGGCTTTCCAGTTTCTCACACTGAGCACTTCAAATTGCTGAAGGCAGCCAAACAGTGAACAGTTTTCACATCCAACATGGTGATAATGTGCTTGTTGTTTTAACACTTTCTGATGATTAAATGGCCATACAAGTACACACTCATCACAGAACACCACTACTCCAGTCAGACTGCTTTGCAAAGCTCTTTTTTACTATGTGGATTAGTCTAAAGCTACAAACCCGTGCTGCATAGGCTACAGTCAGAAAAATACTTTTACTTCCATAATAAATTACCTATTATGCAATTACAGGATCCCTGTGGATGCTGATTAAATCAAATAAACTTCTCCATTCAAGGAGTATAGAGCATTTGTGAAGCCATAAACATGTGTTTCCATGACCTTTGCTCTGCAGAGCAGAGCCCCAGGACTTTTTATAAACAAACCAAATGCAGTTTAGGTTTTTTAGCAATCATGTGGAAGTCCCAGGAGTATTTATTGTACAATACTTTTTTAAACTGCCAAACCGAGAAAGAGAACAGGCAAGGAAACTGCACAGCTCCTGTGGCAGCTATGGCAGTTACTATTGTGGCCAGGGCCAGAATGTCCATTAGCTAGTTTGGGGGCTGCTTTTTCAACATCCAACTTTTAAATGTTTCATCTGGTACAGTATAAACACCACTGCACAGAGATATCCTCTAGTCCCAGAGATATATTTACTAACAGAAGCCTTAACTCCAACCTAAAACCCATTCTTGCTTCAGAACACTCCTTGCTTTGTACCTACATTTGTGTCTGTAAACACAAATTTGCTCATTTATTGACTTTTCGATTCTAGAGGGGATGCAAATGAAAACCTTCAAAAATTCAAACAATGACAGCAACAAAATTTAATTAACCAGAATTATTACAACTAAGAATATGCAAGTCTCTGAACTCCCATCCCTGTGAATGCATTGCATTAATTATTGGAACCTCTCAAGCACACACTGCTAAGCTCACAAGAGTAAGTTCTCATGAGAGTCCAGGTGCTTATTCCTTCTACTTGGCTCAGAAATAATAACCTCTTTGTAAAATTAACCACTTTTCAGTATTCCGACATTTCCTCCCAGCCAGAACCAGGAAACAAACAAAGAAGAGTGAGAAAATGACAGGTAAGCCTGAGAAAAGCATGCAATTATGTGAAGTTCACCAAGCTATACCCAAACAGCTATAGGTACACAGGTCTGACAAGACAGTCATGCATTGTGGTACACCATGTTATTTATTGCTGGTGATGTCCTGTCATGATCTACATTAGCTTCGAGGTGCACGGTTTGGCTTGCTTAGAAAAGACAGCTGTGCCCATTTTAAAGGAGAGGAGAGCGAACAAGTCACAATACAAACCTCATGGTCTGATCTCCTTCTGGCAATGTTACTCTTCTCTAGCTGCAGCATCCCAGACCTCAGCACAGATTTCTAACCCCTGCTACTGACAGCCACACCAGATTCTCTAAAGTGACCTGATTTGTCTTCATGCTGCCCCACAAGCCCTGGGACTTATGCTCACATGACCCTGCTCACATTGTTACTGTAAAATCGAGATTCTCTCATTAAGACATCACTGCCTGTAACCATTTCTTTACCTCTAAACAGAAATTATAACTTTATTACATACCTATGACAGAGTAGCATAGATACAATTTATAGACATCTTTTATAAGTGTGTTTAAGCCATTACATTACTATGCCCATGTTTCTGGACTTCTCATTTCAAAAAGCCCCTGTAATGAATAGCTTGGTTAAAAATGAACTGAAATAAGCTATTTGATTCAATTATGCCAGCAGAACAATAGAAATAGACTCTGCCTCTCCTCTCACGTTGTTTTAGTTCAATTGCCTCCATAATAACTTAGCTACTGCATTCAACCTACCATAACATGACTGAGTTCTTACTTTTAATTTTGCTCTAAAAACCCTTTACCCCCCACAAAAAAGATCTTCAACCTTTGTCTTTAAATATGAGATAGCTGTAGCAGTAGGAAGCATTAATTACCTATCAGCCTTTAGAAGCAGCACATACATAAGTGCATATAGAAAAAATAATCAAAATGACACAATATTCTTTAGACAGATCGAACTGTGAGCTGGAAAAGCTGGAAAAGAAATTTAACTGTTACTTGTTTTACCATCAAAGGAACTGTAAGCCCTTAATGTGATAGAAATGATTGCAGTTTTAACCTACAGTCAATACTAAACCATGTTAAGGCAATAATTCATTGAATTTCCAATTTTGCAAGAAAGCATAAAAGAACTTCACTGTTGTTCTGAAAGCATCAGCATGTGAGAAGCGGATGTCTCAGCTTTTCCTGCCACAGAATAGATTCAGACATTTCCACATAAACAATTGCTACATGTCATTCGACTTGATCCCTACAGAAATGGGCCTGCTTAGCAAGAGTATCTTCTTTAAGGTCATCTTGTGTGAGGTACATGGAGTCTACAAAAAGCCAGTGGGGAACACCACACTTTCCACACGTGGGGGTGTGTGTGGAGAGGGGGCTGTGGCTGCAAGCCAGGAGAGAAAAGGAAAACTGTGTGACTTCAGGGGAAGACCCTGCTAAATGAGCTGAACTAATTAAGTTCTGAACTAAACAAGTTGAGACTGCAATTAACATTTTGTTAGGTGTGACATTAATGACATGGATGCATTCTGGAATTTAAACAGTTTATTTTAGTAATTTATATTACTCAACTACATCACTGAGAAGTCATTAAGTCATATAGATCTTAATGAAAAATTTTATCACTGATACATCTCAAGTGTGCTAAAGCTTGGGTTAAAGACCTACACAGATAGATAGATGTACTATCAGAAATCACTTTCAGTATGTTTGCAGTGTTTTATAGTAATAAATTACATACATACACTTCCACAGTAAAATCTCCTGTGGGAAAGAGTAACTCATTACAAAACTAAAGGATCAGCTATTTACTGGAAGCACATAGGGACAGAGGCATTTAGCGAGTCAGCGGAAATGAAAAATAAATTAATAAAGACAAGCACAGTTCTGAATCAGGATAACAGGAAGGCAACTCATTAAGTCATGTATACAATAGATATTGTACTGAGAGAACCAAAGATTATTTCACTTCCCAATGTACCCATCACACCTGAGCAAACACCAAGTGATTTCAACACAAGACTCACTTGGCCAATACTGAAATACAGTTTCACATCTTGACTTCAAAAGGTTGTCAGGCATGAAAGCCAAATGCAAAAGAGAGGGGAACTCACAGGCAGAGTTCAGTGGCTTGGCCTGAGACGATTAAACATAATTTTTTTTTTAGTGAAAAGGAAATAGGAAGAGTTGTGTTCTGATTACAAGACACAATCCAATTAACTGAGCTAGCACGGGTATGCAAAGTTGCACAGCACCCATATGGAGTAATTCCTGGCCCAAGAAATAAATGTATCGTACCATTATGTATCTTGCTAAGTAGGAGGATAAATAGCCCAACCATGGTGCTGTGGTTATTTGCAGAATTACCTCAGCTCATACCAAAGTGGCTTGGGTACTTCTCCAGTACCACCCTGAAGAATCTCAGGGATGAGATTCTACTGGGATGAACAGGAGAATGGAACATCTAATCTACAAGAGGATTCAAAATTCCTTGTTTTCTTCTGTCTTGCAGGACAACCTTTAAGGAAAGATGGGAGTATTGTCTCCCAAACTATCACAGAATTTAATTCTAGAGAAGAAAACAGTCTATTGAAGCATAAGAGCAGTATAACTAAAAGAGTTATAATGCAGCTATGAATACACGTGCACTCTAAATTAGATGTTTTCTAACCACCAGAAAAGCATAATTACAGAATAGGGTCATTTCTGGAACAACGGGATGAAGGAAAACTGCCCTGTTTTCAAGATGGTGCTTCCTACCTTCCAGAGGGAATTCTGTGATACAGCTGCCTGCAGTAACAGCAGATGGAATTCTGTGAGCCAAGAGATTCCTTGTCGTACTGTGTTATTCATCACTTAGGCTGTCCAAAGGCGATACTATTCCAGGATTTTCATCTCCTGGTTAATAACTCTGTATCTCAAAACTTGGAATGGAGAACTGTTAGTAACCCCAGAGAAGAGCTCCCACAAGAAGAATTGCATCCTGTCATGTTTCTCCCCAGGACTGGACAGGTGCACACTGAAGTTTCCTGCTGAGCAGGCTGACAGCACTTGGAAACACACAATGCACTGCACTGTGTAGCATTATGGAGCTGCAGCCTGCTGTAGCTTAATTACGTATTTGTGTTAAGACTTATCCAAAGACATGTGCATCAAACCAAGAAGCTAATGTAACTTGTAAACTTTTGACCCTTGTTAGGATGAGATGCATTAGAATTGTTACTGAGGGAGGCAGCACTGTAAGGTCTGGCAAACTTCACCACTACAAGCATCACAAGCAAAGAGATAAGGGAGTCTCGTCTACTCTTTTTAAACCACAGAAAAAAGGTATTAAATCCCGTTTATGCTATGTTCAAAGCACACAAATACTAAGTGGGTTTGACCAGTTCTCCAGAGGTCAGAACCAAAGAAACATTTATAACCAATTAGAAACAGTAAGCCAATGCTGTGCTAAACGCAGATGACAATGAGTAGAAAAAAAGACGAGAAATAAAAGAGGCATCACCAGGACGTTCAAAGAAGCCAAAAAGCTCCAACCCTCTCTAAGCAATTCTTTTTCCACAATATTTCCCAAAATAGCAATAATTTTCTATCTCAGAAGAGAAGCAAATATTGACGGAGAAGAAGTTGCACATGGGAAGATGATGTTTAGAGAAATCAGGGCCAAAGAATCCCGTATCAATGGCATCTAATCAAGACAGGAGAATGTTTGATACTGGTAAAATTAAACTAAATTAAGACACAAACACAAAACAATAAATCATCTAAGGAGAAATACACACCCATCAGGCTTTAAGCAAATGGGATGGTCATGCAGACGGGGTCATGGGCACCATTGTAAACTGCTCAAAGGAGATTATATCTGAAGGCAAGAAAAATGGCAAGGTGGTAGCAACTGCAAAGACTGGGTCATCAGACCTTTCTCAGAGCTGTTCTCTAAGCTGAGCTAATAAGCCATATTATACAGGACATTCAGGCAGGTGATAGGCTAGTAGAATTGTTCAACCCCAAAATCTCTGAACCAAACAATGAATGCTATAATATTATCATTTGAATCAACAGTAAAACCTTGTCTGTAATGCTGAGGAACTGATAATCCCTGTAGCTCAAAAGAATATTGCAGAACTATACTATCTTCAGGAAAAAAAAGTAATTAAATTGACAAAAGAAATTAAAAAAGAAAAACAACAGAGATTGCTTACCTTTAAAAGGACAAATATGGAAGATAACAAATACATTTGATTTCCCTCATACCATCTCACTCTGTTTTATAACACGTAATACAAGGGACCTTCCATAAAATTAAAGAGTGTTAAATTCAAAATAAAATCATAGAGCAGTTATTAAGCTGTGGAAGTCCTTGCTTCATGACGCCACTGAAGCCAAGAAATTAATGAGGTTTTAAAAGGGTCTGGGTAATTATATGTTTAACAAGATTATCGAGAGTATCTCTAATTATAAACAACTTTTTTTGGAAGGGATTTGAAACCACATGTTTTAGGATTAAAGTCATTCTCACACTGGGAGAGATCAGGATAAATTGTAATGTTGCTGATGTGGGGAAAAGGGTATTCTCTTACTTGCTATTGTTCTTACCCAGCAGGCACCAGTTACTATCAGAGTAAGGATACTGGTCTAAATGGGCAATTTTTAGGATAGAAAGTCTTTGGACAAGGCATGGGACATGTGCAGTTCTCAGAGACTGTCTGTTCTGTGCTGTATGCAATGTATTGCAGTTACACTTGGAGACCTGGCCCAAATGAGAGCTCCCAGTGCACTACGTGCTCAGTGTAGGTGTAGGACAAATAGCCCTGTCACTGTTTAGCAGGACAAAGCTAGGAAACCAACCATTTTTACTGCTTCTATGTGCCAAGGGACATAGGAGTGAGAGACTGATGAAGTAATAGACTTGAGGACACAAAGCAAGTTTGTGGCCAAAGTGAGAACCATGTTGGTCCTCCTGATTCCAGCTCAGTACCTTGACTCCAGGCCAAGCTCTCCTCAAATTCTCCTGAAACTTTAATTTATTTTAAAACAATTTCGTCTTTTTTCTGTTTTTCTTTTCCTTTTTTTCCCCCACTTTTGAGATCTCATACAAATCTCTGACTTCAGCAGAGAAGAGGAGGGGTGGAAGCTTTGGGATCAAGTTTGCCCCAGATTATGGGACAAAGTACAGACCTAGTGGTCCTATTTGCTTTCTAGGAGATTGTGTATGAGAAACAAGCTTGAATGGGCAAGGCAGCAAGTGCCATGGGAAGAAGTTGCATTGAAGACTACAACTGTTTTTTTCAATTAAGATCATCATCTCTTCTAAAAGTTTAAGTTGTGCTGTTGCACTAGGATTTTCCTTCCTGCCACTGTCACTTAAAACATTAGACAATTCATCCACAGTCTCAAGAAAAAGCTACTTCCTTTCTAATACCTATCAGACTGTATATACTGTATCTGCATTTTGGCACATGAACCACCATCTGCTCCAAATCAAAAATGTCATACTTTCAGCTGCAGCTGGGAGTTAACTGTTCTTTCTTATTCTCTTCCACCTTTTACACCTTGTGACTGGCATTGTGCTTTTCGGCATTTGCAGTCCAGGCCCGTCTCCAGCTGAATTCACCTGCTTTAAATTTTCTGAGCCCTAATAAAAAGGGCCTGCAGACACGTTTGCTCCAAGTGTGCAACCATTTAGGGGTGGTAATGAGTTGGACTGCAGCCTGGTATCTGGCAGACCTTCCTACACCATGACTCACTGTTAATTAAAACCACACTCTTTGCTTATTCCTGGTATAGCGTTACTTACAAATAATTGAGAGTCTCACTGCCTTATAGCCTCCTTCCCCCCAGTTCTGTTCTCTAGAATACACTTTTCTGATGGAGATCTGTTTCCCTTAAAGTTAGTTGCAGTGTAATGGACAAAGACATCCATTTTTCAATAAATCCTTGCTGTCCTTAATTTGGATTCTGATACTTTCTCTTGTTTTGAATTGCATCTCAATCCACAAGCAATCTGATCCACTGTACTCAATGGCTGGTTTCTGGAGGCTACTGCCACACTGAAATACAGCACACAAATTGCTGCTGAACTCCAGGCATTTTTACAGCATGCCCACATATCAACTGAAATACGATGGGCTTACACAGACCTTCGTACAGGTCAGTTTTGGCAGTATTAAACAGATTATTTAGCAGGTTTTCCTATACAGAAATGTTGGAAGGAGTACATAGTTTAATCTTTCTTTTTTAATTAAGCCTACTTTGATAGTATTTCACTTTCCCCCACAGCAAAGAGGTCTGAGAATCATTCAATGTAAATAATTTAATGCAAAAAGGTAAAGCTGCAAGACACTGCTTTTGGTCAGAAGACATAGTGCTGATTTCTTGATTTATAGAAACATCTGTGGCTAGGCATCTAGCAACCTGAAAAGTTACCTCTCTTATGGCTCTGCTAAGCCTGTTTAAATCAGCTGATAAATTCTTAATGAAATCTTGTACCACAAATCTGTGATGACTGATGGGAGGAAGTCTCAGCAAAAGCTCTTCAACTCCAGAACTGGCTACGGGGCTGGCCTAACAAACCCAGGACTACTCCCTTGGAGGCACAGTACCAAGCTCAACATTTTTCCTCAAGTGTCTTTTTGTAGGACAGTTGTTGCCACAACTCATTTGGTGTTTTCTAATTCAATGGAGTTACAGCACCAGTAATGACCTGACCAACACAAAGTCACAGGCGTCAGTCAGCTCACGCAGAATTCAAGAACAGGTCACTCAGCCTTCCCTTTTCCAGTGTACTCTACCAAGGAAGAGTTGAAAATTATGTGAAACCTACAGAGTTTAGACTCATTTTAGATCATGCCAATATTCTCCCAAATTCAGACACTCAGCTGCATGCTCTGCATACGCACTAGGGTCCTTACAGTCAGTCCTGCCAAATACATATTCCTAGCAGTTTCAGCTGCTTCTGCCTCCTCCTCCTCTTCTTCCTAACTAGCAGAAATGATTCCAGGATGTTATGTGCAGACACCTAGAAAGAGAAAACTGAAGTTTGGAAAAACATACTTAATAAGTATTTGAATTTCCACTCTCCATTTCACTCAATCTTAAAAAAGCTAGCAGATTACTCTGATGCAGATTCATCATTTCAGCTATGAAGAGCAGAATTCCTTAAAGCATTCAGGATCATCTCACATAAGAGAAAATATTATCCCCTTTTTTAAAAAAATACCTTGGGTAGAGCTTTGGGTGTCACTAAATCTAAACACAGCTGCTGTGTTCACTAAATACACTGTAATACATACAGTTTACAGAACATAAATAATATTCGCTGGCTTTTGATGTGAAGAAGTAAAATATATTTCTATTTGCCCAGTATTACTATTTCTTTGCAGTCGGAGTTTTCTTCTCCCCCTCATTCTCCCCTTGTGGAATAGTCTTGCCTTTTTATTTGCATTGGTGGATTACATTGAGGTAGCCAGTCCAGGACCAGCCCAATATAGAGCTACACCCTGTAATGCTAATGCTATGTAATTAGTGTTTGCTAGCTCAGCTTTTAGCTTGCACTGCAGGAAAACGACTATTGAACCCTGCCTGGAAGCCTGTACCCATCCTCTCTAGGACACTGAGCTTCCATTTGACCCAGACTCCAGACTCAGGCTCACCTTTGAACCAAAGAAAAAGTGATTATCTAAACATCATCACCTGGGTTCAGAGGAAAAGCATGCCCATCTTTCTTCTGAGTTTCTGCGTGTGAATGCTTTCTTTTCAGGAGATCAAGGGCACCAAAGCAGTCTGTTAGAGCCCACTTTGGTAACATAAAACTCTTTTAAGAGAAGTGCTGAACACAAACCATGCTAGTAAGCTGCACTTCTTAATACTTCTGACATCTCCCCTCCTGGGTACAGCCCAAGGTTCTGGCCTGCTGCTAAATCCATTTTGCACAGCTCCAACGATAAAGCAGATTTAAAGCTGATAAAACCAGGTTCCAGGAGACACAAAACCTTTCATATGCTCATCAGACCAAACCCTACATATCCTCCACTGTGTAGTTAAAAAGCTGCAACCTTCAGGCAATCCTCAGCTGCCAGGAGAGCCCATAAGAATTCCAACTGCAACTGAGTATAAAGCACAGTCCTGATACTGATCTCTCATGTGCTAGAAACTTGACCGGTTTCTGGCACTGCCACAATCCAGACAACATGGCAACATGCAGAGAGGCCTCTTTTTACTCTATATAGTGGCACCAAAATGGGCAACTGATCCCCCTAAGTATTTTGCTCACTTCAAAGTTCCATTTCTATTTGAAATGAGCAAGCTGAAACAGTCTCCCCTAAAGATGGAGCTTTGAGAGCTAAGAAAAAAACATTCCACCCATATGTAAAAGAAGACAGAAAATGAGCCCCAAGGCATGCTAGACAGTCTGATAAAAAACATGTTAAGATCAGTAGTAGGACTTTCTCTGCACCCTGGGCTAAATTCCCACTGTGGCTTTTTATATTATAAACTTGTTCTCCTTGTTCTGTGGATTTTTCTGCATTTAGTATCTCTGCTATTCTTCTCCCCACTAGTAAAATACCCAGCAAACAGATCAATACTTCCATCTAAGCTGCTCCTCAAAATCATTCCCAATCTCACTCAGTAAGACCACAGTTTTAGATAACTCCTTCCATGAACTCAATACACAGTCTCTCTTCTCTTCTTTAAGAGTAATTTCTGATAATCACTCAGATGCTGCTGTTACACTTGGATAACAAATTTGGAAATAGGGATGCTATCTAATAAACTAAGCACTGTATGGAGCAGAACAACCTTGTCAGATTCAGCTTCAGCTCTAGTGAAGAACAACTTGTGATGGATTGTCATGATGGTTTTGTAACTCAGAATTATTTGAAAAAGCCTATAGCATATCTACACTTTTCATGTTCTGCTTTGTTTTCTCGAGATAATAACTTTAGCTTTTCCACTTTTAAACCAATCATTTAGTTTCCTGAAAGTAAGTTTACTTCTTAACATACCCAGTCCTTATGAAACCATTTCAGAACACAGGAATGCCAAAGCTCACTGAAAGCCATACAGATAGAAATGCGTATTTGATACCATTTCCTCATTTTCAAACTGCATGTTGCACTGTGCTGCATCCTCGGTTACTGGCTTCTGAAACATGTTGCGGCAGATGAGCCATATTGTCAGACTAGCAATGAACATCCCAATATCTGGTACAAATAGTCTGATCACGTTCCCAGCATCTGCTCCTTTCACACTGTATGGGATGAAAAAACAACAACAAAAAAGAAACATTTGTTACTTCTAATGACATTTTCAATTGGAACAGAAAGTAAGCTCAAGGCAAAGAAAAAACCCCAAACCCCCAGCAATAAAAAATCTTTGCAATATGGGAAATATGAAGATGATCAGGAAACTCTAGACAGACAGATATTTTTGCTCTCCAGAAGTACAGAATAGGGGATTACTCGCTGGGAGCTCACACACTCGTGTTTTAGTGATACTTAGCATTTTGATTAACCCAATTCTGAATCACTTTTGTTGAGAGCAATGCAGGAATAACCTTCAAATTCAACAAGAAAGATTTCAGCTGAGTACCTGGAAGATCTATGTGTATGAAGCACAATCCCTTTACTGGTATTCCTTGCAAGGAAAACAGCATCCAGGTCCACCCACTATGAGGATGTCCACCCAGACAACACAGCATTCATATCCCCCCTAAGTGTGCCCTAATCCTACTTCCTGGCTCACAGAGGAATAACCAGAAAGTCTTTAATATTTTAACATGTTTTTTTATGTTAGCTGTTAATACATTTTATTCAACCAGACTACCTTAATACCTTTTTGGGTATTCAAGTATTCGTATTTAAGTACAAATATTTAAATGCTAATTAATGTGTTCAATCTCTGCCAAGAAAACCTTTATTCTCCTCTGAGAGATTTGTAAGGCATGATGATTTTTATATAGGAAAAAAATTGCACTGTTTCATCGTGCAGATTTAATTGTTTATAGTGGGAAAAATGACTTTCTGGATTTGGATGTGGTGTCTGAACTTGGTTCACTGTTAAAAGGGAGAGTCTGGATTCAGGTTTGTGGCACAATTAACAGTTTATTAAGTTGCTGCATGGACACATTAAATTTTCAACTATTAATTAGAGGATATACTCATAATTATTTGAAAGTGTGAAGTTAATGCATTTTAAATACGCAGCTCAAATTTTAATTTTTTTTTTTTTAATAGGGCTTTATGCAATCAGTTCTCAGGACAGATGAGGCATCTCTATAGTTCCTGGGGCATAGGTGAATGCACTAGACAAGCTCTTCATAGCCTGAACTGGTAGAAAACTTAATAGGTTGTTTTATAGATGTAAAAGGAGAGATCACCTGTGGCCTTTCTTCATCGCAGCTTTGAAGCCTAAAAGAAATGACTTATGAAGGAATTACCTGCAACTGCTGTGATTAAATGCAGGCCTGGAGTATCAAAAAAGTCTCTAATGTGATTACAATACAACCACTGTCAAGAACTGTGTGGGTCTGCTCATATGCCCACGATCGAATTCAACATTTCCATCACTGCTGCTGACCCAGCTTTTCCACTGATGTGTAACTTGCAAAATAAAATATGCCCAAAGTGGGAATACGGTAAGTGATTAGAAAGCTGGCTTTAATGTTTGCTTCAACAGCTTTACTCTGAATGGTCATGCACTCTATGGCAGCTAAGTAGCTTGAAAATATTTTGCTAATGGCTCTCAGTTGTACTGAAGCAGAGGAAAAATATTAAGTAATTGAAAGGCCTGTAAAAGAGTTAGATGGCAAAGTCCTTGCTGGATTCCTCGCATGTTTCTTCAGACACTGCTACAAGCACAGCATGCTGTAAGTCAACTGGCCAGTGAGCATGGCCACCCTGGTTAACACTACAGAAAATACAGGCTTGATATGAGTCCCGCGTTCATTTTGCAGTACCTGGCTCCTACTGTCACTGAAGATTAGCCAGGCAAGCCTGCTTCTTGTCAGAAAGTGGTAAAAAGTACATGTTTATTGACCCTAATTCCCAACAACAGTGCACCCAGATTTCATAATAACATTAATGAATTTGTTTCAATGATCCTGATTGTTATGCTGAAACCTGCGCATTAAAGTGGTTTTGCTAAATATGTAAAAAAAAAAAAAATTGAATTCTTGATTCTGAAAGTTTCACTCACATATTTTTTGAAAGAACTGAAATATACCCTGAATCCAGAATTAATTAGTGTAAGAACAGTAGAAACGTGCTTGTCTCATATTGAAAAATGGATCAGATTCCTTCCATGCAATACTTCTGTATGTGATTTTTTTTTTTGTACACAGATCTGGAATCTCATTGAAAATTAATCTTGCATCACTTCTGAAGTCCTTCAGATTCACATTTGAACAAATTAAAAGGTGGCAGCCTTCAAGCACCAGCGCTTCTTAGCTGCACCAGGTTCTCCTTCCTCGCATTGTACTCCCATGGAGCCACGCTGGGTCTTCCTTCACGTATCCCGTTCCCCAGACCAAGGGGAGACCCCTGCGGGAGCCCTGCCTCTGGTGCAGCTCACATTTCTTTTCAAACCAAGTGCTTCTGATCTTTCAAAATAAATCATCTAGCGTGTAGTTGTGAAAGATGTAATGTACAGCCTGGGCTAGCAATAGAGAGCCTGAACAGTGATACCTAACCACAGAGCAGGGGAAAATTCTGCACATGAATAGTTTATTCACCAAAACCAGTCACAAATGTATGCTGTCCCCATTTCCCTATGAAAAGGAAAACAAATTGACCTCGGTGTGATAATTAAAAAGGAAACAAAAGATCACTTGAAAGTAGAGAAATGTATATTCTTCTGTAAAGCAGAATAATAAACTACTTCATTCGATCCCAAGCAATTTGCTCCCCAGTTTTTCACAGAAAGGCTAAAACAAAATTCAGTTATTCCCATTTGTTATCTCTGGCAGTACAAAAAAGAATGGTAAATACTGCGATCATTCCACAAACATTTCTCACTTTATTTGTGCATTCACACATGGTCATGTTTTGCATTTGATAACAGTCTATATATTGTGCTCTTTCCTCCAACAGAGGTTTCCAAACTACGAAGTTAAAACAGAAGAACAGGAAACCTATTCAGATCTCCTACAACAACAGCTTTTTTAAATCCCTGCAAGAATCATGGTGTTCAATGAATTAGTCATAGCCCTTGATTTGCAACTGGTAAAGCATCATTTATTCACCTAAACTAAATAATTTACCTACAGGGTAGCTTTAATTGTAATAGATACCAGTGACTGAAGCCCATAACTCAGCCAGAAACATATTCTGAAGTGTAGTTACAGTCAATGGCAACTTTAGAATTATTTTCCATGCTTTTCCTTCATTCTTGCAGGATGCAGAAGAAAATGGAATGGACTCACACACATACACAAAGATTAGGGGTTTGAAATATTTTTTTACTTTTCCTTGAACAAGTAAATCAAATTGCACACAATTTTTAAGGCAAGTGGCTACTACAGTTAGGGTTGCAAGAGTTCCTCTGCAACAAAAATAAATTTTGTAGGACAAAAGAAATTTCATTACTTTTGCATCAATATGTGAAACTGTTTCATCATATCAACAGACTCGTAATACAGCAGTTTCCTCATTAGACAATGTGCTTCTCTGCTGTTTTCACCTGTACACTTTAATTTACTACTTTAGAAAGGGATCAATTGTATTTTCTGTGTAAATGCAGAATTTTTCTAGGACAGTGTGACCCTCGTCCATTCCTAAATTTCATTGGTGCTGAGGAAACTAAGCAAAATTTCCTACTTTATCTGCATTGAGAATAGAGCTAACTGTGGACATACATGTTAAAACTGTTCTTTTACTTCATGTACACTCACAAGTAGTCATACCAAAAAAAAGCCATTATATTTAAACACTACATTCTTATTTGGTGCTCTAGAAATCAGCATTTCAGTTTTCTTAAAAGAAAATTTTCATTTTTTGCCTTTCTAGAATAACCCTTTCTCACAAATTACAATTATTCATCTCCTATTGAATGTACAAAGCTTTGGTGAACAGTGAAGTGTTAATACTGCCATACCTGACTTGATTTAATTTCTTTAGAATGGCAGACACATTAAATTCCTCTTTATTTCAGGCTTACAGAATAAAACCAGAAAAGCAGCAGAGCTACTAGAATTCAAATTGCAATGGCTTCAACAAAATAAAGTATATAGTAACACACATGTAAAACACCATGCATAATAGATAAAATAGTCCACATATAGAATGAAAAACAACGGTCTTCAAACTCTAAATATTTACTCTTTTGATACAAATAAACGAAAATAGGAAAAAAAGAACAACCAGTCTTTCTTAAAGAGAACTAAAATTAATTCAATATCAGCAATGTATCACAATGTTAAGCTTATGATAGATGATAAATTAGATTATGCTTCCAGATTAAAGAACTGTAAAAAGCTTGATTTTATATTGAATACTGGGTAAATAAAGTATTTTAAAGGTTATTTTTAATTGCAGTTTTAAAAATTTATCAAAAGTCTTATTCATGCATACTACACCTTTCCATACATGCATACATCTTTTCTCTACTCAGGGGTTTTCTATAGCATCTGTTTATTTTCTAATTAATTTAATAAAACAAAAAAGGTAACACTGTACTAACAGTTCACAAGTGATAAATTAAGGAAGAGATGCATAGATGCTAATATTTTCCATTCATCTTGTTTGGTCTCTGTGAAACATCTGATATTTCTAATTGGATCTAGTATTTCAGAGTAATTAATGCACCACTGTAGATGTTAACAGCTGAATTCCCATAGGCTTCATCTGCAACTGTAATCACTTGGATCGGAGGTAAAACAGACCCAGGAATCATAAGCATGGACCCCTGGAAACATGGACTGGAAGTATTACAGAGGTGCCACACAGCACTGTGAATGATTCATTTGTTTATCACTAGTATCCTCTCTGTGATCCAAAAATAGTGGAAATTTTGAGCCTACCAAAGGCTACTAATCAGATGGCCTTAGAGAAGTGCTTGCTGACCCTTGCTGTCGGAAGTGGGTCTTGGGGATGGTTGCAGCTAGAAACTAGTTAAAGAGGCTCCTTGCCCTCTCTCAGCTGGGATGAAATGTCGCTCCTATACTTACTGTGCTGGGAAACTCAACTTATCTGGTCTGAGGATTGCAGACCCACTCTGAGCCAGCCCTTCAGTGAACACAGGACGCTCACAGTCTGTGTTCATGCTACCATACTTGTCCCTGCTGGTTCAAAAGACAGGTTTGCTACGATGTTGGTTCACATGGCAACCCGGGCATCACATTCAGGGCAAACCTGTGCCGTGGGTAAAGTACGCGAGTTGCTGAGCACTGGGAGGTCTGCCCTTAGTCCTTTCCTTATCTCATGCTTACCCACAAATTGAAAATAAATTGTATTACAAAAATAACAAACAAACAAACTCAGTAATATTAATATCCACAGTGCTATGCATGCTCACTCTTACTCCTGCACTGCCTTAATGTGACTGTCCTCTCACTTCATGCAGAGCATGCCATGTGTTTTACCCAAAATACCTGAACTTGCACTTTCAGAGATTATTGGTCATGTAAAGTAAAGGCGTGGGAGGAAGAGGGAAGCAAAAATGCATAGAAAACTACTTATAAAAATATTTAGCATGCATTGACCTACCCAACATACAAGTTCAAAGGGCTCCAGAAGTATTTGCCAAATCTAAATCACTGCTTACAAACTATGCGTGCATGGATTCAGAAACCAAAAGTACACTTTGCTTTTTCAGAAAAGATACCTTGCAATGAAGAACATACTCTGTGTTGCAAAAGTGCTTAACCACGTATTAACCAAACATTTGCTTTCCAAACACCGCTACGCAGAGAGAGAGCAGCTATTTGAAACTGAATGTTCGTTGCCAAGATTTTGCTGCCTCATTGCTTGCATTAAACATTCAACATTAAGAAATTATGGATTTGTGCAATACATAAAATTGGTTCATCGTAATTTTTCTCTTTTTTAAAGACAAAAGAAACCCATTGTTTCTTTTTGTTCATTGATTTTCTAATAAAGGGCAAACTCCAGCTTGCCCAGGGCAGCACACAGAAGATTTAAAATTCAGCAGGGATTGAGCAGCTATCACGCAAAGCGCTCAGCTGCACTACTGCCAGACTCGTGACAGCACAACATCCAGCTCGCATTGCCCGTGTCCCACAGCTCCAAATGTGGAGCAGGACTCAAGTTGCACAGCCAAGAGGAAGTGAGCAAAATCCCCTCCACACCCATGGTGCTGTGCGTGCCAGCCCCACAGCACGGTGGTGGAAATGACAAGTCCATCCGCTACACAAATTATTTCAGGTCAAAATGGGAATGTGATCCTAGATGGAGGCAGAGCCAAAGTGAGCAGAAGAGACCTGAGGACACCTCAGTTATAACTGAATTTTGGTCTTAAGTCTTCAAAGAGAGTTTCTGTTGCAACTTTGCACACTTCTCACAAAGGCTTCTCACTTACACATTCATTGTAGAGGGTTTTGCTAAAGCACTAATTCAGTATTCACTGATCACTGCAAAATGTTCCCTGTTAAATCTGTCCATAACGCTCATAAATACTTTGCAACTGACAGCAAAGTGTTTACATAGAGGCATACAAATATCCATATGTTCCACAATATTCCTGACTAAAAGAAAGTGCTGAAAAGTCTGAAGCAGGCTAACATTCAGTGATTATTTCAAAACATATTTTCTTCCTCTCTCTGCAGTTTTCACTAGTTGGAGCATGAACAGATCATTTCAAACCACTTTTCATTTCATTCTATAGCCAGTATATAATCACAGACAGTAAAAGACACATCTAGATTTTCCAGTCAGCTGCAGATGAGGAGGGAATAATATTTCCCTCAATCACAGCAAGCAACATTGTAAATTACTGTCATTTTACAAAGCCAAATTATCTCCAATATAGAGGAAAGGCACACAACCACCAGGAAACACCATGGTTCAAGCTGGACTGCTCACTGCACTTCAGTGTTTGCATAGGGGACCCCCATTGTCCTGCAAGACCCATTCCTAACTTAAAACTATCCAAGCACCACATTTGGAAGATGGGACCATTCACCACCAATTCTTCTGTATGAAACAGCTCCCAGTCTACTCTGCCTGCTCTGGACATGCCCATCTTTCTCTTCACAGCATCAAGCATCAGTGGGGCAGGACAGAAGGCAATATCTAACCTTCCTCACCACCACCTGCCTGAAAATCCCAGTGGTTTAGAGGCAAAAGCATAATGACACTGCTGAAAGCATGCTCCAGCCATTGGAGGCATGTGTACATTATCTCCCCTTACCCCACAGCTGATTTCCATTAAAACTGACCAAAAGAAACATCCTGATTTACCTTTGGTGCACTTTTTTCCATCTACAGTATCAATCAAAAAAGAAGACGAGTAGAAATAAGCATCAAACTAAATGACCCAATGTCATTAGATGCTGATTCTTATTTTTCTGTAAATAGACCCTATGACACAATCCCTGGGTGGTAAACACTCCACATTCATATGGGATGGGAGAGGACAAGACCACTGCACTGCTTGATGCTATCTGCTCAATGGCTGGAAGACCTCTGTCAGGCCACCAAAGACCTCTGTCAGGTGTGGGAGGCAACTGTGGTAGTGTTTTGCCAGTGCAGGAGGCTCTTACCTTGTCTAAGCATTGGAAAAACCAGGATTGCTCAGATTCAAACTGGGCAAAAAGGAGCTGAAGTCAAGTGCTCATGCTTTCACCTCCAGGCTGGCTGGGTGCCCAGTGTGAGCACACTACACCAGGCTGGTCAGACCTGGCATATGGTACATTCCTACTCCACCAGCCACAGTCTTCCTTGTGTTTCATGTGCCAATTGCTATTTGGAGATCTCACGTGACTTATTCATGAACAAAACCCAACAAAAACAAAATAAAACACAAAGCCAAACTGTTAAGCATGCGTTCTAGAGAGTTTTTGGATACTAATTGCAATGCTGATTGCTCTCCAGATTAAAACAAAGACTGGCTCACATTCTGCTGCTGGTGGGTTTACCACTGTACTGCTCTCAGCTACCACTGTACTGCAGGAGGCTGGGCTGTGCCAAGAAAAACACTGACAACAGTCTCACAACTCAAGTGCTCAAACAGTGCAGGCCATAAAATACCTTCTATCCGATGTTCCTTTTCTTTGAATCTCTAGGTTAAATGGCATGAGAAAAGTTAACTGAAATTAATTTAGCTGAAAAGAAAATAAGCACAAGGGGTGGTAGGAAACGAGTAACCTGAAAATTTAACACAAACAGTTGGATAAATAAGATTCCTCCTGAATGGAGATGACTTCTAAGAGGGCCTTATGTCTGTGCTGAGGCAGTCCAGACTATCAGACCAACATGACACAAAGAAATGCTTCACAGGCACGAGGATTCTACATGGAAATTGTCCGAACGCAGAGCAATTTTCTCCTCACTTGCAGTCAGCAACAAGGACATATCTGAGATACCAAATCTAACAGTAATGATGAAATCTTAATCAAAGACTTCTCTGTCATCATTTCCTTCCTTCTATGATATTCCTTTACTTATCATAGCATCTATCAGTCTGTAGGGACCTAAGTGACATGTGGTTACTCTTCTTTTTGCAAAGTACCTAGACCACTGTAGCATGTGATTAGAAATTACATAATCACACGTTTTTCAGTTTTTGCTTTCAATATGGTAGAAATGAATCATTTTCTTGTTAAGTTATTAAAAATATCCCTGTTCTACTTCAAGCTTCATTCCCCTTTAATCTCATTGAGTTGCTGACTGCACATACGCTGCAATTTTAAGTAGAAAGTAAATTTACCTATTTGATTTACATCCCTGTGCCTCATGATCTCTTATTTGTCTCCCCAGTTTTATCTAAGGCTCACCTGTGCACATCATTAAGTCCTCTTGTTTGTTTAACCACCAGTGTAACATAAAAAAGATTAAAAGCTGCCATCATGGGATTTGGGAATCCTCCTGTCATAAATGTACAGCCAATAAAACACCACCATGGCAGAGGCTGGCAGAGAAGTATCAGAATGAAAACAGGCATACTGTGCTCTGCTAATATTAGCTAGGTTGATTGATCGCCTTCCCCAGGTCTCTCTCTTGAAAATCTAAGTCTCTGAATAGAACAGAAAAGAATAGAATAAAAAGGAACAGAACAGTTCAGCTGGAGGAATCCTACAAGGTCATTCTTGTCCAGCTGCCTGGCCACTTCAGGGCTGGCCAAAAGTTAAAGAATGTTTTTAAGGGCATTGTTCCGATGCCTCCGACAGGCTGACAAGGCCAAAGCCCTCAGACACTCCTCACAGGACATACCTTCCAGCCCTTCCACCAGCTTTGCTGCCCTGTTCTGGATAAGGACCTTAGCATCCTTCTTAAACTGTGGGCCCACAACTGCACACAGTGCTCAAGGTGAGGCTGCATCGATGTTGAATACAGGGGGAAATACTGGGTGCACTACGGCCTCTTGCTTTTGTCTGAAAGCACTGATTTTAAATACTGCCATCTTCCTGCCACACACTACAATGCTATCTACCTTAAAAATAATCCAGTTATTTGTTTTCAGGCCTCTGGCTGATCATACTAACCAGAGCAATCACCCTCTTTCTGCTCACTAATGAAAACTGTCCTCACATGATCATATTATTAATATTCCATATTAAACTGAAAAGGCAATAAGTGTTTTCAAAACGTGCACAAACTGAAGCTGCTAAGTTAGAGCCTGTACCATTGCCAGTGAGTGAGGAATGGGAATGGCATACAAATCCTCCCTGACTTCTTCCGTTGAAATTGTACAGATTCTGCAGATCACCAACAAGAGGAAGTCCTAGAGTGGGGACAGGATTGAGGAGGGAACATCTGGAGCTGAAGAACTGGTCTTTGAGCATGATTTTGCAGAGGGATGTAGCAGCATATGTGTTATTTCTGACTCAGCTACTGCTCTCCAGAAGTCTTCTCCAAGCATCTTCACCTAGAATACAGCCTTGAACAAAGCTGACACAATAGGTAAAAAGTCATAATGACATTGTGATTGACAAAGTTGTATCTTGGCTCACACGGATCACTATGGCAGATTCCGAAAAAACCACGGCATAACAAAAATAATGAAATAAGATTGACTAGGAGGATGTTTCAGAGACTTCATTAAAAATTAATAGAGATCTTTGTCTTTCAAAGTTTTATTGTCTCTTAGACAGCAAAGACTAGGAGGATAAAGTTCTTTGCTCACTCATTTTGTCATGAAAAGAAAGAGCCAGATGATCAGCTGATACCAATTATAAATTATTGGTCAAGATTACAGAAGGAAATGAAATATGGGGGCAGACTGATTTGATTTCTAGCAGCACTGAACTGGAGCAGATGTGAGCATCAAGCCCTGCAATTCTTTCCTCCCACATGTCTTTTTCTGCTCTAAATGGTAGCCCATGAAGGGAAAACTTGGCTTCTCAGTAAGTTCCCATAATTCATCTAGGTTTTACAATAACAGTATATATTCCTTTGCATTCTGACAGTGTGCAGAGGCCACAAGAGTCCCCAGTGAACTGGGGGTGTTAACCTCCATTCCACTTTTCTCATCATATGCATATGGAAATGAATATTTACTGGCTGCTTGGAACAGTCAGCACAGAACATTTACTCATGTCAAAAAAATGGGAAAAACCCTATACTGTGGAGCTCTCTTCCAGGGTTAGATTAATTTTTTAACACAAATGTTATTTTCTTAAAGAAAGAAACCTCACTCATTTCCTCTAATTTTTTCTGATTAACTATTCACCACTTTACATTAAGT
This sequence comes from Atrichornis clamosus, assembly GCA_013400975.1. Lineage (NCBI taxonomy): Eukaryota > Metazoa > Chordata > Aves > Passeriformes > Menuridae > Atrichornis > Atrichornis clamosus. Next base: position 3,883 of record WBMZ01005250.1, on the reverse strand, counting down.
AAATTTCACATTTGCTCACCATTTGCCCAGTGCATCTAATACTAATCTTCCTGTTTAATACTAAGTCTACTAAAATTTTTGTTCACTCAGCTAATTTCTTTTCGTACGTAGAAAAGCCCTTTATGTACCTGATTCTATTTCTCTTAGTTTTCTAGTCACTCTGAAGATTTCCAGAGCTCTCAAAGAGAGGAGTATTTGACCACTCTTTAAATACATTTTAGGCCTTGTGCACAGTGGGGTTGTTGTAATCAATGTATCATGATGAGCGTGGTTTAGATGCAGAGCTAATAGGTTTTTTAATTAAAAAAATCAGGTTTTTATTTTAGAAAACCCAACTTTGTTAGCTGGAAGAAAATTACGAAATGAATGTGCAAAAACACTACTATAGAATCCACAAATGTATTCTTTCACCTTTTAATTATATCAGGCTTTATAATTATATGTTTGTATGACTTTTTATCCTTGTTTTTTGCATTCATGTGCTTTATCCTCTTCACTGACGAGTTTGTAATTCAAAAGTTACAGCTGATTTGATTGTTCATTCATAACTACATCTGCTACAGCAACCTTCCAGTCGTGCAGCCACTCGCCAATATCACCACATAGCAGCGGGATGCAGTCGGGTGGCAAACACACACATACAATAAAGCTACAGGAAGACTGCAAATAAATAAAATTAATGAAAGTAGTTTTTTACATGCTGAATCAAAAGAAAGAAATGTAATGACACTGCAGTGACAGTGGGAGGGAAGGGAAGAAGATACGTCAAACGCAGAAGATGATAGATATGCTGTCGTTTGCAGCAATGTGGAACAAATATAAAATCTGCACTACTGTTTCCACCCTGGCAGCTTGGCTGACTGCACTGCACAGAATCACATCTCTGACAGTCGCCCAATTCATTCTCACAGTGCAGAAATCAGGTAAGCCTGTGGGAGACAAGGTAGCTTAAAACCATCCCCCTTCTAAGACTGAGATGTAGTTACACTATTAGTGCTGCAGAAGAGTCCTTCACAGCTCAAACAGCACTTTGATAGTTGCCAAAGCTTTACTGGGGATCTGAAGTTTTCCTAAAGTTTCACCTTCTGTAGGCACGTGACTGTGAGAGTCACCAACTTTTCCTCACAAAGAACACCCGTATCCATTTACAGCCTTTGCAGCTATGAAGAAAAGCTGTGAAATGTGAAGCAACTTCACTTTTAAAAGTTAGAAGCCAGGAGAAAAATAACAATAATTTAAAATCATTCCACTTTAAGGCTATTCAGGATTATTCTTGGCACCCAATTTTTACTTATTTCTTACTTCAAGTTTGAAAATAGCAGAAAAAGCCATAAAAATACTTCATGGAATGTATCTTTATATCTGCAAAAGAAGTCATTAATGTAGCAAGCAAAAAAGGAAAATTATTTTTTTGTTTCTTACTAAACAACACTATATACTGCAATACACATATCTTTGGTATCTTCATTGGAGTGTATCTAGTACTAAATATCTCTTTACAGACAGTGTAAAATTTGAATTTCTGTTTTCATCCAAGTCACTGTAGTAGACCTACTTTTAAAACTGGAAGCATGGGACAAGCCCATATTAATTCCTCTTTTGTCCTGGCCTTTCAAATTACTCCATTTCCCAAAAGATATCCACAGGGCTGGAAGCATTGGAAAGTGGCTTTATAAAAGTATTTGACTTGGCTTCTAAGTATACCTTTGCTCTACTGTTAGAGAAATACTACAGCGTATGAAGGCAAACTTCAGTCACGCTGATAAATAAATGAGTTTCAGGTTTGTTGGATGGACTTCTCCAAGTGGGGTATATTTCAAAGTTGACTTTTCTTAAAGAAATAAGTTTAAACAGGTTAAAACCAGTTAATGCTACAACATGAAGCCATGTAAAAGGCCAACTCCCCAAGGTGAGGTTTAAGAAAAAGCAACAACCATAAAGTTTCAATAATGCTTAACTACAGTACAACTCAAGAAAACTTTTACATTAATTTCTCTCCAGTAGTGTTTTCCATTTAAAATTTTACACAAGCATAAAAGAAGAAACTTTACTGTGGTAAAATTGTTATTTTATTAGGATCAGACATATTAGGAAGCAGAACACTCAGACAACACTATTTTCAGCAAAAATGGATCTTCTTTGACAAAAAAATAAAAAAGGACTATTGAATTTCTGGCTTTTGAATAACTTCAGGAAAAAATAGATTTGGGCAGCACTTTCATTTGGAAAATCAAAAGCACAATGTTGATACAACTAAATTCTCAGCACTGCAACAGATTAAAGAGATTACAGATAAAGTGTTCAGGAGTCATAAAGATTCTTGAATTACAAACCCAACTCCCAGAGTGGCTCAGGCACCTGAAAGATGTTACTTTGATGCTTTTAAACAGTTAAATATTAAAAGCTAAATTGTGTGATTTTTTAATTTTCCCCAAATCCAAGAGTCCCTCTTTTTTAAAGAAAATATACTCTTCACAAGACCTTTGCCAAACTCAACAAATCTCCGAAACATGCCTAGGAACAAGCAGTCTTGATATCACTGCAAGTCTCTGCAAGACAGAGTCTCTAGTGAGAAAGTAGGACCATTGGCAAATGTATACTGACACTCCTGACACTGCTGGTCCTCTATCAGATGAGGAGGTCAATCCAATTTGATCCTCAGGCTCAACAACCCCAGCTTTGGAAAAAAAAAAAAACCAAAAAAAGGAAAAAGTGGGGAACCTTCTTACTTACAGAGCATCTTGTAATTACTAACACCACTGTGCTTGTCATCTACACACAGTTGAATTTTAGATTTATCGTAGGCATGTCACACGATTAAGAGATTCCTTTCCCTCCAGGATGTTTGCACACCAGCTCTCTCGGTGGGTGCACAGGAGACTGAACAGGAAGCAGGACTATCCTGCTTTCCACAACTAAGTGGCTCCCTGAACTTCAGCCTGTACAGGCAGAGGGTTAAGACTCAGTCATTGCACAGCTGTGCAATTTTACTAATCTAACAAACAACATGACTTTCCTCTGGACTACCTGTTGTGCTGTCCACCTTGGGTTTTTAATATCCAAATTCTCTTCAAGTTGTAGAATTTAGAACTCTCTAAATTCTAGAGAATTGACTATATTCCTTAAAAACTTTATTTATTTATGCCATTAACAATGACTTTTTGCCTCAGTTCCAATGTTTACTTTTGTGAGATATAGCTTTGAAATCCACTGTGCTGCTTAGATAATTCAGCACTGTGTGTTCACACATCTAGAAAATTCACATCACTGCTTTCAGTGTTGTTTAAAGTGTAGCTGCAATCAATCCAGAGGAAACACCTCTCTTGGCATATTACAGTGATGTACACTAGAGAATAGCCATGATTACTATAATTATTTTAGGTAGAGATTGTTTATGTTACCATTAAGACAACTGCTTAAACATAAAGATGGGGGCTTAAACCCCAGAAAATCTCTTCAATCTGCTCAAAACAAATGAAGCTATTTTAGTGAATGTTTACATATTTCATTATATTTTTATCACTTTTTAAAAATAAGGACAGCTTTGAGAAAATCCCATAAGTAAGGAAGCAATTACTAGTCTAAGTGTTTTTAGCCATATGGTGATCATCTCCTAAAAAGCTTCTATAAAAAAAGTCTCCCTTGGGGAATCATTCTTTATGATCTCACAGGTGTGCAACACAAAGGCTACAAAACCATCACTAGCAATATATTAAAAACATTCTGTGACACTATTGTTAAGAAGAAATGCATTTATTTTGCAAAAGTTAAGATAGTATCTCACAAAACTTATGAAAATGACATCTGTCAAAAATCAGCTTTTCCTATAACTATCTTAAGTTTAAAAGTTATCCTAGGTTAAAACGTATGTGAAAAGAAGGGA